>JAODTR010000015.1:312303-328296 GCA_025399935.1 Amblyopsis rosae
GCGGATGGCAAAAACACGTTTGTGGGTTATACCTACGCATGCAAACTGAGATGTGTGCGCTTGTGGATGGTAAAAATGCGTGTGGATTATACTTTTGCGCTTGAATAATATTGATAGAAATCTACCCCCATATAAACCTGTACAAATCACATACGTATGTGATATAATGGCCATAGCCAACACCACTGAACAGTGTGTTTTAAACATAAACAAACTAGAATATAAGTATCAATAAAACAAATGGATTTCCTTATATCTTAATAATCATTTTATGACCCGCAGAACTCTACACTTGTGAACTATTTTCTACTCCAATATCGTTCCCACCGTAGTGATAAATCAAGATGATTGCACCTACTTTACAAACTGTGAAAAACGCAACCGGGGTAAAACCCCGGCTGTGTAATGAGAGACATTTTTCATGAAATACTTCACGTCTCATTTGAGAAGAGTAGATTGACTACAAGCCACCTCAAACACACTTATGCGCACACACAGACACACATACACGTACACATACACACACAACACGTGCGCACACACACACACACACACACACACACACATGCACACGCCCACTCCAAGGCTGTCATACAACCCTTCGCTCCTTCAGCCAAATGTCTTCTTCAGCATGGCCCAGTGCATCTGCTATCACATGGCAGCCATGTTTCAAACATGGTAGATTCTCTGTACATGTCATTATGCAGATTTATCTGTGTGGGTAGTTGTTAATTCTTCTTTTAAGTTTGTTGTGTTCCGGGGATGCTACAATTTTCTGTCTCTGCGGCTTCTCATAATTCACCACAAATATCCTCCATGACATGCTCTATTCTAATGTGGTTGGGGAAAAGCTGATTCAGAAATCTAAATGGTATCTGCTTCACATTCATTATCCCATCTGATAATAACAATGAATTAGTTCCTTCCTGATTGTGCCTCGTTAAATATAGTGCTATTAATTAGGATCAGCTGGGTTACATGGCTGAAAGAGACATATATGGTTGGTACTTTTACATTGGGAACCTGTCCATTAACATCCATATCTGTCTATTATAACTGCCTCTGTGATACTATTCGAGCATGGGCTGTGTTTGTGCTGCAGGAGAATGGAGTGGAGTTCGAGGCTTGCTTAGTGGCGCAGTGTGATGCTCTCATCGACGCCCTGAACCGCCGCAAAGCCCAGCTGCTGGCTCGAGTCAACAAAGAACATGAACACAAGCTCAAGGTGAGTGAACAAGAGCAGAATAAGATGTCCGTCTTGAAGGAAGGTGACCAGGCAAATTATATACGCAGGATGTTGAGGACTTCAATACAGCCCTGGCTCTCTAAATAGGAGAATAAACAGAGTGCTAAACATTGTGAAGCTGCAGCACTACGCTTTGCTTCACAGTGCGTTTCAATGTGGCGCGGTGCTGCAGAGGGATATTGTTTTGATTTGAGCTCGAAGTTAGCAAGCGTTCTCTAGAATCATTCAGAAAATCATCCCCATGTGTGTCACTTGCTTTGATTGGCTGAGAGTTGTCCAATCAATATGTTCTCAGTCAACTTGCCTGGTAAAATAAAGGTCAAACAAATCAATGATTTGATTGATACCTACCGGTACTGTTGTTTTAGCACTGCCTCTGTGATGAAAGATGTTGAGATATTTCACTGATATGCAGAGTGGAACAAATTGTGTAGCTGAAAAACTGACTGGGGTGGTCTAAAACTGGGTTCACAATCTACATTTGGCAGATCAAATTAAAGCTTTTTGTTAATTTTTTTTGTACAATAGCCTAACACGTTAAACACTGTTAAAAAAAAAAAAGAAGTTTTGTGATTTTATTTGTTGCGTCACTCTTATTTTGAGTTTTGCTTCATCTTCATCTTCCCCTTTAAACATTATGACAAAACCTAGATCTGGGGATACAACCTCCACTACAATGCAGTACATGTGCAACTGGGTAACTTGACTTTACATTATAGATGAAAAATTGTTATCAAGATACTGTATACGTATATGTATCACATTTGTCAATTTATACAAAACAAATAAAGTGTATCGTAAATGAAAATTACCATGATCACAATGTAAACATATCAGAAAAGATAACATAACTTTCAATTTTAAAAATGTATTATTCCTAAATGTTTTCAAACATTTGAAGTAACAGGTAAACACTATTATTCTGTATAATCTGACAATGTGAATTAAATGTAGGCTAATATTACACAATTGCAAGCATACGATCTTCTGGCACAGCATTCATATACAGTTCAGTACAATCTGACACTGTTGCAAGTTAGGATGCCGCAGTATAAAGGATCTTAAGAAAGCAGGAATATACAATAGCTAAGCACACAGAGCATGTTATGAGAGTGCTGGTTCGTTGTATTGTGCGTCAAGCCGTTTGCCAATAACTGGGAGACCGGATCAGGTGATGTTGGCGTGGACAGTGGAGGAGGAAGGCGAGATGTGATTGTGCCGTATACGGCCTGGGCTCCAATTTCACGCCTGGGCGGTGTGTAGAATTTGAGGTTTCACGCGTGTAGGTGGTTTGAGAAGCATGGCGTGTGGTGGTGCTTACGTATGTGCACGCTCACACCCATCATCGCCATGTGTGGGCACACATGCATACTCATGGGAGAACGTGCACACAGCATACATCAGCAATATTCTTATCATAGCTTTATCCTTTAACGTTGGTGTAGCAGGCATGCATTAGACATTGTCACACCTCTACAGCTACACAAGTCAGTTATACACATTTCTACCAGTGCTACACTGCTAAAGTCATGCATACAGTATATTGCAATGCTAGTCTTTTGTACAGTAAACCAATGTCCTTAATTTCCTTGAAGATGTGGCTTCCATTACTGGAAATTCCCATAATGCGTGGAGAGGCGCTGAAAACATAATTCTGCCTTCATGTTTCTCTCTATACTGTACATGAATCTGTATCAGTCCAGGTACTGTAGACATGGTGGTGGATGATTCCATGCCTCTTGAATGACGAGTTCAGCTCCATTAGTGCCATTATGCAATAGGTCATTCCTGCATGTGTAAATGAGGTAGACAAATCCGTGCTCATTTGATGATGGAGTCTTTTAAGAGTCGTCCTTGGACAATGTTTTAATAGCAGACCGTCAAATGATTTGTTTTGTTAAATGGAACAACGTAACATAGAAACAAATGAACTGTCCTGCTGATCTTGCTGATGTATTCAGCTGAATCCCAATACGGATAACATCTGTGTGAACCGTCAACGTAGAAAGTGTTAAATAAAGTAGAAATATACAGAGACACAGGCCAGGAGGAGGATCAGACCTATAGAGCCCACTTTGAGCCCTTCTCTTCTCTTTTGGTCCCTGCTGATGCAAGAGCCCTGTCTCCATGGCAACCATCGGTGTGACAAGGCTGTTGTTTGAAGCTTTGGAGATGCAGCTAGATGTCCTTAATAACATGAGTCAGCTCAGTTTTATATTATTTGACAACATCAGGAAGAAGGTTGGCTGCGGTTGGTTAAAATCAGAAAGGTCAGTTGTTGGTTTAGTTCTAAAATCTCTTTGGCTAATTAAACATTCATGACAACAAACCTTCACTACACAACTACACAGCAATTCCACTGCTTTCTTGTTATGATATAGTTTGCTGAATTGTTTCTATATTGTTGTATGTATATGCATACAACATGAAAATACAAATGATTTAGTTTTTACACACTGCAGTATTAAACAGCATCTCACCGATGCACAGTCTCAGCGCAATACAAAGTGAATTGTAAACTAAGTAATGCTGTGTCTCCTTCCTGCTCCTATGCTAGCCGATCTATGCCCGGGTGTCCCCGGGATGCCATGCCCGGGGACACTAATGAGCAGAGCTACACCTCAGTAGCCATTTCTACATCCGCTTTAACGATCTAATGGGGCTGTGGCCATCTCTTTCTCTCTCTTGTGTGTGTGTGTGTGTGTGTTCTGGGCTTCCCTGCAGCATAGCACTATGCTGCCTATTCTCACTCACTAAAATATGAGGGAGAGTTCTATTGGATTGATGGATTCTTTTGGGGGCTATAGATTGCTGGCGGAAAACATCAGATAATTTTTTCTCCCACTGTAGATGATGGTATTTTTGTGATTGCTGCAGGGGATTCCACAAGGCACTGTATCAGTCTTAATTGTATGACAGCAAAACGAAGACTCCAATATATACGAGAACTGTGTTCCGGGGGAAGAGGCATATTATGTAGTGTTTCCCTTTTCTATTAAAAAATATGGGGGGAAATGAAAAAACGAGATGCTGTTACATCAGCACTTTAGATAGTAGGCTGCTTCATCAAAATGCAAATATATTCAAAAGAGTTGTTGCTCTCTTGACATTCAAATTAAGCTGTTCAACAACAGGACATGGGTTTAGTCATTATGAACTCTTACGTTAATCTTTATACATCCCTTTATCATTATCAACTACCTACAAAACAGGCAGTTTGTCCACGTTCACGTCTAGGAAATGTTAATGCCAAGAGATCAATATATGGAGACACTATAATTGATAAATGTTCACAATCATCCTCCCTTGCTTGAATTCTCTCCTGTTGTAGCGTGCAATTCTACTTATTTTCCTGTGAGTTTGAAGAACTTGCACTGTAATCTACCCCCCCCCTCCCAGTTTTATAAGGATCGAAATCCCACATACTTTTAAGTGCCCCGTCGAGGCTCTGGAGATACCACTGGGACCTCCGTGACTCGATACCCGATACTCGATAGGGTCTTATATAGTCATCTTTGGAATGAGCTCTCATAAATAATCTATGGTATTTTCACATAAGTATGTCAAATAATTTGCATAAAAAACCTCAAAGAACTGTGTCAATATGTGGAAAAGGGGAAATGTGACCCCTTTAATGGGACATGTCTGAAACTAGCAAAGACACTTGTTCACGCTTTGCACCAAACTTAAAAAAGAGGTAAAAGCCTAATAACGGAGGTAAAGTTAGTTATCACCTAATAGCCAGGTTCATGACACATAGACTGTCCTGTTCATGTGTGTGTGTTTATGCTGGTATCTCTTATTTTGTGGCTTTGGAAAAGTGAAAAAATATGACACACCCTCTAAACTTTGAGGATGTAATACATGCACACAGTTTAGGTATGTTCCCTTCTAGCTTTTTTAATGGGGAGACGTGTTGTTGGCCAGGGATCACGTAGGCATGTAGACCAGTGCTGATTCTTGCTTCATAAACATGGCAGTAGGCCTATCCTATCCTAGTGTTAGCATTATCACAGCAATGTTAGCTCTGGCTCACAGTATGGTCCTCCTCCACCTAAGAGATCTCTCCTGCGCCAGTGGAGATAGGGGGCATGCTGGCATACTGCAGCAACAGCCACCGTGCATGACTTGTGACTAGGTGAGGCAGTCTGTGCTGTAGTGGCCTGGTAATTACAACGCAGACACGGAGAGATGCAAGGTGAAAGGCATTCCACGTACACGCAGACACGCGCGGCTGTATTGGGTCATCTTCGTGCCTTGTTGGCCATTTGCTTTTTTTGTGTGTGACGAATTAGTGTCAGTGCATGTTCGTGGCAAAACATTACAGTTCAGAGCTGCCTGGTAATGAGAAGATACTGTTGAATACATTGACATTTAGTACACTTTAAATATTTGAGTATCGTTTAATATATTCACCGCTGCTGGCCGATTTCTGTGCTTTATGGCATTCGTGCATGTGTACGCTCATAATGCGTGTGCACTGTGCACGCTATTGCAAAGATAATAACGGAACCAAAGTGATTTCTCACACAAATAAATCCATTTGTGCTCAGAGATGAGTTGCACGGCATGTGAAGCTGACACAGCTCACTTGCCTGTGTCACACTTAGCATGCACAATGGCAGGCAGCAGGTGAAATTGGTCTGCATCACAGTTTCTGGCCCACTTACACAGCGAGCCCTGTCCTGTGTGAGTCCCCATGTTCTTTTTCCAGCTAGCTCCCTTCCACTCTCCTCCTCCTCCTCCTCCCTGTGTGTCGGCCTGTTTCTCTCTCTACTCTCAATGTCCTGTGCTGGCGTCCCAGGTTAAATGCTGGTCCCTGCTTACCGTTAACTGCAGATGAATGGCTGTGACTTGCAGCCATTGTCATGGCAGCATCTGGCACAGATGCTGGTTCCAGGCAAGCCACCTGGAATGTAAAGACCGTCTGGGTTATGAGTAAAGAAGACATGAGAGCAAATGGAGAAATTAAGTTTAAAAGGAGGGGGATGGGAAGAGAAGGGGATTTTGTTTGTAAGTCAATTTCCCATACGTTCATTATACCCGTGTGACTGAGGTACTGTTTCATTATTATGAGTGTGAATCTCAATCTGCTCCGAGGTCTCATAGTGATCTGCTAATCCTAACTGATTCCAAGCACATGTTGACTCTGGTTGATTGTTATTCTGTCAGCATGCAGGGATGTGAGGAGAACAAGAGAGCCAGCGTGTTGTTTAACAGTGACAGCAGTGAGAACCGCCTCCTGGGCTCCTGCCAGGCCCAGACATGACACAGCCAGTTCAGCCTGGTCCTCATCTGTGTGCTGGGGCGAGGCAGGTCTATTGGCCTCCCCTCCACAGAGAGGGTGCGCTCTGTAGCAGATTGATTACAGCGGTTAAACCAGGAACCATTACATTGGAATTAGTTGTGTTTAAGTGTACGTGCTAAGCCCTTGCTGACTTAATGCCATTCTAATCACATTAATCATTAAATATGTTCATCTACATACACTCTACTTTGCTTGCAGCTCCTAAAAAGGGCAAATGGAACTTTAAATGTTATAATTATTGTTATTATTATTATTATTATTATTATTCCTTATAACATAACATTTTATTCACTTATTAATTTGTTTCAATAGGTATGATGTTATAACCATTTCACAAATAATGTGCATAGGTGTTGCCATTCTGTAGCCAGTGTTAGATTAGATTATATTAGATTAGGGGAAAAATAAAAGTGATAATACATAGTCATCTGCAGCCTTCATGTGTTAGTACATTATATTCACAGTACAGTGTTTTCATAATAGTCTGGGTGATTGACTGCAACAGCTCTAAAATTACAATGGATGTTGTTTTGGGTTAATGTTAAATTCATTTCATAAACATAGCCAGTCTGTGGCCGTAGAAAAGATTCTCCTCTGCTCTCCCACACAGCCTTGGTTGGAACCTTTTGGAGAAAAGCATTGAAGCTACTGTTTCCTAGCAACGCTCCGACCAGAACCTCTGCTGATTTCAGAGTGCTGAAAGAACAGTCTTTGGACATCAGTAGCAGTGGATGTACAGAGATGAAATTGTGGGGAGGGGGGGGGGGGTTCTCAAATCAAACCTTTTCACTAAAGGGAAATATCAGCTCAGTGTTGGTCTTTGCTTATTTGCAAATACGAGCAGTAGGCCTTTGGAGTAGGCCTACATATCGGAACGTTACTGTATTTGTTGAATGCCTTTAGCAATTCAACAGGTGTGCTGCTGATTGCAAATCCTAAAGGCTGTCAGCCTATTAGTGTACTTGTACTTATACTAGTTGTTAAGTCTTTAGAGGAAAGTTACTCTTGTAAAAATTAGCCTTAAATGCCTAAAAGGCATACCCAACGTAAATTCTAAGCTGTTCTTGAACCATTTGGAGTAAATGTTTTTAATATTCTATGAAAGGTAACATTATGAGGTCTCCCCCCCCTTGCATGTTTAGTTGTCTCCCTGCTCCAACACAGCTGATTCATATGAATAGGTCATTAGAAGCCTGATAACGACCCAGTCATTAGAATCAGGTGTGTTGGAGCAGGGAGACATCTAAGACATGCAGCACAGTGGCCCTCCAGGACTGGAATTGAATAGCCCTGCCCTAACCGTTTGCATCAATCGAATCAAGAACCGTAGCTTTCAAAAGGTATATGGCATGAACACACACTGAAACAGAGCAGCCCTGCACATGGAAGTGCAAGGCTGGAACCCCGGAAGAGTTGGGAATTCTAAGGGGTCAAGGTAGCCTCAGCTTCAGATAAATTTTGCAGTGAGAATAAGTCTGGAAAGCCTCGGAATCATTTTGAATGTGTCCGAGTAGCAACTGAACTTTCCAATCAGCCTTGTGTTTATAGCTATACGGGCGTCGTTTTCCAATCAGTGTCGTGTTTATAACTATACAGGCGTGGTTTAGGTGTGCCGACAGCGAAAACGACTAGATGGTTCATCCAATCATCTGCCAAGTATTTTTTACAGCCATTCACAAGCAGTTTCAATGTATGGCTCCCCAGATGGACTTGTGACAACAATTCCTCTGGCATGTCAGGTTAGGTCAAAGGTGCTGTAGGTTGGCTTTTAGAGCTGTACATTTAGTGTAATCTGTTAGAAACACTTCAGTGGCAGACTCAACAGGTTCCAGAGGGAGGGAGCAGCAGAGGCGTGGGTTTTTTGGTTGTTGATCAAAATAATCTTGCTCTCTTTAGTTTTTTTTTTTTTTAGCTACCTTGTTCCAACTCTCAGATCCTACCTACTTCAGCTGGCTGATTCTAATGAATAGCTTGTTATAACGACCCTTTCATTAGAATCAGCTGTGTTGGAGCAGGGAGACATCTAAAACATGCAGCGAACCCTGTTCTTAACATTGTGTTATACAGTACCTGACCCAGTCTAACCTTATGAAGGAGTCAATGTGGCTCATCAGCTAAGATGATGACTAACTGGTGACTGTGAAATAAAATTGACACTTACCCACAACTAGCGCCAACAATAACACAATCGATTGGTGGTGTCCGTCAACCTCTCTCACCTCCTCATCCCGTCTCCAGAACTCCCAGCAGTCACGGTGGTTGAGTTGGAAGTCTCTCACTATTGCTATCACTCCCCTGGTCTCGCAGAGCCAGCTTTAACTTGACTTAAATGTTAAATTTACTGCTAATACAGCGCTTTTGCGAGCACTTTACAATATAGCCTCACATTCACTCATTCACACACACACTTCTACACCGATGGTGATGTCAGCCACGCAAGGCGCCATCTGACCACCGAGAGCAGTAAGGGTTAGGTGTCTTGCTCAGGGACACGTCGACACTTGGTGAGGAGATAGCGGGGTTTGAACCAGCGACTTCACTCTCCCCGCTCTATCCACTGTGCCACACACAGCGGCTAACAGCGTCAAGACCCGCCTACTTGACAGGAAGGGTGTTTTGATTGACATGCATTTAAACAAACTACATAAATCAGTGACCAAGTTAGACATTAAACTTTCATTGGGGAATTTGTTTTGGGAACTGTTAAATAAGTAGGCTGCGGTTACTGCTTAAAATGCATTGACATTTTTAAATTAGTCAATAAAGCAGTGCACTGGCGTGGCACCGGAATTACAGATACAATCTTGTTTTGAGTGACAATGCTAACAACAAATTAAAATTGGGACTATCACTTCTGGTTGTGCTGTCAAACTTAAATGGGTATATGTATCAGACATTCAGCACAGTTGCTTGTGTGACGTAGTGCTAATGGACGGAAGAGGCTGAGGCCCATGTCTTCCATTCATACCTAAGTTATTCTGTCCTCCACCTCCTCCCAGGTGGTCCGGGATCAGATCTCCCACTGTACGGTGAAGCTGCGTCAGACCACCGGGCTTATGGAGTACTGCCTGGAGGTGATCAAGGAGAACGACCCTAGTGGCTTCCTGCAGGTCAGTAGGCGTGGCTTAATGCACACTAAAGCATGGACCACACGTGTGCTTTTAGTACGTAGTACAGCACATAGAATGCAGATGCACTGGTACGCTATATCCAGCATACTTGTCAGAGCATTTAAGAAAATAGGTGTGTTTATTAAAATACATTTGGTTATATAGATTATTGGTCAGTGATGTCCAGATGCAAAACACGGGTACAGTTTTGATAGATTAGTGTGCACTGGATGTGATTACAGAGGTGGCAAAGTGTTGTTTCACTTTTCCTTGCGGCATTTGTTATTCCCTATTTAAATTTGAGATTAATTGTCTGATAATTATAAGAATGCCGCAATGAATCAGTGTGTATTAGAGTTACTGCATCGGGGTCCATAATAAGACCATGTTTGAAGCACTGCTGTATGCCAACAAGTCTCACTGGACATCCATGAGCTTGAAAAATTGCCTGAGGTTTATATTTAGTTAAAATAGCACCCTTAAGAATTTAGGTTCTGGTAGTTTTAGTTCATAAATAATGATTGTTTTGATATTATTGTTCTATATTTGTTTTTGTGTTTGCGTGTTAATGCTGTCCCAAAGATGTATGGAATGTTGCTTTTCACCACGCATGCCTTGCGCACCCGAACAGATATCTGACGCCCTGATTCGTCGGGTCCACATGACCGTGAGCCAATGGGGAAAGGGGACGCTCACCCCCAGGATGTCCAGTGACTTTGACCTGACGCTGGACAGTGGCCCTCTCCTGCAGACCATTCACCAGCTGGACTTTGTCCAGATGAAAGGTACCGCCCAGGAGCTGCTGTGTGCAGTACCACTGGTGTGCAGGCTGCCATGGGAACATGAAGCGACAGTATATGGACTGTTTGTGATCATGCTGGCATCTCAGTGGAGCCAATAGATGGGAAACCATTCAGTGTTTCCCTGCTTTTTGTGTTAAAGGATCTATGAGTGTGTATTTCACGGTACAGTACTAGATGTAGGGCCTTGTGTACGAGCACAGCTGAACTGCAGATAGCGCATGTTTCACTTTTAAGAGGCGGATAATCTTTCTGTTGCAGTTTTCACGCATCTCCTCCCATGTTTATGCACGTTCTACTCCCACTTTTCCCTCGACCCTTCCATGAACGCATATGCATGGATAGGAAACTCGTGATTCTGCGTTCCTGCGGCAGGCAGAATACCATGTACGTGCTGATCATACATGCCATGTTTGAAGGCGCAAATTGTGACGGAACTACACCTAAAATGGTTGCTAATGTAACGACGGCCAGCTGGTAGCGCTGTGCGGTGAATGTTACGTAAACCTCACTCTCCGACACCTCAAGGGACGCTCTGCTGACATAGGCCAGAGCCCGTGGGTTTTAGCCTGCCGTGGAGAGCGTACGCTCTCTACACGGCAGAGCGTGGTTTGATTCACTTCCGCACTAGTGCTGTACATACGGTGAACTGGTTCTTGTAAGCACGTCACTCTGGGCTGTGCCCTGGTCTGATGTGTCTCCCCACCAACCACCCACAGTGCCAGCAGCACCCATGCTCCAGCTGGAGGAATGCTGCACTCAGAACAACAGCGCCACGTTGTCATGGAAACAGCCGCCACTCTCTACCACCACCGTGGACGGGTATATCCTGGAGCTGGACGATGGAAACGGGGGCCAGTTCCGGGTATGTCTGCATGATTTCTTTATTAAGGAATGTTAATGTCATCTTTGACATATTAGTTTTAAAAGGAATATTGTCTTATTTGATTCTGATATTATTATTATTATTATTATTATTATTATTATTATTATTACACAGATCAGTGTGTGTGACTACATGTATGTAGCAGAATGACATGGTTTATTGCATGGTGGTTGCATGCGTTTGTTTTTTGAGGGCCGTGAGTGAAGAACCACCATAATAAATGTCACTGAGAACACCGTGAGACCCTTGTTACGGGCTTACAAACGTAAACATGGAGAACTGTAAGGGGCAATAACAGTGCATCACTATCACAGAACACTGAGCCCTTCTCTGACAGAGGGATCCACAAAGGCCCTTTCAATGGGTGTCAGGGAGGACACCAGCAGCGCTAGGGGAATGTGAAAGCAACGCATTGTTAGCATGTCGCCTCTAGTGGACGTATGGCCGCTGGCTCCATGTATGGGATCCCTACTGCACAGCCCTGATTGACATGGGAGCAGGTCAGGTGACCCAGCAGGGTATTGAATGGCACAGTCGGGAGCTGGGGATGGAAACGGCTGTCAGCTAGGTTGATCTCACAGGTAGTGCAATCCAGTATCAAAGCTTTACATGTGCCCTGTGTAATCGACCCATCTAAGACCCTCCCTGGGTTTCTGTAGAGTGGGGCCTTTGCTTTGTTGGACCAGCGTTTGTTTTCCTCCTCAACAATGGCCTCGCTTCAACGGCACAAGGTGTCTGTGTCAGATCTCGCTGTAGACCTTTTTAAAAGCACGGTTGCTCCTATTACAACCAATTTGGTAAATGTATCTTCTGGTAAACCCCTCCAACATCTGTGACACCCTAACAAAGCATTAGATTATGTTTTTGGCAGTTTTATATGATTGGTTGATGATGTATCTACAGTATACTGTAATGAAGCTGAATATCAAATATGACATGACTATGATAGTTGTGAGGCAGAAACTATCACTGATTCTGACTTGCTTGTTTTTATGATGACATTTTATAAATAGAATAGAACACCTGGCAAATTAGGAGTAATAATCTCATGTTTTCACATCACTTACTGTAAAGACATCAGCCTGTTTGGCATAACACCCCTGGCCATGAAGACAGCTTTGTGACGCTTGTACTGGTCTATAATTTGTCACCCATCGCGGCCCCTGTGGTCAGTCTATGGATGTGTTGTAATTGTCTTCATTTGCTATCGCTCTCTGTCTTAATTACAACAGATGTATCTGAGGGGCTCATTTCCACACAATCTGCAGCAGATGCACAAAGCGTTTGGGTTAGTTGCTAAGTGGCGGCGAGACGATACCAAATTGGTGTGAGTCATTTTGTTGCCGGCTTCCATTTTCCTGGTAGTTTGTCATTTTGCTGCACTAACAGAGCAAAGCTGTAGCAACACACTACTCACGGAGATGACTGTATGGAAATGCAGCATGCAAGGAATGTAGGCAGGATCTTGTAGTGCATAGTGCACATTATGTAGTTTTACTTGACGACACCAAGGGAAGTGTAGTTCTCTGCTGCTCTATGACGCTGCCCCACATCCATCACAGAGCAGACCCCGTGTCTACTTCTAATTCAAACCAAATGGGACACGGCCTCCGAGCATGTCCCTGAGACGGGGGGGGGGGGGTGGAGCTTCACTTGTTGTGTTGTCACAGCAACCGCCTCTAACAGCCCGCATGGCACCTGTACTGTGTGCGTTGGCAGGAGGTGTACGTGGGCACGGAGACCATCTGCACCGTGGACGGCCTGCACTTCAACAGCACCTACAAGTCCCGGGTGAAAGCCTTCAATGGCAGCGGCGTGGGCCAGTACAGCAAGACCCTCATCATGCAGACTTCTGAGAGTACGTGTTGAGGAGATACACCGGGCAGCCCACTCATCTTGGGCAGTTTGGTTATTACTGTGTGTGTGTGTGGATCAAATGTGATTCGCTCGCAGTTTGAATTGTAAATACTTTTGCTGTTGAAAGACTCTGGGTTCAGACCACAAAATGCGTCATATTCTGTATTTATATCGTGATTTTATTACTTTGCTTTAAAGTGCATTTGTGCTGCCAGAAAACGTACCGGGTGGCTCTTAGACAAGCCCCTAGCGTTGACAAACACACTGTCTGCTGCACTGCCTGCTGTACAGTGTATCCTTTAGGAAGACTGCAAAGAGCTCAGTAAACTACAGCAGTAAGCCGGGGTTTCATCCTGTTTGAGTTACTATTTTCTCTCTTCACCACATTGGCCATCTAAGCTGCCTGTTTCAGCATGAGCGACTTAATGTTTACCTTGAAACACAAGGGTTGTAGAGCTATAGAATCATTTGCATATAGTTGCCATCCAAATAATCCAGTTGTATTTTACCAGAAAATGTATTTTACTGCTCCTCAAGGTCTTTGATTTCACTGCAGACTATATCTTGGAGAAGGAATTACTGTATTCATGTACATCACACGCTAAACTGATATTTACAGTAATATATTGCTGCTGACAGATGAAATATTATTCTAAGATTCAGCTTCATAAATATAACTTATATTTGACCCTATTTATTGACATATTGTATTATAATCCTTAAGAAAGCTTTGACAAAGCAGCAGTATATGAATTCTGTTTGAGTGTGTTTAAAGCCATTTATACAAGTATTCATTGTACAATAGCAGATGGTTTGTGCATATGCTACATTTCTGCTTTTCCATTGATTCAGCTGATTTGCATAGATGGGGAAGCTTGTATCTGTCAGTGGAGCTGAAAGATCAGATGCCTGACACAGAGACAGATGTAGCTGCCTAATATAATATTTTTAATTATTTATTTATTAATGTTTAAGGGTGTTTTGATATTGCCTTAATGGCTTGACTGACCTAAGACAATTTCCCAGTGCAAGTGCTTTTCTCAAGTAAACTAAACAGATGTTGTGATCACAGTAACAATGCTTTTCTTTCATCATATGATTGACATTCTTTCTAATATTTTTATGAGGTTCCTCGTGGTCTAACTTTATAGGGAGGCTTGTGGCAATAATGGGAATATTCAACATATGCTGTTTGGGGGCTCTTGACGCTGGCTCTTCAGCCACTGAGCTGAACTAGCTTCCCTAATGCAATCTGCTTTTATCTGCCACCCCCCACCCCTCTACACTCTCTACTTTACGGCTTCAAACAAACCTCTCTCCCTCCCTCCCTCCCTCCCTCTTGTTCTCCCCCATTCATTTCACATTTCAGCTGGACTTCCCCCATGCGATATGCAATCTGTAGGCTCAGGTATGACTGGACCACTCTAGACATCTTGCCGCTCTAACCAACAACCCCTCCCCCCGCACACACACACAGACACGTTGCCTGTTTCATCACAGCAGTCATTCATTCCAAAACAAAGGAGCGGGCAGTTTCCTATCCCATGGGCTGCACTCATGGTGTTTTAGTACAGGCTTCTTATAAATATCTCTGTTTATTTCCCTTGGGAAATATCACCAAGTAATGAGACCAGACCAGGTCTGGAGGAAGGTAGCAAAGGGACGTGCGTTTAATCACATGTTACTGGGGCCCATATGAATAGCAAATGCCCCTCCTTTTGAATTTCACAGTAGGTATGTGCGATGTCTTTATTTGTTTTGCTGTATGTTAGCGACCTGGATCAAACCGTCTTTGTAAATAACTCCTGCCTTTGTTTTTACCTGGCTAGAGTACAGTATGATACAATGGCTATATTAAGATACAGTTATTTATATTTATTTTAAATACTGTATGTACAGTACATGTGCAATACACAGAATAGTGTACTATAGTCAAATATATTTTAGACAAAGTGACAATTAATGTTATGTGGTGTTGAATAGGTCAGGATTATTTGAAAAGGTTTGAACCTGGTTCAGCGTAATATAAGTACCTGCGCCTATGTCGTCAACTCATAATGTTAATCTCTTACATTAGAAATGTCCCTGTGTAACATTGTATTACATCTAACAGCCTCATATCACCTTTAAAGTGAAATGGAAATGCTGAAATGCTTTGCCTATGTTTACATGAGCTCACTGTTATTCAGTTGCAGAATGTCGTGCCACTATTGTTGCTGTGCAGTGACATTCAGTGTTCGTCATAGTCACAGTGTTGTTATAGCTTAACCTGAGTGTGTATCTACCACGCACTCACATGTACTTCCTGCAGTAGCCTGGTTCACCTTTGACCCCGCCTCCGCGCACCCCGACATTATGCTCTCCAACGACAACCTGACCGTCACGTGCAACAGCTACGACGACCGAGTCGTCATGGGGACCTCTTCTTTCTCCCGCGGCGTGCACTACTGGGAGATGACGGTGGATCGCTACGACAACCACCCGGACCCGGCCTTCGGCATCGCCCGGGGCGACGTGCTGAAGGACGTGATGCTGGGGAAGGACGACAAGGCGTGGGCCATGTACGTGGACAACAACCGCTCCTGGTTCATGCACAACAACTCTCACACCAACAGGTAATACAACTGTTAGTCACTAGGCTCCTCCCCCTATGTGCTTTGTGGTGCACCCGTCCACGTACATACAGCCATGCATATATCATCTCCTGGATGTTTTATCCATCCATCCATCCATCTTCATCCGCTTATCCAGAGTCGGGTCGCGGGGGCAGCAGCTCCAGCAGGGGA
>JAODTR010000015.1:349945-364349 GCA_025399935.1 Amblyopsis rosae
TGTGATTGTTGATTAGATAATTGCATTAATGAGAAATTGAACAGGTGTTCCTAATAATCCTTTAGGTGAGTGTATAGCCTACCTGCTATATGAACATGACTAGAGCATAATTTGGTCTTAACCACATTAACTACTGTAAAAGTTTATTAACATAAAGTGCATGCCTAGCCAAGCTCATGAAATAGCTTTATTACAGTGTTTGTTGGGTTGCAGGTCGACCTTGAAAGTGTAATCTAAGTAGAGAGCATGGGTCCAACCCTTCTCCTCTATAATGTTTGTACTTAATTTTTGACCACAGTTTTGTCTTCTTTCTGGTTCACAGGTAATGACGAGCAAGTTATTCTTCATGATGTGGAGAGGTAGCTAAAATGCCACACATAGCCAATACATAAGCCTTAACGGCCCAGATAACAGCCAACATTGTAACCTTGTTCTGACTGGTTGCCCACAGAGGAGAGACTCTTAATGTATTCCTGCATATCGACGCTGTGTACAGCCTGTCCGTCAGCCCGGTGAATGACAACGTGTTCGCCAGCTCCTCTGACGATGGCCGTGTTCTGATCTGGGACACTCGTGAACCCCCGCACGGAGGTAGGTTGGGTCACTGAACGGATGTGTGGATCTAACCCGAAGGCAGCAAAACGTCATAGTTTTTCTGCACAAGTAACATATGAATAATAATGATGGTTTTATAAAATATATTGACAGCTGAGAACTGAATGTGTGCCTTGCTTTGATGTAGAATTGCTTCAGTCGATGTCCTTGTGTTGCTCTTTTATGGCTTGTCAACGTTAAAGATTGTGTAAAGCAGGCATACAATTGTGTTGTGAGTTTGTCATACCACAGAAAAAGGTAATATTAACCACCCAGTCAAATTTGGCTTAATAAAAAGTTGGCACGTGATTAATATTATGTTTCAAAAGTGTGTAAATATAGCCAGCATTATCTATTCTCAAGCGCTGGGTGTGTCAGCAGAAGGCGCTGTAACCACACCCATCGCTTGTTTCTACGGTAAACTCCATCTTGCGGTGTTGTGCCAAAAAGGTATCCTCAGCCGAACATTGATTAGAAAATGTAGACGTGCATTTTAGGAAGGAATGAATTTATAACACATGTATAGTATTTCCAAGTAAATCTCTATCTGCTTTACACAATCTTTAAGGGTTTGAAATGTATACTGACACTCATAGTAACAACAACAATACTGTTCTGAGGCTAGCCTTTGACCAATTTGGCTTAATTTGGTGTAGCACTGATCCATCTGACAATATTTTCTTTCAGTGTGGCACAGAATATCCAATCATATTAATTAATAATAATATTTAAAATAAAATGGAAGTAATGTGTAGCCTTAAATAGCATTTTAGGATCATATCAAATACTTACATATTTCTAGAAATGCACATTCATGGATGTCATGTTCTGATCTATGCTTTTGAGAAGAAGGCTTTAAAAGGTATTTTAGTCTGTGTACCCACACAGACTAAATGGTAACTGCACAATACTGAGCAATTGCATCTGTATATGATCAGTGTATCCAGATGAGTCCATAACTGACAGATCTCTCTCAGAACAGTGCTTGACAATCATGTCATTTTTCTTCCATGCAGAGCCATTCTGTCTGGCCAGCTATCCATCAGCGTTCCACAGTGTGATGTTTAACCCTGTGGAACCCAGGCTGCTGGCCACAGCCAACTCTAAGGAGGGGGTGGGTTTGTGGGACATCCGCAAGCCTCGCAGGTGAGACAGTATTTGGTAGTGATGGGTTAGTTGCAAATGATTCATTCAAAATTAACAAATTGTCATACTGACTTGGGACTCATGATTCCTCTACGTGCAAACGGGTCTTCTTCTGAGTCTTTGATTATTGATGTTATTATTGAGTGCCACCACCGCACGTGTTGCCAAAGAAGCACAACAAACAATGTTGTTACCTACACAGCTGCACACTTAATGTGCTTCCAATACTGTACTCTCTTTGAATCAGACTTTAATATGAGTGAAAATACTCTCTAGTCTTTCATTCGTGTTCATGTGATAGAGACACACTGACCCAAACAAACGAAAAGATCTGGATCTTTGTCCATTGCTTAAGTGTGTGTGATTCCTCCACTAGAGGGCACTGTTGTTTAACAAAGCAACCTATCTTCCTAATGTCGTGATGTTTCTTTGTATTAGGTTAAACCAGAGCCATGGAGTTAGCCAATGAAGTTCGAAATTGTCAGTGGTCACATGGTTCATGGAGAGGCAAAACCTATGGAAAAATAGTTACCGGAAGTGCTTGATGGGCACATTATATAAATCTTTTTTTGGTAATTAGTAGTCAATAAATGTACTGATTTACATTTAAAATAGAATTTATAGGGTACCTTTAGTATTTAGGCTAATGTCTGGGAACTATTTTGAGGCTCCACGATCCACCATTGCTATGGGAAAAAAAACTGTCCTTTGGAGTGAACAGAGATGATGGGATGTGACTCTCTTTACCTTCTGGGTTAAACATACAATTTCTGGATTAAAATAAATACTGTAATTGGAAACAATGTTTCAAGCCGTATTTAATACAGTTTAGTACAGTTTTAATATATCAGTGCAGGTTCAATTTACCAATTATTATTTTAATATGCCTTTTTCAATCTGTGTTAATATAAATACTATACTCGGTATACAGTATGGTTTTGAGTCAGATGTGCATGTACTAGCCTATTTAAAGATATTGTGCTTTTTGTCACTGTTGTGTGTGACAGCATTATGGATCAGTAACAGGGGCATAGCCAATTGACATTTTATATAGGGTATCAGAATGTAACATGTTATATCATTGTGCTCTCAAACATGCATCCCATTTCTTCCTTCTATTGGATGAGAGTTAGCGTGCACGATCAGAGATTAGTGTCAATATTCTCATAGCGTCATTTCTGCTCTACATGGTGTCTCTGGTGGTGTTCATTAGTGTTAATACTCCGTGACTTGACATGTATCATTGCATGTGTTCCCCCAGCTCCCTGCTGCGCTACGGAGGCAGCATGTCCCTGCAGAGTGCCATGAGTGTGCGTTTCAACAGCACCGGCACCAAGCTGCTGGCTCTGCGGCGCAGGCTGCCCCCGGTGCTGTACGAGCTGCACTCACGCCTGCCCAGCTTCCAGTTCGACAACCAGGGCTACTTCAACTCCTGCACCATGAAGAGCTGCTGCTTTGCTGGGGACAAAGACCAGGCAAGTGTAGGCCTGTAGCCTGACCTGTACTGACCCAGGCCCTGTGCATCTGTCTGATCTAAGCAATGCAATAACCATTACTTGGTTGAATACTGAATAACGAGCCATTCATGTGAATCAGGTGTGTTGGAACAGGGAGTGGGTCCCCAGGAACAGGATTAGGACACACTGGTTTAGGGATCAAAGAGGATTTCAATGTAGATTTTATTCTGCTGAATATGTGCATCGAATGTATGCATTAATTCAGGGCAAAGCATATACATAACTATTGGTAAAAAATTATACATTTTAAGTGATGATGTAATATGTGGTCTGATGCACATAGTTAAGGTTGTAGATATGTATAAGATACTAACGATAGGACTGCAGTAGTCTTAACCGGTGTGTCCTTTTCACTCCATAATGACACAGCAGTGAAGAGTTATGAAAAGTAGAACGAGCGCTGCAAAGCAAAAACGCATGGGAAAGTGGTGGAAGAAGTGATCCTTGTAGTTCTGGAAACATCTCTCATTTATACATGTATGTTAAGGCTAATGATGATCGAGGATAGGGGCTTCTTCTGGGAAGTAGTGACTTCCTGGTGGTCTCCATACCTTAGGTTTTCTGCAGACATGACGCCATGCTTATTTATGCTAGCATTATCCTCAAATATCGGCGGAGTGCATATAAAGTAGGTTAAAAAAAAGACTCCCACTACTAGAGGTGATAACCGAACTAGACAAGCATGCTCATGACTCCCAGTACTGCCTCGTATTTCCAGCATTTGCTCAGGAAAAGTTTCAAGGAAAGTGAACTAGAAACCCTTGAAGAATCCTTGCGCAAGGTGTTGACCTTTTTAATTAATCATTGGGCCTTCTCAATGACCAATTGTAGAATGTTATTGATGTAGTGGGCATCTCCCAGGTGTCTGACACAAAGGCAACCAGATTAGTTCAGCCTGACAACATTGCATTATATTTATCTTTCACCTTTTGTCTACCAGTGCAAGATGAATAGCAAACTTGCCAATCCTATAATACCACACTGTCCACTGTATATGACCTACATCTGTGCTACTCAGCAACTCCCGCTGTAAGATCCCTCGTTAATATGCACCCAGCAGAAGCACAGAAGCTGGAGGATTGTCTCTGCCTGGCGTGAACCTAGGGAGGAGAGAGGGCGTTTGGGAGTGTGACATTCCTGTTTGACACGTCCTCAGGCAAACTTAGGTGGAGCTGGATTCCACAGGTGTTCTCATTCCTGATGTTTTCTAGGCCCACATTAGTTAGACGGAGCGGCTAATGCTTTTTCCATTCTTACATGATCCAGAAACCCAGAGTAGCAGTAGCTGTGTCATATTTTACATTGCTTAACATGGACCTGTGTATTCTCTGCATGGGAATGTCTACAACTGCCATCTTAACATAAGCAAGACATTCTGATTGTGAGGTCGCTGTGCTGTTGAGTGAACACACATAGGCATGTGTCGGAGCCTCTTAATAGATTTAGCATGCTGCCTGTGAAACTGACACAACTGTTCCCTCTAAAATCCCCCGGAAGTGTCCAGGAACATATTTATCTGTTTTCTGCTAAACATGACAGCAGGTTGGGCTTCTCTATGTAACCCTCAGTTTATCATTTAATCAATCTTTTCTTTTGAGATTGTATTTCAAACTTAAGGCCACCGCCCATTGGCCGCATTGCTCGGTGGTGCGTCAAGGAATGCAACGTTCGAAAGGTAAAGTAAAATTGACGGAGGAGCTCAGAAACCTGCAGATATTCAATGCACGTTTATGGCTTGACGCCCAAGACATGGGTGTTCTTAACTTTGGCATTGACACGCGTCAGACACTGCCAGTGGGCGTTGCCTTGTTAAAAAGAACTAGTTCTAAAACTCTGGCGTCTCTTGACACGTTTAGACGCCTTCAGTGGAGTTGGCCTTTAGATCGTCTCTCTGAACATGTTGTCTGTTGCTCCTCAGTACATATTGTCGGGGTCAGACGACTTTAACCTCTACATGTGGAAAATCCCCATAGATCCAGAAGCAGGTGGGTGTTGTCTCACTGTTCTTACGTGCTGCCACTTTACTGACAAGCGCTGTTGCGTGGGGTTAAAACACATCTCTGCCATTTTCTCAGGAGGCCCGGGTCGCGTGGTGAACGGGGCGTTTATGATACTGAAGGGGCACCGCTCCATAGTGAACCAGGTCCGCTTTAATCCCCACACCTACATGATCTGCTCCTCTGGTGTGGAGAAGGTCATTAAGGTCAGTGACGCACACGGACATGTAAGTGTTACACCAGCCGGGCCCTCAAACCAGCAACATAAAGACTCGTCGGAGTCTTTATGAAAAAGAAGAGTTGGAGTTAAGTTGCCTCTTCTCCCGGTAGCATCACAAACATCCCCATAGCCCAAGACATCACACACACATTCTCAGTTTCAGTGCTTCAAGAGAAAACATTGAAAAGCCCCTGAACAATAATAAACTAAAAATAGATGGGCAAAAACAAAATGAACGGGGTGTAAAACATACATTTACTTTATGATAAACTACAATTTGAGGATAGACACAAAAGCACATACATCCTCCCTGTGAGCTGAGAGACAGACTTCTATTGGTTTAGAGGTCAGGGGAGCAGAGATGGAGGAGGAAGAGGAGTGCTTAGTTACTGTGGCCAGAGCAAAGAAGGGGCCCTGTATATGTACACTGCTGCTAATTGTGAGCCTTGTCGCATGTTCCAGGCGTGGAGTCCGTACCAGCAGCCCAACAGCCTGGGTGACCTGGAGGGCTGTGTGGAGGACCGCTCCCGCAGCCTGTACACCCACGAGGAGTACATCAGCCTGGTGCTGAACAGCGGCAGCGGCCTGTCCCACGACTACGTCAGCCAGTCCATCCAGGAGGACCCTCGCATGATGGCCTTCTTCGACTCGCTGGTGCGCCGCGAGATCGAGGGCTGGAGCTCCGACTCGGACAGCGCCCTGAGCGAGGGGGCCATCCTGCAGCTCCACGCCCGAGGCCGCCGCCGGACCGCCCCAGCCCCCCCGACCCCCACCCCCACTACCCCGGCCCAGCCCGCCGCCACCGGGCACCACGGCGACTCCTCCTCCTCCTCCTCCACCTCCTCGTCCCTGGCCGGACCCCTGGCCTCAGGGCCTGAGGCAGCGGGGGGGGCTGGATCCAGGAGGCGGGGCCGGCGGCGGCGGAGCCAGTCTGGCTTCCTGCTGGACCTGGTGAACCAGGACTCGGACTCCAGCGACTTCTGGCTGGACCCCATGCCCCGGCCGCGCTCCCCCAGCCCCCGGGACAACTCCAGCCTGTCCAGCTCCTCCACCTCGCCCTCGCTTCCCGCCGGAGCCTCCAGCTCCTCCTCCCCCTCCCTCTCGTCATCTTCCTCCTCCTCCCCCTCCTCCAGCAGCGAGGAGGAGGCCCAGGAGGCGGAGCGGCGCAGCATGGTGCGCCAGCGGAACGTGCTGCGCTCGCGCCGCACGCAACCTGTGTCCCGGGCCGGTGAGCGGCCCCAGTCGGTGCAGGCGCTCTTCTCCGCCCTGGACGCCTGCAGCTACCCCGACATCGTCCTCGACGACCCCTTGTCCTCCTCGTCCGGGGAGGTCTGCGCCGGTGGCCTCCCGCGGGGGGCGGCAGAGGAGGAGGAGGAGGAGGAGGAGGAGGAGGAGGAGGACAAAGTCCTCCGGCCCTGGGACATGGTGTGCCCCAGCCCGGCCCTGTCCCCGGAGAGCCAGGGGGAGGAGGAGCCGGCAGCGTCAGCCATGCTGAGGACAGAGTCCAGGGCTGGGGGGACACACAGCTGCAGCAGCGGGGAGGAGTGCAGTAGCTCTCTGGCACCCCCCAGCCAGAGCCCCGGGGTGAACGGGAGACACCGGACTGTGCTGGGTGGGCCGGCCGACCCCCACACAGACTCGCAGGGAGGAGCGTGTGTGTTCCCTGCAGACAGCAGGCCCCAGACGGAGGGGCTGTGCTCTCAGAAGGTCCCGGGACAGATTGCTGTTAAACGGACTCTTGTGGGCTCCAGAGAAGGACATTCGGGGGATTCACCGTCTGAGAAAAAGTTCAAAACATGATAGCCCTTTTTTCGGCAGCCAGAGACGTAGTCTAAGGTCTGATAAGAGACAGTTTTTCTAGAAAATAGGGTTTGGAGACCTCCACGTGATTTGACACAACATTTTGAATGTAAGAGAATGTAAAAGAGGGAAAAAAAAAAAGACTTGTAATTGCTTTTAGCCTTAAAACTGTTTATACAGTACTGCGCAGTACAGTGGATATAGTTTTCTGTTCAATACTAAAACAACTAAATGTATTCAGTTTGTTGTCTGACAGACAAAATAATACCAAGGCAGAACGTGTTAACCTATTGGGGTTTGTGACACGAGCACATGCTCTTAGTTATAGGGTTTTATAATTGATTTTATTTGGCATCTTAGTTGTGACACATTTGGACGCATGCTTCAGAGCAGAGCAAGTTGAGCTAGAGCATGAGAGAGATGTTTTTCTTTTTTTTTTTTTTTAGTCGTTATAACAATTGTATATGCTCTAAGCAGTTATTTTCCTGTCTGTGGTGCCTGTTAGGTTTCGCCTAGGAGTGCCTCCAACCATACTGAAGGGTGGTCTCATGAAGGACAAGAGCTTCACACCATTTTAATGTCTTCAATTTCACACTGGGAGTACATCTGATTAGACTCGTTTTCATTTTTTTTTTTAAGTGATTCTGGACTCCCTGCGTCTCCATAGCAATCCTAATAAGCATCATTTGTTTAAGATGAGCGTTGAATTTATGCTTTCAAAATGCTTCTCTAGGGATTTGAATTTCCTTGTCGTATTATCCAGCCTGTGGATATAACAAGCCAATGCTTGCTTTTGTTTCCTTGCAATTAAAGAATCATTTTCTTTCCAGTGATGACAGGATTCATGTAGTATTGCTGTAGCTCATTTTTCTTGTTTGAGCTGTTTTGCTGTTTTGATTGCGATCTCTAAAATTATGTATTCTAAATAATTGTATTCAAAGCCATTTGTTCTGCATTCTACTAAAACCACCCCACTATGCCTAGGTCACCATAGCAACGATCTGAAGCAATATTCAGCTGTCCTGAAACTGAGGAGTCAGTTTCGGCCACTGATGCAGTCCAATTAAGCTATCCTTGAAAGGAATAAAAAGGCCCTCTCAACAAGTGCATTTGTCACAATTAAAGATGTTACTCTTAAACATTAATATAATTGAATCTACCTGCATCCTAGTTAGCAGCAGGACATAGAATATTTCACAATAATGATATTCATCCATTCAAATAAATGACTAGCAACTTTTCTGAATTTAGAAAACTCCAGTACAAAATCCCCTTACTTTGAAGTGTTTGTCTCTAAAAGTATGCAAAGTATGGGCTAGTATTGAGGTTGATGCCATAATAAATATAGTACAAGTCAGTGTTTAAATTGGGATTTCTATGTGGGGAAGCCCTATATTTCGTGAATTGGGCGTTGTACGATTCCGGTGCCAAATAAATACTTTTAAAACGGTTCCAGTGCCTAAGCTGTGACTGAACCGGTATTTAGTCATTTGTTCTTTACTGTTCATTATTATTCAAAATATGATTCACAGTAATTTGTTGACTGTTCCTAAGGCGCCAGCGCTCACCACTCATCATAGTAATTTGCTGACGGTCCCTTAGCCGCCAGCGCTGGCCTTTTGTATTTTGTACACTTTTACAGGGCAGCGCCTGTTTAACAGGACTTATTGATAGCAATATGCCATGTCAGTAGCCCTTTCAGTGAGATGAATGATGCAAACAGATTTGCTCTGGGAGTTTTCTTTTTTTAAACTCATTTACGCTCAGTGTGAATGCCGAGTAGCCTACTTCTGACATCTTCCTCTGGCAGTAATTAGAGACAGTTTACCACTATGGGCTACAGTTTCTAGATTAAAATAGAAAGGTATGAGTGAACGTCTTTTGCGGCATACAGGTAAACATGAGCATATGATCGGTAACGTAACCCATTAGACAAACATGCCGGTTTGGCGGTGCATATGCTCAGAACTTTTTGCTTTAGGTATTTTAAGCCTGTTTAACGTAGCTAACGGTAGCACCGACTACCTCATGTCATAATGTGCGATGAATGATGATTGATGCGTCTTACTGTAGGCCTACGTCTGTTTTGGGGCCCCAGGTGAAATACATTAAAATTGCCATGACTCGCCTACACTCAATGGATTTTTTTCAGTAGACTCAGTGATCCTGTCCATGAAAATACATATATGGTCTTATTATTCGCCATGCTGGTCCTCGTTAGTATTAAATGTTCTGACAAAATGCTTCCTGTTTACACCGGCAGACACGTGCCCAGTAGCCTACCTGACTGTCAACACTTCCATGCGACGCGTGTAGTAGGCCTATCACAGATAAGTCCTTATACGGAGCTAAAACAGTCATCTGGATGTAGTATTTTAACCACAGTTTTAAAACAAAAATTTATAATATAGATTTAGTCCAAGACTTCAACTAACTTCCCTATTTTGTACGTGTTTTGAAGCCTGGCATTCAGTCCACATCTGCCAAGGCCTACGTTCGAACAAAATAAACTTACACCTACTTGAACGCAGCCTAATCGCCTTAAATGCGTATGATAATTCAACCACAAGGCAAAAACTCAGTCTGTCTATATCCAGAGATTTTAGGCGTACTCGCCCGAAATACATTTATAATAATAATACGTCTGAGAAAATAATGTTCAACTATATAGCCTAATAACTGTCAATTCATAAATGTTAACGGTTAGACTACTGAAAGTGTTGGGAATCAGCTCCTACCGGAGCCCGGATCCGGCCCAATTTAATCCCTGAGTATAGTATTAGTAGTAAATAGTATCTTTTCAACAAATAGTCACACCTATTGTGATGAAACACTGATTCCCTAACATTGCAATGATATTCAGAGTACATTACATCATTCGTGTAGGCTGTGATGCAGCCACGTCTTGAAACCCACACATCGTCAGTCTTCTCCCAGACAAAAGCAGACGATACCAGAAACACTAAAGAACTTGTCCTTGTAGGCAGTCAGTGAGTGAGGCAGTAATCTGTGGGCAGACAGACATATTTGGGGCTATCATCTTGTTTTGTACTACTCTTGTCAAAACAATCTCTCAGCCTGGTGCGGATGAGCCTGAACGTTCAGTGAGACAGTCACTTATCGCCAGGAAGAGGACACCCTTCATTTGACCCAAGCTTCCCCTGAAACTATTATGCAAGTAAAGAAGCTGTGTGTTTTATCTTTTCGACTTGAGCGCCTCATGTCACATAACCGCTGCCGAACTCTACAAAACATGCTTAATTTTTTTTGCTCTTTTTTTGCACATTTGCATGATTTGGAGATTGAATATTACACATTGTCTTAACTTGGTTTAATTTGTATAATTGAGCGTACAAAAGCAATATAGGCTCACATTTTTCAGTTTGAGAAAATGAACAAATCTCACTAGTAAATGCAGTATAAGTTTACAACGTAGACTATACACCTTATAGCTAACACACACCTTGTCTTCTACATCTAGCAAATTACTGCATCCATTGGAGCAATTAGGTATAGGGATCTTGCCAACATGGTATTTCTGCCTTCCCAATCAACACGTTCCGTCTAGCCTATAGTTTTCGCTTCTACACAGGCATGATCACTAATGGCTTTTGGTTGTAGGTCGAGCAGGAGTCCCACCCTGCTGTGAAAAATACGGCTTCTTTAAACAAGGCCCATTCATTGGTTTGGCAGCCAGGCGGCTCCGCATACGTGACATCACGTTCCCAACATTCACCCTTGGAAGTTTGTCCATATATGGTAGAACGCTCCACTTTCTGACTGTCGGGGCTATCCCATGTCTGCATCTTTCCTGACGTGTGTATGTGTGACGCGAGACTGTGAGAGGGAAAAATAATACAGATGTGATTTACCTTACAAGGTTGAGGGACCTGTACTGGTCACCGCGCATCCCGCGAGTCACCGAGTGGAGATATTGCGCAGCGCTCATATGGAACACGTAAACATTGTGAAGATTAATTCCTTGTCGTTATAAAATAATTGGCTACATATCTCGCAAAAAGTAAATGTAGGCCCGTGCTATGGTTATTATTTTAAATATTTTACACCTTTACAATGCATTCCTCCATTTCTATATAACCAAGTATCATATGATGCTATGTCCAATGTAAAGCCTATTAGGATATTACTTTTTAATCATGATTCATAAACTACGGTTAGGTTATTTCAACACAAAATGTGTGGAATCTAGGCTACAGTTAACCAGATAATTGAATGAACTGACTAGGGTAGGCTAGGCTACAGATCACGCGTTTTTATTTTTAGGTATGACTCTTAATTTTTATAGCCTAGACACTGTTGAACGCATTCAATCGAAGCAGGCGGCAAGGTTGGATCACTCAAGCTATGCATAGTAAAGCCTCCGCACTGACAACAATAAAAGCCAATCAACTTGTAGTGGGAGGTTCTTGTAGCACTAATACGTCCAATCATGTCGCTAAATTTGCCATTGAGCTAATTTCTTTGAAGGAAAGTTTTGCGTGTGTATCTTACTGGACCTGCCCCCGCACAGCCTACTGTTGGTACTCCGATTGGTTGGGGGGAAGGGGAGGGGGGCAAGGGGATAGCAAGTTAGAAAAAGAAATACGGGGCTCTTCTCTTGTGAGGCTACCGGAGAGCGAGGGAGAGGTAAGCGAGTCTGCAAGACACGGTGAAGCCGGGCGTGGATCGTCAAAATAATCCACACACCGTCTTGAATCCGTGGAGGAGAGTACCGTAACGTCGCCCACTGCTGTGAAACGTCACCTCATCGAAAAACAGGGATACAAGAGAAGCATAATGAACATGGATCACTATGATGGAGACGACCAAATCTATATGCAACAAGAAGATGACTGGGACCGCGACCTTCTCTTGGATCCTGCGTGGGAAAAGCAGCAAAGAAAGGTGAGATACTGGTCCTCGTTGTAGCCCCTTGCTGCCCGTAATAGTGGGCTAATAATGCGGCGTTACTGCAAATTTACTTTGCAGCTACCGGACTACTTTATGGGCATACTGTAGGGCGGCCGACACACAACCCACAATCTTAGGCTATTAGTAGGCTAGAAGTTTGATTATTTTTGACATCACTTGGATTATAATCTATGCGTAGACGACTATGATATATGCCTATTTAAATATATCAATATAGGCAACTGCAGAAGCATATCCTGCAAAACTTTTGTAAGCTATTCAACCAAGATTGGGTTGCAACTTTTGTAGCCTTATAAAAATAAACGCCACACTCCAGAAACAGACAATTAGGCTATTAATGCTGTGTAGAATTGTGAAATAATGTAGCATTATGAAATATAATGTATCTGAAACGATTGGCCTGTTTGTCATCTTCTGAGAAGGGGGGGGAACAATTAGCCGAAGACGCCCACCTTTCCAGCGCAACAGATGTATCAGCCATGCGCTCCACTCGGGCTGTGACACCGTGTCCCCTCACGTTTCCCTGTCCAATACGACGTGGATTAGGCCCATTACTTCTGTTTCTAATCTCTATCCATGCTTACACCGGGTTAGAGCATTTATTATCTCAATCCCATGTTTATTATTATGAGGACGACCTTTCATATCTGAAGCTGAGAGAATGAATGGCTGACTCCGAGAATGGATCCCGCAGCCGCTCTCGCTCTCACACATTTCTCTTCTTCGAAAAGGGGGAAGAAAACTCTTGTGGAATCTGAGTAAGCACTGTGGTTTGGGCTGGGCTTGCATGGGAGCAAGCCTGCCCAAAAATGGTCATAATCGGCCCCTCTCGCTGCTGTTGGAAAAAGTTTTACCAGTTATTTTTTAAATTTTTTTTACACTTTTGAAGCTTCTTTTAGTTTCCTGGATTATGTCATCACCAGGCTACTACCGGTGAATGCGAATAAAGAGGCCAGCTAGGTAGGCTATATGCCATGTCTGGGGTCAGGCTAAACGCTAACTGACAGATGCAGCCCATTCCATAGGCTACCCATAGGCTGCCCCAGGACACGGTCTGTGTCTAATACATTCTAAAACCAGCGTTTGTAGGGTTTGCTAAAGCCAAGGGCTACTGTACGAACACTACATCCACAATAACTTTACAAAACATTCCTCATTACGGTTCACCAAACCCCTTGAGGCTGCATACCACAAAAACAAAGCTGTAACAAATGTTATTTATCGTGGATATGTTTTTTGTTTTATTGATTTCAAGTTCTGTGCTTTTGTCTAAAAGATCTAAAATGAAAATTGTTTCATTCATATCAATAGAGAGTAGATGGACAATTAAATGGTGCTGAGAGAGAAGAGATGTCAACAACATTTGGCAGGAGACATGTCCCCCTGTTTTAGACCTCAGGGGGAACGTATCTGACTGTCACACTATTTCATCCTGGATTTACCCCCCCAGGGTTTATTCTGATTAAGAGACTACAAGCTTTGATGTTGATTGATTAATTTCCTCACCTCTGAAACGTTTGATTTGAAGTATACAGTGAACTGATTTATAAAATCCTTACTCACACATGCACACACACGCCGCGCGCACACACACACACACACAACTTATACAATATGTACATGAACAAGAAAAACTTCTTTGTTAGCAATAAGAAAATTACATTCTGTTCCCATTAGCCTGCTGTATAAAGTGTTTGTGCTATACTCCTCTGTAGGCTGAAATGTTAAGTTGTCAAGAAGAATGTATAGTTGGCTAGTGAGGGCAAAACAAATAACTCCGGACCAGAGAACAACAGTGTGGTAAATGTATTTACTTAATGGTGAATGTTTAAAATGGTTTACATAGTCTCATACTGCTGTTTTACACGTTTACACCATAATAATTGTTTATATAAAAAAATTGTATTTATTCTTGCATTTAGACTAAATACAAGAAATCTAGAAGCCTCAGTTCAGTTATCTCTGGTGATTCACAAACAGTACACTTGAATTTCACTTGTCAGGGTGTGTGCACTGCATAGTTTGTGTCCACCACAAGTCTTAACCTGACCCCAGAGTATAAAGGCACTCATACCCTCTTATCTCAAATACACCATGTCAAATATGCTCTATAGAAGAAAAGTCTCTCTCTCTCTCTCTCTCTCTCTCTCTCTCTCTCTCTCTCTCTCTCTCTCTCTCTCTCTCTCTCTCTCACACAC
>JAODTR010000015.1:400557-414505 GCA_025399935.1 Amblyopsis rosae
AATATAGGGAATATTTTGCCATTCAAATGGAAGTTGATTTTCATAGTTTGTATGTGTTTATATTAAGCCTCTACATCATTTAATGACATGCTAAGACGAAAATGACTGATTTCCTTTGACTATTCCTTTAAGCAATTGAAAAAAAACCTGGACTAGACTCCTAGACCTAGACTCACTAGAAATAGACGGGCTATTCCTCTACAATGGGTTAGCGGGGACATGTTGCGGCCAGTCCTGGCTGTGAACCACCTCTTCACACACCTATGGGAGTAGAAGGATGTCATTGTGGGTTCATGTAAACAGTCCTTGACTCCAGCCCCGCAAGACTCCGCCATGCTGTTTGTCCAGGCGATAATCTCCGCTGTCTTTTCTACTCCTCTCAACCCCTTCCTGGGCAGTGCCATCTTCATCACCTCCTACGTGCGCCCTGTCAAGTTCTGGGAGAGAGACTACAAGTAGGTGCTCTCGGTGTGTGTGTGTGTGTGTGTGCACGTGCGCGCCATGCACACTGACTGTGTCTGTCTTCTCACAGCACCAAGAGAGTGGACCACTCCAACACACGGCTGGCCTCTCAGCTGGACAGGAACCCAGGTGGGGGTCCACAGGGAACAGTTCCACTGCATTACAATGCCTCCTCACTCCCTGTTTGTTTGTATGGCTGTGTGTGGTAGAGAGAATGGTAGCCTTAGTGGGAGGAGCATGTTGAAATGGTAGCCTTAGTGGGAGGAGCACATAGGAATGGTAGCCTTAGTGGGAGGAGCATATAGGAATGGTAGCCTTAGTGGGAGGAGCATATAGGAATGTGAGCCTTAGGGGGAGGAGCGCATAGGAATGTGAGCCTTAGGGGGAGGAGCATGTAGGAATGTGAGCCTTAGGGGGAGGAGCATGTAGGAATGTGAGCCTTAGTGGGAGGAGCATATAGGAATGGTAGCCTTAGGGGGAGGAGCATATAAGAATGGCAGCCTAAATGGGAGGAGCATATAGGAATGTGAGCCTTAGTGGGAGGAGCATATTTTAATGTGAGCGTAAGTGGGAGGAGCATGTAGGAATGTGAGCCTTAGTGGGAGGAGCATATTTTAATGCGAGTGTTAGTGGGAGGAGCATATAGGAATAGTAGCCTTAGTGGGAGGAGCATATTTTAATGTGAGCGTTAGTGGGAGGAGCATATAGGAATGGTAGCCTTAGTGGGAGGAGCATATTTTAATGCGAGCTTTAGTGGGAGGAGCATGTAGAATGGTAGCCTTAGTGGGAGGAGCATGTAGGAATGGCAGCCTTAGTAGGATGAGCATGTAGGAATGGCAGCCTTAGTGGGAGGAGCATGTAGGAATGTGAGCCTTAAGCCTAGTTTATATTTGACGGAGTAGCGTACCATCGCCATGGCGTTTTTTGTAACTGCCGCGTCTTGCAAATATTGCGCCAGTGGGTCTTCTTCATATAATATAATGCAGATGGCCTGCAGAACGGCCGGAAAGAATCGAGAAAGGACTTTGAACGACTTCGAATGACTTCGAACCACAGTTGTGATTTTAAAGATTGTGTAAAGCAAATACAGAGATTTACTTTTAAATACTTCATTCATCCATCCATCTATCCATCCATCCATCTTAATCCGCTTATCCAGAGTCGGGTCGCGGGGGCAGCAGCTCCAGCAGGGAACCCCAAACCTCCCTTTCCCGAGCCACATTAGAAAGCTCTGAACATGTGAAAACGCTGTAACACTATGTAAACACTGTGTAGTATTGAATTGTAGAGTTAGACCGTTAAACTGTAATTAATCATTTCTCTGGCCAGAAACGGGGGACCATATACGTAGATGGTCCCCCACTTTGCATACCCCTCCCTATAACACCACGAGGATATAAAAGCATAGAGAGCATTCAAATCAGCGCAACATTTATCCTGCTCCAGTGCAAGTTATTAGCCTACTAAATTGACTGTCCTTCAACAGCCTACAATTACATAGCTAAATCACTTACTGTCCTTTAACAGCCTACAGTCTGATAGTTATGTCTTCATTGCAGAAATAAGCATACAAATTACAACTAGCCTTATGAATTAGCCTACTATGTGTTTGCTTTTAAAGTTTAAATTCCTAGATAGACAGATTATTAATACTTTAGTGTAGCCTAATACAAAAAAATAGGCCTACATCCTAGTAGTATTCTACGCCAAATTCACAAAATATTGGGCTCCCCCACATAGAAAATCCCAATTGAATCACTGGGTGTGACAAACTCAAAACACTAACTCATTTCTGCTTTACGCAGACTTTAATAATATGCATTGTCTAGTTGGCATTACTAAAACCATTTAAACATGGTCCTACTTATATCCAGTCTGATTCCACTATAATGACGAGATAAATTTTGTTGTTTAGTAGCCTAACTTTTCATTTACAGACTGGTAGACTAGGCTATATGTAGGATACACTCCAAACTATGGTTTTTTCAGCGGGCAAACTGACAGTAGGCTGGCTCTTTCTCCTTGAGAAGTTATCAACTGTAACAGCGGTGTAGACTTTTTGTATATAGTGCCACCTTTCGTTTTGGAGAATAATGCTACGACACAAATTCCAGGTCGTGTGGAGTATGTAGTGCTCGAAGCTGGGTGCGTCTCGCGAGCGCCGTTGGCGAAGGGCCGCGCGCCACCCAACAGGGCAAGTATGCTCCAGCCTTTAGGGGAAGGAGCATACTGTGCCAGCGGGAGCACCTACTAGTGAAGTCATTCTAGTGAACACCCAGCATGGCCGGTGTATTTACACGTACCCCTCTCCGTGCTCAAGGCTCTGACGACAACAACCTGAACTCTATCTTCTACGAGCACCTGACCCGCTCCCTGCAGCACAGCCTGTGTGGAGACCTGCTGCTGGGCCGCTGGGGGAACTTCAGCATCGGAGACTGCTTCATCCTGGCCTCGGACTACCTGAATGCCCTGGTGCACCTAGTGGAGATTGGCAACGGCCTGGTCACCTTCCAGCTGCGGGGGCTGGAGTTCAGAGGTGAGGGGGAGGTCTTGACGGGTGTCTGCTAGTGCTACGGCACCTGCATCATGCCTCTCTGTCCTGCACCCAGGGGTTCCGCTAATCTCAATTACTAATGAGTGTTCTACACTTCCACGTGTTCCCTTAGCTCCTGAGTTTCATGTAAGGATCTGTTTTTCTCATACATCTAAATTTAAGGGACCAACCATGCAGAATAAACCAACGGTTGCTAGCAGTAGTGTTGCTGGGGGATTGTAAACAATCACATGTTTTAACCAAAGGCTTTGAGTTGCAGATTATACTTGAAGAGAAGTTCCCCAGCCATGTTGTATGTATCAGAGGTGATAAAACCTCTTCCATGTGTGCTTTCTCCGAGTGACCTTGACTGGAAAATGTCAACAGAGATTTGAGTCATTTTAGTAGTACACTGTCTGCACTGACTGTTGTGTCACAGTGTGTCTGGTCTATTGCCAGGCTGTTCTTAGCGGTACGCATTGCCATGTCCCATGAGCCCTAGGCTTCTGCGTTCAGGAAATATGCAGCCACGCACGTCACCATTAAAGGGCCGTTAAGGTTAAACGGGCAAATAAGGGCGCGGATCCTGAAATTCCATTTATGTGTATTGGTGCTGCAGCGGAGTGAACAGTCGCAGAGGCGCAGCGGGTCCTTACATGTGGAGCTGCACGAAGGGCAGCTATGTGGAGCACTGCTCAAGTGGCACCTCGAGCAGGGCGATGTGGGGGAGGGGCAGAAAAGCCTGTTGTGACAACAACGATGGATAAAATGGTTGCAGTTCTGTTCTGACAACACTGAAATATAACATTCTGTCTCTTTAAAACATATTACTGGAAGGCTATGTTTCATTAATGTCATAGGCTAGATATGAAATATAGTGTTACCTGCTGGAGTTAGATTTTTTTTAGCTGCATTTTCCTTCTCAGCTCAAAACTGACCATTGCAAATGGGTTGCAGATGATCCGTTGTTGGATTCGGTTGTCTCCTAACAAAACATTAAACCCCGCCAACTTCTGCGCGCTCCCTGGCGACGCAAACGTTTAGAAAATTTGTTTTGCACCCTACCTTGCTGAAAGCGCAGCTTTTTGCGCGTTTAATCTGAACGGCCCTTAACTGGTGGCTAATAGGGGGAGGGGCAGAGAGCCGTCTAGGCCTGTAGAGTGGGGTGGGGGGGCAGAGAGGAGCGTGGCTTCGTGTTTTGGCTGGCAGTCACTGGACCATGTCCTTCAGGGACGTACTGCCAACAGAGGGAGGTGGAGGCCATCACCGAGGGCGTGGAGGAAGACGAGGGCTGCTGCTGCTGCGAGCCGGGACACCTGCCCCACGTGCTGTCTTTCAACGCGGCCTTCGGCCAGCGCTGGCTGGCCTGGGAGGTGCTGGTCACCAAGTACGTCCTGGAGGGCTACAGCATCACGGACAACAGTGCCGCCTCCATGCTGCAGGTGTTTGACCTGCGGAGGATACTGACCACGTATTACGTCAAGGTCAGCCCCGCGCCATCACGTGTCGGTGTGCCGCCGCATGGCGGCGCTGCTGTGACCCGCCCTGTGTGTGTGTGTGTGTGTGGCTCCTTCCTGCCTCCAGGGCATCATCTACTATGTGCTGGCCTCGCCCATGCTGGAGGAGTGGCTGGCCAACCACACCATGAAAGAGGGGCTGCGGGGCTGCGGGGAGAGGAACTACGTGGACCTGGACCCCACCTTCAACCCCAACATCGACGAGGACTACGACCACCGGCTGGCAGGCATCTCCAGGGACAGCTTCTGTGCAGTGTACCTGGGCTGGATCCAGTACTGCAACTCTCGACGAGCACAGGTCTCTGCTGGCTTTATTCAGCGTGTTGGTCTGTAGCGCTGACACACATGCGTACATGAGATAATACTTAACGAGCTGCTGTGCCTTCCTCTTGTATGCTTCTACCACGGTTTTGTGTTATGTTAAATGAATGCAACCGTTCCCATTGTTTTACCGAGGTTTCCCTGTGTGTGTGTGTGTGTGTGTGTGTGTGCAGCCATTGGACAGTGACAGGGACTCAGCCCTGGTGCTGTTGTGCTTTGGCCTGTGCGTGCTGGGCAGGAGAGCTCTAGGGACAGCAGCGCATCACATGTCCAGGTTCTCTTCTCTTGGTTTAATGCTGTTTAATGAAGTCATTTGAGCGTTCCCCTGTTGTAACATTCCTCCTGCCTGGGTCCTGCGCCACACAGCAACCTGGAGTCTTTCCTCTATGGACTGCACGCGCTGTTTAAAGGTGACTTCCGCATCTCTTCCGTGCGTGACGAGTGGATCTTCGCAGACATGGAGCTCCTCAGGAAGGTGGTGGTCCCTGGAATCCGAATGTCTCTGAAGCTGCACCAGGTGAGGCTGTGCGTGTGTGTGGCGTGATGAGTGCCAGGCTATATGGCCTGTAAACCCGTGTCCAAGTGGCACTTGAGATAAGCTGGCGATGTAGTGGTCATGTGGGGAAACTGGAGGCTTTCCAGGCTACTGAAGGCAATAAACCACAATAAACCACTGAAAACTGTCATTTCAACTGGGAACAATCCAACCTCAGTCTGGAACGCGAATTTCGGCCGCTGGTTCCGATTGGTCTAAACGTGTGGTATGGCCCCGCCCCTCCGTTCCAGGACCACTTTACGTCGCCAGACGAGTACGACGAGCCGGCCGTCCTGTTCTCGGCCATCTCGTCACACCAGCAGAGCCTGGTGATTGCCCACGAGGGCGACCCGGCCTGGAGGAGCGCCGTGCTGTCCAACGCTCCCTCGCTGCTGGCCCTGCGCCACGTGCTGGACGAGGGCACCAACGAGTACAAGATCATCATGCTCAACCGCAGATACCTCAGCTTCCGCGTCATCAAGGTGCACACCACGGCATGTGTGTCTGGGGCTGGTCAGGGGGAACAATTCCATGTGTTGCGATACTGTAAGCAATAGCAATGCTAATGTGTGGCGCCACTGCAAAAGATAACAAACACCTACGTGAACTTGCTCAGGGACTGCACATTAGCTTTAAGATAACATTTCCTCTATTTTGAGGTTAATGCATTTTGTACATGGTCCCTTTTTTAAAACAGCAATGTCAACATTGATATGGTTTAAGTGAATCGATACAGTATCGCCCAACTTAATATTGATGTATTAAGTTGGGCGATAATATTGATACTCAGGTGTATCAATATTTTCTTACACCCCTAGTCACCCATGAAATGTTTTTCATGTAAATAAACTTCATAGCTATTTGTCAGGGTTGTTTTTATTGTTTATGACCTTAAACTATGCTAAATGCCTAATTCAATGCTATTTAGGGTTAGGGTTAGTTAAAGGATGAGTGTGTCATTTGCTTCAGACGCATATTTAGTAATATTTCTTGAAATCCTCTTTACACCCCGATAGCAATGACAAAGTTAAATGCTCTGACAATACGATTAGAAATATCAGTCATCTGTGAGAGTCTCAGGAATGTGAAAACCGCGCACATAAAGGTCGGACCAAACTCAGCTATTAGCTGGCCTAACTGTCTGTCTGCATGAGCTAGGTTCTTGCGCGTACTCTGCTTAATTGTGCACAATAGTGACCGCAGATTCTACCGAAGGCATACAGATGAACTCATAACAAACGTATTAAACTGAACTACAGGTGTGAGTAATAACAATAGTTATTTTTACATTCATTATTATAACGTTTGGTGTTGTTTTCTTACATGTTGAGCCATTTCTTATCAGTACCGGTAGCAGAGATGATGTGCTCTTTTGACAAATTCTACTCCGGTGGAGGGTGGACTCATCCTATTCATTGCGCGTTTACGTGTATTGGAGGCGTGGTTTAGGAAGGATGATTGAGGCAAGGGGCGGTACTTTTTTTCGATTGTATCTTTCAAAATCTGGCTAAGTTACTGGTTTTTCCAAGATGACATACTCATCCTTTAATCAATAAATCATTCCATTTGCACTGTTTACATAGCGTGATGTCTAGTATCACACTACTGCCTCAAACAGCAGTGCTGGGCCTCTCAGAGACCATAGTAGACAAAAGTAACTAGTTAAAGCACCCTCATTGGCCCAGTCATAGTGGTTGTGAGCAGTCTCCCTCACCCGTCCCGTCCCCAGGTGAACAAGGAGTGTGTGCGTGGCCTGTGGGCGGGTCAGCAGCAGGAGCTGGTCTTCCTGAGGAACAGGAACCCGGAGCGCGGAAGCATCCAGAACGCCAAGCAGGCTCTGCGCAACATGATCAACTCGTCGTGCGACCAGCCCATTGGCTACCCCATCTACGTGTCCCCGCTCACCACCTCCTACTGCAACTCCCACCCCCAGCTGGGACACATCCTGGGGGGGCCCATCAGCATCGACAACATCCGCCACCTGGTGGTCAACACCTGGCACAGGTGTGTGTGTGTGGTCCTGTGTAGCCTAGCCTAGCTCCAGGAGGTCATCAGGACCCCCATGTAATGGCTCATGTAATGTCTTGGGAGGCAAAAGATTAAAATGTTTAGATAATAAACAAATAAATACTGTACAGGTCCTACTTACCATATTTAAACTGTAATACAGCAGCACAACACTATGTTCTATGTAAAGATATGGTGCAGTAATTATGACGTCACACGCCCTCTGTGTGTGAAGGAGTCCCAGCTCTTCTGTGTTTACATAGTCGCCTGCGTGCGTGCGTGTTTTGTTCTGAGATGCTGGTGCGCTTATTGTGACATCTAGTGGTAGAAAGGGATATAGAGCCAAACAATGAATAATACAAACTAAGAAGTATTGTCTGTTGACGTTGACGCTGCCAGGTTGAGGAAGGGCTGCGGTGCGGGCTGTAACAGTGGGGGGAACATAGAGGACTCTGATGCCGGGGGTCTGTCCAGCGGCAGCGGCAACGGGACGGGGGTGAGCGACTCCCAGCAGAGCTCCATGTCCCAGGGTGGGATGTCTGGTCCGGCTCCCCCTCACGCCTACCAGCCACACAGTCTGGGTGAGCACCCCACTGCTCCCTCATGATATCATGTTTGACGGGTGTGGTTGGTTGTAGTGGGAGGGCCACAGAGTGGGAGGGGCCTAAGAGAGCCATTGGGTAACTATAATTTTTATTGGAGACAATGAGACAACACGAAATCTCAACTGACGACGTTGGCTAGCTAGCGTGTCTAGCTAATGTGAAATAATATTCTACTTTATTTACAAACATAACAAGGTGGCTTTTCAAAATGGGTTTCCTCTATCTGTCACTAAATGAAAAGTATAGTAAGCAGTTGCAGGGTTGTAGTACTCGAGTCCAGACTCATTTATTTGCTTACAACAATATTCAGTTTGTTTTGCTAAGATTGTTTAGCGAATCTCAAAACAAACATGAATTGCTGGTGCATGACCTGACCAACTTTTGCCACATTTACTGCATGTAAGTCACTTTGGATAACAGCCTCTGCCAAATGCTGTAAATGTAATATGTAAGCTACAGTTTATTGCTACTGTACCTCCTCTGAGAAATACAATGTGATACAGCCTGTGATTGTAAGAAAGTCAATAGTATTTCAGCTCATTGTCAAGGGGACAAATTATAGGCTGCAGGCATAATAACATAACATAGCCTACTAAAAGTTAGCAATTGTTTGTAGTCTCTCATTGACAACGCTTATTGTCGAGCCCTGATTCAGTTATAGTCACATTTTGACTCGGACTTTACTTGGACTCGACATATCTAATCTTGGACTTGTCTTGGACTCGACAAAGGTGGTCTTGACTACTGTGCCCGAGCGACATATTCATCAAATAACTCCTCACTAGCTTGCCGTTCTCTGTGTGTGCTGAACAAATAATGTGATACTTCTACACAGCCCTGGCTCTGTAAATAGGAAGACAAACAAAGTGGTACAAACCACACACAACAGCAATATCCTAGCCTTAGCAATGTGTTTCCAATGTGTGGGGCAGCGCTTCTAAGGGAGCACCCTATGGCATTGTTTTCGATCGAGTTCAAATATCAGCAAGCTCTCTCCAGAATGTTTTTCTTATACTTTCAATAGACAATGCATGTTTCGGCCTGTGCGCTAAATCTTTCTCCTTGCCTTTTGGTTTAGAGAACGAAAACAATTAAAGCAATCTATTGTACATGTTTCTGTCTGGAGCTGAGCCTGTCCTGTCCTGTCCTGTCCTGTCCGTCCGTCTGTCTGTCTGTCTGTCTGTCTGTCTGTCTGTCTGTCCATCCAGGCACCAGCCAGAGCTCCCAGTCGGTCCAGTCTGGCTTGGTGCGGCACTCTCCGGCGCGGGCGTCCGTGGCCAGCCAGTCGTCGTCATACCGCTACAGCAGCAGCCGCCACTCCTCCCTGCGCACCTCCGCCACGGGCTTGGAGCCCTGCCGCCGCTCCTCCACCAGCCAGCTGTCCCTGCGCACGCTGCCCACCTCCCTGCAGCTCCGACTGGGCTCCTCCTCTGACCCGGCGGGCCCCTCCGCCTCCCTGTCGAGCCACAGCATCCCCCCCTGCAAGCGCCACACACTGGTGGGCCTGCTGGGCAGCGAGGGGCCTGGCGGCGGCGCGGCCGACCCCCCGGGCCAGCACCACCAGCGCCTCCACCAGCTGCATCCCCAGCACCACAACCCCACGCTGTGCGGCGTGCGCAGAGACGACATCTCCTACAGAGTGCAGGTTGGTCACGACAAGAGGTCCACATGAGGTTAAAGGTGCAGTCAGCGACTGTAATACACCTTTCCGACCTGTCAATCACACGTCAATAATAACCAGTCAGATGACCTGATTTTCCTTAGCAACACATGATGTCCCACCAACAAAGCTGTTATTAGTTATTAGTCAGACTAAAGGCCCATTGATGCTTCTGCACATACGTGTGGTCTACAGCATCACCTATGGGTCTGTTGGCCACCCGGCCACCATGTTATGAATATATATCCAATTCTTGACGCACACACACAGTAAATGCACATACAGTCTCACACACCACAGCCCCATTTCTATAAACCATGAGGAACTGCTTTGAGGTGCCTGCCTGCAATAGAATGTCAACGATGGGGGGGTAGAAGTGTGGAAGTTGCCGGGTAAGGAGGAGGTCTGGGAGAACTAACTAGATGCTCACACACACATTCTGTATACACATTGCATTCATTTCTGTGTGAAATCATGTTATTGACGTGGCGCAGGGCTTGCTAGCCAGGAAGGATGGAAGAGGACAGGCTGAAGAGGAAGAGATAAAAATACAAATTGACAACAAAATGTCTCTAGACGCTGTTGAGTGTCACACCCCAGATCAGAAATAATTTGATTCTATGTCGATGATACAGCATTTGTAATAGGACATTTGTTCAGCGCCTAAACAGTTAATTGGGATGTGCATGTAACCCGGTTAAAGGGATAGGGTGTCAATCTCACAGAGACTGTGTCTTAAGCTTCAAAGAAAAGGCCTTAGTAGCAGCAGGAGCGTACAGTATAATATGCTGAGTTTCAGATCTTTTCAGTACCATTTTATCAGCGCACGCTCTGAAAATAATCTGGTGTTCCTACACAGCTCTGGCTCTGTAAATGGGGACACAAACAAAGTGGTGCAGACCACACACAACAACATCATCTCAGATTTGCAATGTATGTCCAATGTAGGGGGAGGAGCTTCTGAGGGAGCACCATATGGCATTGAATGATTATTTTTTTGATGTGTTCATATAGCAACAATCCTTCTCCAGCATCACTTTCTCCAGCTTTAACGGAATACAAATAAGACACCTTTAAGGGAATATGAATAAGATTCCTTGAAAGGAATATAAGTAAGCCACTGATCAGACTATGTATTGGACCACAAAACTCCACCGTGCAGGGCTTATGCCTCCTTTCCACTGTTTACCATAAAGTCCAGGGGTCTCATTTATAAAGGTTGCGTACAGAGCTAGAAACGTGCGTACGCCACTTTGCACACAATGGTTGTGATCTATAAAAAAACAACTTGATGGGAGATTTCCCTCCACACAAACTTTGAACCATGTGTACGCACAAAAATTGGATTAAATGGGAAGCTAATGGGCCATTATCAGGCTTCTGCAGAGATTGATAATGAACATGACCAATTCATGTTAATCAGGTGTGTTGGAGCAGGGAGACATATAAAACATGCAGGGCAGCGGCCCTCCAGGACCGGGATTGCCCACCCCTGCTCTAGGCCTTGCTAAAGCAATGAATACAATGTTCTATTGTGTTTGAAAGCAATACAAAAATTACATATTTCTTTCCAGTGAATCTCTTATTTATAACAATATTGTACTTGTGAAACAGTTTGTTGTTAGAAAATGTAATTATAAAAACATTGTGTAGTCTAGAGAGGGTTGTTGTCTTTTCTTATATTTAAGGCATATTAAAACATTTCCTTTTGGTGAAAGTGTTTTTTTACACTAACCTTTGTTTGTGTATTAGATGTTGAATAGACTCCTCCCTCCTTACTTGAACCCCTCCTTAAAGTCCCTAGTGCCACACTTGACATGCTAAACTTGGCTCTAGACCGTTCTGTTTGGACTAAGCCACTGGTGTGAGACTGGTGCCGGGGTAAAACACCAGTGGAAATGAAGCATTAGTGTGGCGCTGATGGCGAGTATAGTTGTTGGGTTGGCCTCTAAGGCAGTGGTTCTCATCAGTTCCAGAGACCCCCGACCCCCGAACCCCCGCTATCCCCAGAGGTGGTGGAAACATAACAGCCATGATATTATTTGATAGTATTTTAATATAGGCTAGTAACAGAATATATAATGTAGGGTTTAAACTGTACTGCTAACAATTATGGCTAAAATATGCAAATTCTAATAATTTTAAATGTATATTTAATTTCTGAAAATCATCTCGTGAACCCCTCCTGTGCCTCGCGACCCTCCCGGGGGGCCCCGACCCCCTCTTTGAGAACCACTGCGTCTAAGGCACCGATGTGATTTCTGTGCCGTGTTGCGTTTCCCCGCAGATCGTAGATGTGACGTATGTGCTGGAGAACATTCATGTGTCCAAGAGGAAGGAGCTGCAGTGGCCCGACGAGAGCACCCGACTCAGGGCAGGACGGACCTGCTGGAGGGATTGGAGCCCCCAAGATGGCATGGAAGGACATGTACGTCCAGTCTGTTGTGTCAATGGCATATTCCAAGTGTATTTAATCAGGCCCATTTATGCTTCTGCGTCGCACCTACAGGGACCCTACCCTTTAGGCACCCTGTAGCCACCTTTTAACACAATTTAACTACACGTCCGTCAATACGTTGATTTGATGCAGCCAAGAGTGGGATTTCCCTGTGGTATTTCCTTGTTGTCGGGCAGTGAAAAGCAGCCTTTTATAAATACTATTGTGTCCGCAGATTGTTTCCTATGATAAATTTCGGTGTAACTAAGATTCCCTGAAGAAAAATATTATTTCAAAACGTTTTACACTCTATTAGTAGCCAATAGAGTGTAAAACAGCGAAAAACAATGTTTTAAAATACTATTTTGTGTCAGCACAGATAGTTTTCTATAATATATGTTGATGTAACTAAGATTCGCTGGAGAGAAATATTTGTATAATGCTTATTTCAAAACGTTAACACTCAATTTGTGTTCAAATTCTGCCGCATAACAAGACATGGCACTTCCGCATTTTGGGGCTTCGCATTCATCGCATGCGCATTCAACGCACAGAGGTCCGGGCGACCAACAGACCAGCACAGAAGTACAACATGCTCACCACGGCGTAAGGTCCGCCCGTAGGTGACGCTGTAGACTACACGCATGTGCGACGCAGAAGCATAAATGGGCCTTAACTCGCACACAAACATTTGTACGCATTTGTACGTTATGATTCGTTAAACTAATTTCATTGCTTGGCTACAGCAAACCCCGTTTTCCCCCCAGAGGAAATGCTGGTTTGATGCTCAAGATGTCCGGGGAATGTAACAATCTGAATGTTTACATGAGTAGTACCTACACCAAATATCATCAAATGAGTAATCAAGGCTGTGGTCATGACATGCAGTATGTACTTGTGTACATTAAAATGGTAACACAAATCAATGTTATGCTCATTCTCTCTACTGCTGTTTTCAGGTGATTCACCGTTGGATGCCTTTTAGTCGAGACCCAGCCCACAACTCCCACATGGACAATATTATCCTGCTGGTACAGGTGGACGATAAGTTAGTGCCCATCATCGAGACAGGGGTCATTGTGTTGGGTGCAGAGGTGTGAACCAGGCAAGTGTACCAAGTAAGGGACAGGCTCACTTGGCTTTAGCAGGACAGAAGAGCCTGCCGACGCCCCCTCTCCTTGTTGATGAGGGGGGAATGGAGACCAGGGAATGGTGCAAGACAAGGCAGAGTACACACATTCTGCATACATTTACAGTATCTGCCTTGCTTTGTGTCTCGGAAATGCTGCATGACAGTAAAACAGCCCTTCAAAGTAAATTATTGCTACTGGTAATTCTTTTCTATGCATTTCATAGACTCTTGTTTGGCATATGCACACTGTTTGTGTGTAAACTGATGCAGGTTTGATTTGAGATGAGGGTGAGAGTGACCTTTTTTTAATTCGTTTTTTTGTCATTTGCCAAATAAGCCTGGTATCCAGTAATGCCATGGATTCATACATGTGAAAGCTTTTTTCTGCTGCCAAGACTACAGATGAACGTGTTTTGTAGACTAGTGGAAATTACTTGCTGGTGCTGTGCTAATCTTCATTTGTCATTCCTTTTGGATTTATTCGGAAAAAATTTGCAAGGTTATGCTCCGCAAAGAAATAAGAACTTGCACTATGATTTATTGTTGTTTTTACAGCAATGCACTACGATTTTGAAATATCACATTTTTATTTATTACAGACTGAAGAATGGCCATTGTTACTGATGCCTTTGGAATGAAAAAATAAATGCAATCATTATTGTTTTCAGCCATTTTTACTTTACTGTTTGTTTCATAAACTTGAAAATAACTTTTTACTGTATATGATTTTATATATATA
>JAODTR010000015.1:414605-436160 GCA_025399935.1 Amblyopsis rosae
TCCCCCAGTCAGAGCTTGCTGATGTTGCTCGGGAAAAGGAAGTTTGGGGTCCCTTGCTGAAGCTGCTGCCCCCGCGATCCGACTCCGGATAAGCGGGAGAAGATGGATGGATGGCTGATACACAATATACAGTTTATTGGTATTTTCTATAAAGTGGGCTAAATCTTCAGGCATAGAGAAAAAAACTGGAAACCAGACAGAAATGTGACATCTTTTATTTTTTGCGATATTAATTGACATATGTGATCTTTCTCTGGTGGTCACTCGCTCCTGACTCTACTCCTCAGGCCAAGTGCAGATATGGAGGGAGAGACGAACAAATAAAAAAAGTAATGAATAAACACATAATATAACTATATCGATATAAATTATATTGTCTAATCTTATATCTCTTTTGAAAAAATTCCGATATACCAGTGTATATACAGGTATATCGCCCAGCCCTAGTATGCACTTCATTTGGCACATTGCTAGTGTGTGAGCTACTTGCCTAGGGAATCACAAGTGTTACTAGGAGGCCATGACTAGACATGGAGGGTGGGCACACTGGACAAGCCTATCTAAAAACAACATTTCCTATGTGTCAATGAGATATTGTGGATTATCTTTGAAAATATAAGAGGGATGTGGACAGCACAGACATTATTCAATATTCTACTACTTTGACAGTCCATGGACTTTTTTTGTGTGTGTTTTTTTTTTTTCTTCTTCTTTGCCTTCTTCTGCATTAAATATTTCATAACTGTCCACTCATTTGTATGTAATAAGTACTTTTATATAGTGCTATTAACAAGTCTTTTCTGCAAATTCGTATTTTTTTGTATTATGCTAGACACCATATTTTTATAATTGTTGTATATTAATAATGTGACATCATATGTGTCACTTCATTTCAGACAATGGAAGATAATCTCTATATAGTTTAGTGCTTTTACAAATTGGTTATAAGGTGCTTCATATTCCTATCACACAGATTGAGTTAACAAGGAAAGGCTTTTCAGCGCTTGCCTTAATCAAGCCTTACATACAGTTGTGACTCGTGACTATGCGTATTTATTTCCAGCTAACTCACTGTTAAGCTACGTTTGTCCAATAATGTTTTGTCAGCTTTTTTCTTCCACTTCCCTATAAGCGCTCTTGTCTTTTTGTCCAGCAACCCCACCCCCGGGATATTGATCAACAGGCCGAATGGCACAGATGTCTACAAGGGTGTGCCTAAAGACTACACTGGGGATGTGAGTCTTAGTGATATTTATTAAAAATAAGAAATGAGAGACACTATGCAAAAACATATTGGAGTCTCAGTAGTTTACAAAGTATGTTCTCCATTCATGTGTTTCCTAAAGGATGTGACCCCTACAAACTTCATAGCAGTGCTAAAAGGGGACTCTACAAATGTCAGAGGGGGTTCTGGCAAGGTGCTGAAGAGGTATGTGCAGGACAGAAATCAGGGTGCAGTAGAGTCTAGATCTGCTACCTGGTTGTTTGTCTCCCATTTGAAAGGTCTGGGTTTTGATCCTCAACTACTATGTAAACATTCTTGAGCAAGATGTCTCATCTCCAAGCACTTAATTACTTAATTGCAACACCAAATTAGGGAATCTGTTTTTTATTGGCTTAGTTGGGCCATTAGAAAGTGAAAATATGGCACATTCCTGATGATTCCTAAATTTTAATTCCTTCCTCTTCTGCTTTGTCTTGGCAGTGGCCCAAATGATCACGTGTTTGTTTACTTCACTGATCACGGTGGCCCTGGTATCCTGGCCTTCCCTACAGATGATGTAAGCACTTTTCTGCTTCCTTCTATGGTTAATGTTTGTTCCAGTTTGTCTGAGAACTTGCTGATTCAGGTCTTACTCAAAATGCAAATGGAACAATTGTTTGTGGCATAGTTTGCAGAATTATGTTTTTTTTAAAGTAGTCCGTTACCACAGAATTTAACTGCATTTAAAATATAAATATGTCCTTCAAGATCGCATGTCTCAGTTAGGGAATTAATTTTATGTTTTTTATTTATTTCAGCTCCATGTTGATGATCTCCAGGAAACTATAAAATACATGCGTGCAAACAAGAAATACAAAAAGGCATGAAACAAGTTCTTCATGTTTTCCACCCACATATCTGGAAACTCAATACAAACCTGTCCGTGGTAGAGGCAGTAATGATAGGTTTGCCCTAGTTCTAAGCAGGAAATTGGCCCTCAACCATTTGGAAATTTGATGTTTTCCAACATATTTGTTGCAGTTGTCATTACGGATCCGATTCGCCAGGTACTGTATTCTGAATCTGAACCTGAATCTACCACGGATTATGACGAGCATTGATTGGGCTGATTATGACATGCACCAGTAATTGTAAGCAAACAACTGTGTGTTAGAATGATGACAGCAGCATGTTATCAACATACATGACCAATATCTGATTCAGTCGTCCTATTTACTAACAATGTAAATTATAATAATGAGCTTCTAAAAGCAGGATAAAATAAGAGTAGAATATAAATTATGATGGAACACTTCAGTTGGGGTGCGTGTTATGAGTTTGAGTTGAGAGTCATCGGCATGGCAGTTATAGGAGAATACAGATCAGATTACAAGGTTTAACAGAATGTATTTAGAACCTAGTCTGATGGACCTTTTTCTCAACCTGTATCTCAACACGCACAGATGGTGTTCTACATTGAGGCATGCGAGTCAGGATCAATGATGACCGATCTGCCTGCTGATATTGATGGTGAGTCTGTTGTCTGTCATCTTTTCCAGGTAGAGCAAACTTAAATATGTTGTTTGTCTTGACCATCATGTACTACTGCATACAACAACGGTCACCTGCCAAGGGCTGGTCGGTTAATGGTTCACTTTTTGGCTTGCCTTGCTACATCTGAGGTCTGCAGTTTTATGTGCATGTGTGGTCAAAGTCAGTTAGTCAGTCGTGCTCGTTTCCATGTGATGCAAATCACTTCTGGTCACTGGCTTTAATCATGCACCATCATGAAATGTGTTGATGATTTAAATCTAATCAAGGCGAGTGTCCCTGCTGTTTGCAGTGTATGCAACTACTGCAGCTAATGCAGAGGAGTCCTCATATGCCTGCTACTACGACGAGAAGAGGGAAACTTATCTGGGAGACTGGTACAGTGTAAACTGGATGGAAGACTCGGATGTGGTGAGACAGACTATGTCTTGGACAGTATTTAGCTTTGAAAGCGTACATTTAGAGTCAATGTTTCCCGCCCCTGGGAGACACAGCGATATCCCTTTCAGCCTGACTGGCCTTTAAAAGCATATGCTATGTTGCTGTCGTTGCTTCAGGAGGACCTGACAAAAGAGACGTTGATAAAGCAGTTTAAGATCGTGAAGAGCCACACAAACACCAGCCATGTCCAGCAGTATGGAAACAAGGTCAGACGCGGTCGGTTTTAATGTCTGACTGTCAGTTCCACCACTGCTGTTCCAGGAAGCCATTGCTCACTTCCTGTTCTGAGTTGTATTGTTGCTGTCTCCTTCAGACTCTGGCCCACATGAAAGTGATGGCGTTCCAGGGTAACACCATGGACAATGCCCAACCTGCTCCCCCAATGAGCCTGCAGCCAGTGACTGAACCCAACCTGACCCCAAGCCCCGACGTGCCCCTGGCCATCCTCAAGAGGAAGCTGATGGCTACCAATGACATTGCTGCTGAGAGAGGATTTCTTATGGAGATCAATGCTCACATGAAGGTAACCCCTATCTGGCAATCATGCAATCAATGCATTATGTTAACGTAATGCTAACAACCGCAAAACGAAACAACTTTCTAGTTTACTGCTCATGCTCACTCACTTTGCTGTACCGGTAGCCTACCGTGATATGGTTGTTCGCTAGCTGACGACAATCTCCATCTGTACATATTTTGCACAAATTATATGATCATATAAATCCTGCACACCACTTCAGAAGAGTCCCATTTCATTAGGTAGGCTATAAACTCAAAAGTAGCCACTGACGGACGAAGTGGAACAATTTTTACCGACTACATTTGCCGACGCGAATGCCGTTATTACAGACCAAAATGACTAGACAAGACCAGGCCTACGCAGGGGTTAGGAGGAAAAGTAAGTTTTGTGTGTGTATGTATGTATATATATATATATATATATATATCTCTCTCATTTTTTATTAGAGATACTTTTTGTTTGCTTGAAGTTTAATAAATTAGGCAAAGGAAAAATGTATATCGCGTGCGCTCCCCCGATGGCATCGCCCATCACAATGTATTAATGTAGACATCATCCAATACCAAATAAGTAGACATTGATCAACCCTATTACACAACTGTAGAATACATATGGTATTGGCTTCCTTATATACAAATTAATGAGTTTTTAAGTGATTGTGAACATTAGTAAAACACTTACGGGCACAGTCATGGGCTTTTACTGAAGCTCCCTGTCTCACTAATGCTACATCTGACATGACTTTGTGTTTATTGTATGTTTGACTAATTTTTCAAACAAATATGTGAATTTACCAAATGTGAACAAAATCTAATTATTATTTTATGTTTTCTCTCATCAAATACTGCAATGTGAATATTCAGAGGAGCACAGAACACAATGTAATCTGACAGGGTACCACCAGCTAAATACAAATGAACAGTAATGGAGTCAGGAATGGGTTTAGGCTAAGGCTGTTTTAAATTGGGCACCCTGAACCATTTTGGCCAATAGTAACCTTGGCTGTGGTCAGCTGAGCGATCTCGTCATTGAGATCTGATGACTATTGAGATCATGGCCGGGCTTGACATCGTAACTATGTGGCTATAACGCTATGCTACATTTATATCATGTATTTGCAGAGAGCGGCTTCCATCTACTTACAGTTGAGTTTTTCTTTGTGCACAAAATCAGAATTGGGATAGAAACGGTTACCTGGAAACCCTGCCAATGTGACGTATGCTGAGATATTGATCTGTTTCATGTGTGTCTAGATGAGGGACGTGCTGGCTGAGACCATGCGCAGGGTGGTGGAGATGGCCACCAGCAACAGGCTTGTGACCCAGGAGATTATGGATAACCGGTTGGCCCTCACCCAGCATAGCTGCTACAAAGCTGCAGTCCATCATTACAAACACACCTGTTTCAACTGGCACAAACCTGAGGTACAGAAAGAATCCTTCTGGTCTGATTTGCATGCATGTATGTTTGACAGAGTTGGTCTCACATATACTGTACATGCAGAGTGACCGACCGCACTAGCAAGACACACCAAACCCAAGAGCTCTGGTAGGGCTGTCCTGAATACTATTTTACATGTTGTGAATACTTGATGGTTTTTCCGAACGTGTATTTGAATACTCGTCAAAAACACTCAACTATAATTAATGGTTCATAACCTGATAAAAATCAAAGCAGGAGGCAGGTTTTCAATAGCACATAACTGTACAAACAGCAAGTAATCAACGCTTTTAACTTTGAGTTAACTACTCACCTATCAAGTGCGTAGAAGTCCACCAGACAACCAGTAACAGCACGCATAGTCCACTGATACTAAACAATCAAAAACTATCTTGTGACATTTGAAAGGGTCCAAAACGCATTGCATTAATAAAAACTGCACGGCCTGCTGTTGCATTCATTTTACATTAGCCGGCAGATGTAATCTTCCATTCACAACTTCAGTGAGCATACATTTAAACATAGCCATGCTCTCAAAATGGCCACTTTGACTGGCACGTCAATTGACTCAGCTGTACAAAAATATTTATTAGCCAATAAGAGTGTGTTGAATGAATAGCCCTGCTCTCTCAATAGATTGTGTCGACAATGTAGGGCAGGCAATTAAATTAACATGTGGGTTTATACAGAGACGGTAGGGATTATTGGGAAACCAAGCATGCATAATGTGAAAAATATTGGAATCCCAATATTTAAAATCAATTACATACCCAACAAACGAATACCTGAATTATCAAGTATTTGGGGCCAGCCCTAGGCTCTAGCATCTGTCACTAGCGCGCTCTTGAGGTGTTGGAGAGTGAGGTTTATATAATATACTGCACAGCACTACTGGCTGGCCACACAAATATTGGTGTGGGACATAATGTTAAAAAGCTTATGTCAATTCTGGGTCCTTTAGGTTGCTGTGAGTTGTGAGCTGTATCAGTCAGCATATTGTACGAGTGTATAGTATTTGTACTTGTTAGTTGTTCATGGTTTTTGTTCCCCTTTTCTTTCTTTTTTTATAACTCATCATCTCATGTTCTGGTTATTACCAACTGATACTCTTAGTCAGCTGATGCTGCTGTGTAGAGTGACTCTCTTCCAATGCACCCAACCAGCTGAGGATTGTATCAATAAAGTATTGTCAGTTTGCCTAGAACTACCTTTTTGTGGTAGTATTTAAGTTACATAGATGATGACAACAGAACCCTGTATGAATATGTGGCCATTTAAAAATATTTACTAGGGTATTTCCATTACCTATTTTTCATAAGGGCAACATTCTTAAGTTCCCTGTGACATTAAAACTCTGATCTACTTTATAGCAGAATATCAGGCCAAGTCACAGCCACCTGGTACATTGAACGCAGAAATTCTATCTTAAATGGATGTCCTTGACTGGGGATATTTCAGTTTGCAGCGTAATCATGTGATTTTTGTTTTTTCTTTTCAGTATGAGTATGCTCTGAGACACCTGTATGCTCTGGTGAACCTATGTGAGGGGAGATACCCAGTAGAAAGGTAATGCTTATCTCATAATGTACCTACTTACTATATGTTGAAAAACAACAACATTGTGACAGCACCACCATCTACAGATTGAACACAGCTATGGCATGTGGCAGTAATTTAAGTTGCTATAACACGTTAGACCTGTAGATGGCGATGGATCAACAGGTTTGGGTAAAAAAAAATTAAAAGCTGCAAACACAATTTGTGCTATGCCCCTGCGTGGGTGGGTTGTCATTTACAATTCGATGCACAAGTATGGTGTTATTGAGTTGGTGAAATTATTTAAATATGCCACTCTGGTAGAATGAGACTTTACGATTCTGATTTCCTGTTATTGAAACGGGAATTCCTCTTCAAACGTTTGTTTTCAAAACATTGTCTTCATTTCAATCTTTCAGGATTCAGCAGGCCATGGACTATGTGTGTTATTTCATGAAGTAAGAACCTCTCTTGATTCAGGCCATCTCCACATTGATCCATTCCAGTGGAAGACCTGAGAAAACATGACTAGTCATTGCACTGCTAAGGAAACAGTCTGTATTTGTGATGACTGTTCTGTTTCATCAGCACACTAAGACACATTTGTATCTAGACCGCTATGATTTTTTTGTGAAGATTTTAGTTTTTACTTTTGGGGGTTTATAATGAATTGCACTATCACTTTTAAATTTGCCGTTCTGTTTCTCGTTGAATGTTTTGTGTGACATGGTGGGTGTTATACTGGTTTTAGTTAAGATTGACAGGTGGCATGCATAGCCTAGCATGAAAAGTGATAACATGCACAGGACATGCCACTAAATATTTTAAGCTTTTTAAAACTAACATTTGTTGAACTTTATATCTGAAAATAAAAAAATGGAATCTGCAACACTGTATTTCTTTTTTGTATATTATCAATATTATGACCTGCATATAAGAGAAATCTCTTCTTTAAATTTTTTTTTTTTATATCAAATATGTGATTATATCCACATCCTTAACAATAAACCAGAGTTAATTGAGTAGATTGTCAATTTATTGGAGCCCCTTTTAATGGATGAAATTAATAGCAAAAGAGTTTTAGAAATCTGTTTCGTACACTAAAATATTTAAAATGTGTATATATATATATAATATATGTAGTCCTGCTTTTATCTATAATACACAACAATATAATGCCATTATATTCTCAAGTTCTGAAGTTTTCTGTTTCTGCCAAACGTCTAACTTTTAACAAAGTTTAAACTTTATTTAGCTAGTAATTAAAAGTAAAATATTCTAGTATACATTTGTACAGTCAATTAAATGTATCATTTCATACTATTATTACTGGTATCTCCACACTGAAATAGGCTACAGAACAAGTGATTTAACGATGTTGGTTTTTTTCTGACAGTATATTTTGCAGTTAGCTTTATAATGCAGCATTTGCATTAGACTGTTCTAAACAATCTTTTCCATAAGAAAAATAAAACAATTTTGAAAGCAAATATAAAAACAACACCTTGGGATAAGAAGTAGGCTACTACCAGTACTCCAAATATCGTTTTAATATGTTGCACAATTTTGTTGCATGTATCCAGTCCTCAATGAAAAAAAAAAAAGATAATTCTTAAAAGACAAAACATTTGGAGGTATTTTAACAAACCTGCATTTATGCATGTAATATCTTCCCAATAGTATTTATTGTTACAGAAATATTAAACTTTTGCATTCTCTAAAAAGATGCCAAACCTTATGTTGCTATATTATGAAATAGCCAATACATCCATGGGAATGTTATTTTTCTCATGTATCCATTTATATCGTTTTTGACCATTCACAATCACAAAATAAGTGTTAATCAGTTTTAATTTCAGTATCACAAAAAGTACAATTGTTACAATCTAAATTGAACCTTCATCTCAACAATTCCTTTCTAGGATAAACAGCATTTAGTTTTAAAATGAACCTCTTTTAATTGAGGTAATAGAGGAAGAAATAAATATTTGGTTCTAATTTTACTTGTTTTGTTAATATATACATCCGTTCCAATCCTCCTTATAGGATTTGGAAACAATTCAATTGTAAAGGCTAATTTAAATTTTTTTTTTGCATTTTGAGTCCAAAAACATGCAATTTGCAATTCTACGAATATTGAACAAGGCAAGATAGATGAATGAAGTCAACATAATTTAACCATAAGAATTGTGCTACAGGTATTGCTTGGATTATAGTAGAATGTATTTTTTGTGCACATGGAGAGGCAAAGTTTATGGAAAAATATGTTTGCTGTGAAAAAACGGTCCATTTGAGTGAACGGAGATGACGCAACTCTCTTTACATGGCTCTGCCTAGCATCTTACTAAATTCACATAGCGTGCGGACCACGGTCTGTTCCATGGATGTGTGGTCTGTTCTATTTATTATAGTTCTATTCTATCACAGTTCTCGCGATACCCGGCCTTTGTGTTCGCCTTACAAAAGCGGAAGCCAGCTAGCTGTAGTGTGAATGATAATGCAGCAGTGTACATGAACATTTCACTAGAAATACAGTGGGCTGATGCTTGGCTGGAAACTCTCGACTATTTACAGTACTGGTAGTACGTTTCCAGTTGTCTGGAACAAGGCTGCTAACTGTAAAGTATTTTGATTTATTTATTTATTTATATAGTGATGGGTGCTTAGCTAGTAGCAGGTCTGCCTGGATAAAGGGATTAACACTTTCTACAATACCGTACAGTAAGTAGGTGACATTCTGTGCTAGATTGCGTAAGGCAGCCCTTTGCTCTGGTTGTGAACTGTACGGTATCGTACAGATATTTCAACATTTCACCATGGGATCCAGAGCGTCTACGTTACTCCGAGAAGAGGAGATTGAAGAAATCAAGAAAGAGACTGGTTGTAAGTATTTCTTGATTTAATAAATATTTTGCCCGATTTGGACACAAACGTGAAACCTTATTAGCCGTTGTCAGTGTCGGCATGTTATGGTTTATCTCTTGATTCTTTTAAAAGGCATCTTAATATTTTTACAATAGCTGCAATCGTTAGGTTTCTTTAAATTAACTAGTATAACTCACTGTTTAAAAAACGATTGGGATGTTTTAAAGTTAATAATTGCTCACATAGAAATATTTCCCTAATTACCCAGATTAATAATAATATTTCCAATACGATAATACAGATATTTGGCTTGTATATTCTTGCAGTTTCCCACAGTCAGATAACTCGTCTCTACAGTCGCTTCACCAGCCTGGATAAAGGTGAAAACGGGACTCTCAGGTAATACAATACAGGAATTTACACCAGCTAAATTGTTAGGTTGGACTGCCCCACAAGAAACGTTTTATTAGGTCAGACTTCATTGTTAAGATGCATACTTTTATAATCCACTACAGATGTGCATTTATAATTGCTCTCTGTCTTTTCTCTCTCTTGATGTCCCTCATATCCTCATTTGGATTGTTTTATATTCTGGGAATGAATAACTTTAAATAAAGAATTTTTTATTTTCTATGTGTGAAGTAGCTCTTGATGAACTCTTACTGTAGTTCTGTGTATACTGATTTATATACAGACATTACAGTAAGACCTGAAATAAATAATTACAGCTGATAAGTAAACCTTGCAGACAAATGGGTAAAAGGAAATAATATTTTTCTTTGAGGTTTAGACAAATGTGTAGCCAAAAACATAGCATGGGTGTAAAAGAACATGCAGAAAGATTCTGCACAGATATTTAGGGGACATTAATATATAGCTACTTAATTAATGTTTACACATAACATGTTGATGAAACTGCTGGAACTTTAGCCTTCACTTGTGGTATGCTGGCATTGTTTTCTTTGAGGACAAGGTGACCAGTTTTTTTCAATCATTCACCCATTGACACAAAAACCATGTCTTAAATGTGCATCAGTCTTATTGAGGGGTTTGGGAGCTAGTATAGACAAAAAGCATGGATTAGCATTCTCTTGTATACAGCGGTTCTGTCAGTATTGCATCTTATTTAAGGCTAACTTTTGCTGTATGTAGTATTTGGCTGTGTTCTCAGTTGTCTTCTGATGTAGCAACTTTGTTGAAATCATGTGAACTGATTTCGCTGCTTTAATGTCATAATAATATTGATGATAGTAGTGTAAAGACTGCAATGCGAACAAATTCAATATGAACTAATCTCTCTGCTATTCAGTCGAGAAGACTTCCAGAGGATCCCAGAGTTGGCTATCAATCCCCTCGGAGACAGAATTATTAATGCCTTCTTTCCAGAGGGGTGAGTGTTAATCTTATCTACTGCTGATTTGCTCCTTTCAACTTTGATTTAGTTTGACACAAGGATGCACCTCATGGTTCTGAATCACAACTACCACAAGGCTTAACCACCAAAGTGGATTTTAGTGGTCCTTCTTTGACTGCAGCGCACTGCCAGGGCTATTCATTTGGGTCTAAGACTAAATGGACTGGGTTTCATGCTCAGCAGCTGTTCTGATCAGATGATGATGACTGTCAGTTCAAACCAGAAGTTTGTTCTATTTATATGCATGTATGTGTTTGGACCTATTTTAGTTGACAAGAATGTTATGTCAGGGTAAAGTAGAACAAAAATAACACTTGTGCATGTAGCTGCTGCTGATTTTGTTTACATTACAAGCTGTGTGATATATTATTAACACACACAGATCTTGGTTATGCAGGCTAGAAGAGACAGAAATAAGGCTTTGTTTCTCCCAATCAAAATATAAAGTAATTTGTTCCTGAAAGAAGGAACCGTAGAAGTGGTCATTTATGTGAGAGGTGTTTTGTAGCTGTATGTTCTTGTCTACATGGGAAGGCACTTACCTACGTTATAGGCCACTCCTTTTTAAAGGCCAACGCCCACTGGTGGTATCTGACGTGTGTCCAGAGATGCCAGAGCTAGAACATAGTTCTTTATAACGGGTCATGGCCCACTGGTATAGTCTGATGTGTTAAGAGACCCAGAGTTTAGAACATAGTTCTGAGGTCTGACCCACATCAATGCCAAGGTATAGAACACGTTATTTCTTGACCATCAAAGCCATAAAAATGCATTGAATCTCTGAAATGTTTGTCTATACATTTCAAACATCATTGAAAGTGCATTGCGTGACATGCTGTTGAACGTTGCCACCAGTGGGCATTGCCCTTAAACTTACTTGTGTTGTTCCGTACCTTTGGTTCTCAGGGAGGACCAGGTGAACTTCAGAGGCTTTATGAGAACTTTGGCTCACTTCAGACCAATTGAGGACAATGAGAAGAACAAGGGTCCCACTGCCAGTGAGCCTCTCAACAGCAGGTCAAACAAGTTACTTTGTGAGTGAAGGCTTGCATTTGTGTCGCTGAGCCAGCAACAATGTATATTCTGACTTGAAATGATTGTTGATTGAAGTATGTCTTGGCTAGCATTTGACAATGAACTGCAATAAAACTGCTTTTAAAAAATGTTTTCAGTTGCCTTCCGCCTGTATGACCTGGACAGGGATGACAAGATTTCTCGTGATGAACTATTACAGGTGAGGGCTTTTTAATGGGTTGTTGAATAACCAAATGTTTCTCATGATACGGAAAGAAACACGACTAACTGGATCCTGAACACACCCATTTTAATTCTCTTGTGTTTGTCCAGTGCAACACAAGAGGCCGGTTGTTATTGTGTAGTATCTATTTCAAGGTTGTCTGTAGAGTTAAGGACTTTGGAGTCACACTCAAAATCATTAGAACAACAAGGATAAGTATTTTGTTTTTGCTATAACCTTGACTGAAGACAATAATTTGAGATGAAATGTATACAGGTACAAGTGATTGTATCTTCAGCATTTATTTCCAGCCTTCATCATCTAAATGTGTTAGATGATAAAACAACTTGGAATGTAGCACCTTCTTTACCAGACCAACTCATTTTAGTTAAGTAAATGTATTGGAACATTTGACTGAGGTTTTTCTTGTTACCCCAGTGTGTCCTGTGAGATTTGGTTAAAGCACAGCCAACTAAAATGTGGAGATCTGATGCAAAAGGTGCATAATTCTAATTCTTCATTTGACATTAGATGAAAATGGCAGGAAATAAAAGATGAAATTCAGATCTGTTGTCTCATGTACATATTTTGTCTTTAAAAGTCAGTTGCCTTCTGTGTATAGGCAAAACAAAGGATTTAGCCTTCACGTTCCAATACTTTCGAAGGGGCTTTGTCAATGTGAGAGAGTTTGGCCATCCCTGATAATGGTGTACCATGTGATAACCCACTTTACCTACAGGGTTTATTTCTCTCCAAGACAGTCTGTCTTGTCTTTTAGCTTCCTCTGCTCTTGCTGTTATGGCTTCGCACAGGGACAGCTAATATCTGTTTCAGTCACATTGTGCGACCTGCAATTGCTGTAAGCGATGGTTAAGTGACTCAGTAGACAGAGCTCTTGTTGTGCACAAATCTCATCAGGCTGGCTGCTTCATGCTTTCAGGACTGTATGACTTTGTTCCTTTTTGCAGGTGTTTACTCATAGTCTAGCTGCTGTTTACATTCAACTGCAAATTATCATGTAGTTCAGATGGCATGTAGCACTGATGCTATTTACAAGACATTGCAGGGCATTTTTCACTGTTAATCCCTCAGGCACATTTTGGCTCTTCACAGGTCTTAAGGATGATGGTTGGTGTCAACATTTCAGATGAACAGCTAGGCAGCATTGCAGATAGAACCATCCAGGAAGCTGACCAGAATGGAGATAATTCAATTTCATTTAATGAGTTCATGAAGGTATGTTTCTAACCTTGGTGTCAGTTTTAGTAATTATGCAAAGAGACCCTGATTTGTGGTACTAAACACAGACAAGTGGCTGCCTAGGTATAGCCTGTGTCAACCAAGTTATCAACAGTTGGACCAAGATTACTGTTCGTCAGTGCTTTGTGTGCCTAAAGCCCTATTCGGACGGCATTACTTTAATATGGGAAGGTGGTGTAAATGAATGCGATTTTCATCACAGGATGTCTAATATTTATAGCCAATTCGCACGGGATAAGAAATCTCTGTATAAATGGGAGTGGCAACTGGATTTACGCACTGCTGTAACACACCCAAAAAATGTGTTCCTCTCAAAGTAATTGTGATTGGAGGTAAAAATATAAAAAATCAACTTGTTCTGCATAGACATCATGCATGTATACACCTGCCCAAAGGGGGAGGTTTTGAAATTATTGGTATCCCTGAGCAGAAACAAAACTCTATTACATTCTGCCACTAGATGTCGCTCTAAGTGATGCTGAGATGCTTTAGCCTGAGGTGCTGGTTAGCACTGCATTACTAGACCAACCCACTGAGGCCAGCTATGGGAGGGGGCACAGGAGAATCACACATGCACACACACAATGATGTCATTCTCTGGCCAGGATGCAAATTCTCCACTATATATTTACATGGAAAACCGTTTTTTTGCTGCTATATTAATGTTAATGTAAAATGTCTATAATTTAGAGTGTCTTTAACACTGGCTGTGTTGTGACTTGCTTATCCCATTGCACAATACATGTACAGAAGAATCTGACGCAGCAAATTGTTAAACTGTTTTTATTGTTCTCTCAGGTATTGGAGAAGGTGGACGTGGAACAGAAAATGAGCATTCGGTTCTTGCACTGAATCACAATGTCCTCTGAATGGAGCTTTATTTTTGCCAGTTAACAATAGACACCATCGTTGGCTGACGGAGCGCACATTCATGTCCTCTGACCAAGCATTAGGTAGACTATACAGTATAATAGATTCACGTTCTGCCTTTGCACTGCTATGTGAACAAAGGGCAATGTTGCCTGTTTGTTCATGCTGTCATTAATGATCATTATTTGAAGATTTCAATGTTTGCACCATTGTCCTTCAACTTTCATATGTTAGACCATTATATAGCTCCTGCATTTGTATTTAGGTAGGAAAGATAAAACATGTGCTTTGCTCTACCCTTTTTTTTGGGTAATTTTGCATATTTATCCATTATTGGCTTGACTTGTCATATTACGTCAGTGCACTGACCCATTGGACAGAGAATCCTTCACAGACCAGAGTTATGGCCTTGGTCCTCCCAAGTATTATTAAATTGCTTAACCTAAAAGTTTCACATTCATACTGAAGTGCCATAGTTGTGGGTCCTACTTGCATAGAAAATTATTTGAGGCTTGTTTTTGAGGTTTCCCTTCTGCCACTGTATTGTTATTGACCATGTTATTTGTTGGTACTGCAAAGGCAGTGATTTAGATTTTGACCCATTCAAAGCCAATAACCACTTACCTTCACATTCTCAATATGCAAATGCACAATTTATGATATTACTCTTTTCATTCTTTAAAGTACTTTAAATGTGGACAAAACATGTTTGCCTGTAGCAGATCACAATCCAAACATTTGTTTTGCTCATGTTTCCAATTTAATTCAAAGTAAATTATGAAAGTGGTGGCTGCAACAGAACACTGACAGTAAACGTTTAATTGATAGGCCTGGCCGGCTGTATTGTTCTGAAGAGATAAAAAATGTCTAGACCTCTTGAGGTAGAGGTCTTCTACAAAATCTGTGGAAAATTCCCATGCTATTTTTTTCCCCATTATCAGCTGTGTTTGTGTAATTATTAAATTGCACTTAGCAGTTAATTTGCTCCAGATTTGTTCCAACGAATAGTCGTTAAAGCAGCAAACATGCTCCAGATCGTCAAATGCTTGAGAAAAGTACACAAGTATGCAAGTGAAAGAATGATCATGGGTTTGTAAAATTATTTCCATCACTTTAAACTACTCAAATGTTTTTTAATCGATTATCAATTAAATATTGTTTTTTTAGGAACTTGATTTTAATAAATGGTGCCAGGCTACTTTTGTGGGGTCTGTTTCTTTCTCTCATTTCCTGATTTGAAATTCATAATCTGAAAAAGAAAAATGGGACCTGAAAATGCATGGGGTTGTAGGCTACTGCATTAGCCATATGTTTACAAAGTGATACTTTGCTCAATTTTGGGCAAAGATCTAACCATGACGTAGCCAACTATCATTGGTCGGTCCCAGGTCCCCTGCTTAAATCTATCATCTATTTCTAGGTGTGGAGGGTGGGTTTAGGCTTTGAGTGACAAACTAACCGCACAATCGCGATCAAAGTACAGTCGCTATTATTTGAGTGAAAATGGCGTAGTTTGGAGGGTGTTCGAAAAATGGACGAGGGGACCTTGTCCTCTCTTCCTCCTCGTGGAGTCTGTAGCTATAAGGTTTCCATATTAAATGCTTAATAACAATACAGACTGCCCAGCCAGGAATGAGAGGTTGTATTGATAATATCTGGCTCCGTAGTGACGGGAGCCGTTATTTGTTTACCAGCGGCGGCGGGAGCAGTAAGCCTACAAAAGAAATAGAGGAATTTGCGTATCTTCAAGGTCAGTGCATTCCAGTCTTAATCTAATTGTAACCTTAGTACAAGCGGCTTTTTCCAATAAGTCTGACCACCGGTTTACTTTCATACAGTTCCGAAGTCAGTTGATGCAAACAGTCAGGTCAAGCAATGTTTCGGTCAGGCCAGATGCAGCGCTCCACATCTGGCACCGCTGAGAGGTTCCAGCCACATGGAAGACAAGTATGGAGAGAGCCTAGGTGACAATACAATGTGTGGACGATTGCTTCCTGCTCAGCAAAGTCATTGGGACACTGGCCGCCACTTGCCTCTCTTTCATAACATCTATATCCTCTCTAACATATGCAGCTTGATCACTGAGGACATCTGCAGGATTTGGGATTGTCCTGGACAAGGATTAAAATGGTTGACTATGTTTACATTTAGGCTGTAAGTGTTTAAGTGCTGTGTTCGCTGTTTTTTAAACAGACATTCATAAGGTTTAAAGCATGTTGTCAAGTTCAGGGAACTAATCCGGCTGACAACTACAAACTGTAGCAAAGATCCAGTCCTGTGACTGAATATGACAAACTATAGGGTGTGTTTGCTCTACCTCATTGTGAGAGAAGGAAAACCATAGCAAATGCTTAAATTGTGTATCCACAGGTAGAACCTCAACCTATTCTTAGCTAGTGCATTTTGTTAGCCTAAGGAAGAAAATCCCCTATTTGTAAAACTGGCCCAACATTATAATACAGTAAACAGAAAATGTCACCTGTGCACCTGTTGCTGGCATATTACAGCTGAAGAAGGTTAAACACAATTAGGTTTATTTGTCATAAGGAAGCTGAATCCAGCATTCGGTCTAGAGACAGAATGCTATATTTTTTCCCAAAAGTTTAGAACATCTAAAATATTCAATATCATCTTTGTCCAACCAGATTTCTCCTGCCTATCATGCTGATTTGTTGTATGGGTACATCTAAATGTATTGGAGCATTGTTAATTATGCCTCTGTGGTATTTGTTCCAGAGTTGCCATTAATGTACTGTGGCCATTTCATCTAGTGAGTGATGCACCTCAGATTGATCCTTATTCCAGATTGATCCTTGACCTGAACCTAAACCTGCTGGTATGATCTGCAAAATTAGTGTTAAATTTCAGTAGATTTTAAAGTAAAACATTCAATGGGATTTGTGCAATATTTTATCTTAACTGTCATGTTGTTGACCAAAATGTATATTGTATAAACAAGTGACAAGTTGTTTGAAAGCAACAAAATCACCAATGTCTTCCATTAAGATATGTATAGACTCATGTGCATTAGCTTATTTAGCAGGACTGTATTGCCAACATATTAGTAGCCATGCATGACTAGTAGTAATGCTTGCTTCATGACAAATAGTGAAATTGACCTCTAGACTATGTTTAGTCCCAAACGTGTTGACAAGACTTGATAATAGGACTTATGTTAGCATACCCTTGTATCATTGCTATGTCTGTTTTCAGCTACATTATATACTCATGTCACATCCAGCCGCGTCAATAAGACTAGGCTACTCCTGGGATGTAGACAATGGCGGAACTAAAAATCAGTATGGCAGCATCAGTATACAGTACTATATTATAGTACTGTAAAGTATTGATTATGATTACCTTTAAATAGGCATATTGATATGCAAGTTATCTGCGTGCTAACAGAGCTGTTAGATTGCTTCTAAGACAAATGTGAAAATACGCATTTTATTCTCAATTGCTTTAATTTGCCTTGTTATCCTATAAGGGCCAAAAAAACTTTTTTTAATGTTCAGATGCAATGATGAATACATAAAGATTTGTAATACAATATGTAATTGTAATATTTAGATCATTATATACAACCATATAGTCATAGAATTGGTATGAGCCAATTTGTATTGAAAAATTGATTTAGTAACTTTCCACAAATTTTATTGTAAACAATACATCCATAAAGTTGTATTTGATTTTTAAAGCAATAACCAACAATAATGCATGATTTTTAGCATCAGGGTATGACAATTTCCTCGTCATTAGAATTTTCTTTTGCATTCTTTTGTGTCAATTTGGTTTTAGAGCACATATGGAATTAGTGAAGGTGTGGACTATACTGTAGACAGAGCATTTAAAGAGTAACATACCTCAATTGTAGAAGTTTTGTTGTTAAGTGCACCACTTGATGGCCATACCAAAACAATGAATTCCCTATTTTGTACCAAAAGCAATATGGTAACCTTTATTGTAGCATTTTTTTATGCACATTTTCCCAAAAAGGTACAAATCTTAAGTAGCTGCATGGCATCACACAACACAGTTTGACTTGACACGCGTTAATAAGCACTTCTTTATGTTTTATGGCACTGTCATCACCATCAAATCTCAAATGTTATTTTAAAAACAGTAATGTTTTGTGTGGGGATATCCTCAAACTATGAGAAAGTAGTTGTCTAGAGACATGATTATGTGGGCAAAAATATATATATGCATGGCTTAAACAGAATAAGGAATGATTTGTATTGCATGCAATAAACCAACATTGTAATGTGAATGAGTGTAACTATGACCCTGAAATATTCATATCAAAATCAAACATAAGGGATGGCAGTCAGACATAAGAGTGAGCAGCATGTTGTTGTAGCCTTAACATCAGTTGTGTGACCATATAGGTCAACTTCTAAACCCTCAATAGGAATAACTGCACAAATTACAATTAATGCTCGAAAGCTGGTAGAGAAGGGCAACCATGGTCTCTGTTAGGTCAGATGCAGCAGTGTATGCATGTAGCTACAGTACAGTTGAAAGTAGAAACATTTTAATCCACCCATTTTAACAAAAACTGGGATTAGATGTGTTACTTCTCCACAGAAGATGTGGTTTATTGTAAAAACTATGCACTCCAGATGGAGGTACTGAGCATGCTTATTACGTGAACCTCTTGTCTGCTTTTGTATCGAGAAAAAAAGGAAAAAAAGAAACCCTATCAGACATTCAGCAATAAAAAGCAGCATGGTGCCAACTGGAAATGTGTTGAGGTTTATTTCAAATTAACTATAGTCAAAAGCACACTGTTCCACATACAGTACATATTTTAAGGTAAATCAGTTAACAAAAACAACGAACATATAAAACAACATTAACATTAATATACACACAAGTATGCCTGAATATAAGATAATACATTGTCCTAGTATTGTCAACATATGGATGTTGCTATTTGGTGTCACTGGCAATGCCTTTCACACAAAACCTTGTCTTGATGCATGACATATGATAAAACTGATCTTGAAACTGTTGTTTAACCTGGAGTGGGATAAAATAAAAACATTTCAGCAAAAGAACATTGCCCAGAAGTTTTCAAGGTCCAGAAAGATAGGTTTAACAGACAACAAAGACACAATGACACTAACTGTTTAATGTTTAGTAAAAGCATTAAAAGGAGATACATATCGTCACCTTCCTAAAATAATGGTGGAAGTCATTATTTTCAGGTTTTGCAGAAAACACAAAAGCTGAACCAAATATTGTCTATTACATAGATAAAATATACACATTATATAGTTATTATACATAGGCCAGGGAAAGAATCACAGGACCTGTTCAACTGAGGATGTAGGCGATTTTACCAGTGGCCAGCCAGCATCATGAGATGATTTAGGCAAAAAAATTATTTCTCCAAGAATGACTTAGGCCATTATTTTAGGAAGGTGACGATATGTATAATGTGAAGTGTAGCACTTTAAGGCTGCAATAGCCACAAAAGTTAAATATAATGTTTAAGGTGTAATTAGTAGGTTATAGTCACATATTGTACATTGCATCTTCTTATTGACATTTAATGTACGTACCTGACTTAAGTTCTCCCCTAGGGGCTTCTGGTCAAATTGTACTTGAGAGCCTTTCACCATTGAGGTACTGTTGAGGATGTAACTGGGGAAGACAAGGAACAACTTAAAAGGGTATATTCCACGGTCAACTGTTAGTGGTATTATAACAAAGTGGAAGTGATTGGGAACAACAGAAACTCAGTCATGAAGTGGTAGACCACCTAAAATCACAGAGCGGGGTCAGTGCAAGCTGAGGCGCACACATAGCCAACTTTCTGCAGTCAATAGCTGCAGACCTCCAAACATTGTGTGGCCTTCGAATTAGCTCAAGAACAGTGCGTAGAGAGCTTCATGGAATGGGCTTCCATGGCTGAGCAGCTGCATCCAAGCATTACATCACCAAGTGCAATGGAAAGCGTCTAATGCAGTAGTGTAAGCACACTGACACTAGAGCAGTGGAGACATTTTCTCTGAAGTGACGAATCACGCTTCTCTGTCTGGAAATCCAATGGACGAGTGTGGGTTTTGCGTTTGCCAGGAGAACAGTACTTGCCTGACTGCATTGTGCCAAGTGTAAAGTTTGGTGAAGGTGGGATTATGGTGTGGGGTTGTTTTTCAGTTGGACTTGGCCCCTTAGTTCAAGTGAAAGGAAGTGTTAATGCTTCAGCATACCAAGATATTTTTAATTTCATGCTCTCAACTTTGTGGAAACAGTTTGGGAATGGCCTCTTCCTGTTCCAACATGAGTCATGACTGACAGGACCAGTGCACAAAGCAAGGTCCTTAAAGACATGGATGAGCGAGTTTGGTGTGGAGGATCTTGACTGGCCTGCACAGAGTCCTGGGACCTCATTTATCAACCGTTGTAAGCACTAATATGTGCGTAAACCGTGCGTACGAATTAATCCATGCAAAAGTTGGGATTTATCATTCCAAGAGATTTCTTAGAAGTGTGCGGAAATCTAAGAATGGTAAATACCATGCGTAGCCTGAGTACGAACAATTCCAAGTGGTGAAGCAAGGCAATTGCATCATGAACACGGGAACGCTATAGACCTATAAGATTGAAATCAATAATTAAAATACTTCGCAAGGATTTCAATGAAATATTGAATTAATAAAATATTGTAATGATAGAATTAAACACCATAAGGGGAGTTGTTTATATTGGCGAATTGATGCAGTGTAGTTTAATGTATGATACAACAATACTATGCACGTGGACTATAAAAGTCAATTAATACGGAATATCTAATAGACGATAGCAGATCTAGTTGTGTTGGAACACACGCTGCATTTCGTCGAGAGCGCATTTTTAGAGACAGGTATGACTTGTTTGCCGAAAGTGGTGAGTGGCTCATTAGCAGATATCGTTTCCCTAAACGCATTTTAGTGGAATTATGCGAGGACCTAAGCCCAACTTTACAGAGACTAACAAGGAGAACGAATGCCATTCCAGTGCACATTCAGGTGCTATCCACATTGGGTATCTTGGCAACGGGCACTTTTCTTGTTGTTATGATCAGTCTGGCATCTCACAACCCTCCATCAGCCAAACGATGCCTGCTGTTTTACACGCAATCATCTGTAAATTCCGTCAGTACATCAGTTTTCCATACACAGTCGCACAACAGCTGGAAGTCAAACGAGGCTTCTTTGCGGTCGACGGCT
>JAODTR010000015.1:443316-454326 GCA_025399935.1 Amblyopsis rosae
ATATATACCATTCTTCAAATAGTAGTCTATGTCCTAATATCATGGCTTACAGCCTTGGTAGTGGTTGGCAATACTTGCTAGTTGCTGCTGATTACTGATTACAGTACTCAGATACAGATACTACTGATAAGAACAAATGTGGTTCACTCTAAACTAAGCTAAGGACCTCAGTACTAAACAGAATCTATTCTATATTCAACATTCCCATCCCCAGGGAACCATTGTCCTGGCTGCTGAGTCAGAAGAAGATCAGGCCCAGTGGCTTGAGATTATGCAGGAGTCAGGGAAAGTGTAAGTACCTTATGGAAACCAGTGACTGACCAAACCACCATTACCATAGATCACAGCTTCTTGGGTAAATGAAAATGTACCAATGTAACGCTTCCTCTGCTCATCAGACTGGGAACTCATAACTGAAAAAACATTTGTAAAAGAGGCGGTGCAAAATGGTGACCCATGTGGGGATGATGTTCCAAATACAGGCCCAAACTGGAATACCTGTATGTGGATTGGGCAGGGGATGCTTACAAATGAACATGTCTTAAATGACTGAAGTGTTTCTGATGCACAGAACATGGAGGAATGCCCAGCTGGGGGGTGCCATGATTGAAAGCCTGGAGGCTCAGGGACTCCAGCTGACTAAAGAAAAACAGGAATACCTGGGTAATGGGTAATAGAGAGCTGGGATAAATTACACCAGCTGTCGACAATGCTGTGCGTGACAGCATTGTGTTTTTACAGATAAACTGATGGAGGAGACAGAGGAGTTGAGCCAACAAATAGCTCAGCGAGAGGTGGGATGTTCACAAACCTTACTGTGTGCATGTATGTGGGAATGTGTGTATGTATTGTGTGACTTCAGCTCTGTGTTTGTGTTTTTTTATTTCAGGAGCTGGAGCGTCTGAACCAGGTTCTAGAGGAGGAAAAGCAGAAGTTTGAGGAGGTGGTGCTGGAGCTGAAGGCCGAGCAGGAGCAGATCAATATGTAGGCCTGACACAGCATCCATTCAGCAGCATCACGGCACAACGCTGTGGTCATACAAGAGCATTGGAGCTACTGGGTACACTGTGTTTGTTGTTGACAGGGATCTGGAAGGGACGGCTCAGTCCCTGAAAGGTGTGGAGAGTGAAAAAGAAGAGCTGAGCTGCTTAACCACGCTACTTCACACATCTATCCAGGTATGAGTGCTAATACTGCTGTACTGTGTCCAGGTGATAGCCCAATTTACCGTACATCCCATACACATACATGAGGCAGCCGCCACCTCTTGAAACTGTATTCCATGCAGGAGCTTTCTGAAGAGAAACAGAGGACTCTACAGCTGCTGGGGGTCAAGGAGCAACAGGAGCAAGCTATAGCTGCGGAGAGAGAGAGCTCCCAGTTGGCCTGTATGAGAGCTGAAGATGAGGTGGAACTGCTACAGGAGCTTCATCACATTGAGGAGCAGATGAAGCTCCTGCTGAAGGAGAAAGACCAGGCAGAACACAAGTACGTGGCATATGAGGAGAGTGAACAATAAAACATGTTCTATAGACAGCAGACTACACCTATACTAAATCTTACATGCCTATATTATATTTTCCTATGCACAAAATATCTTCACCAATGGGCGATTTATATTGTAGCTTATACAGTATGTAGTAGTAGTAGGGATAGGACGATATACGATATTATCTTTTATCGCGATATAAATACTGACAATAATCCTTTCGTGGTGAATGTCCATTATCGTGATAATTATGAATATCCTCACATAAGTATGAATATTTTCACAAGTGACTTAAAAAAAGCTGTGTAGCTCACTTGTAGCTCGTAATGTATTTATTAGCCTGCATTTTTCCAGTCAATCACCACTATGGCTGAAGGCTTGGCTTGCCCATTGTGTCCCCCACATAAAAAAGATTAATCAAATTTGTTGAAATACTGGTTTCAAAACTAAAAGAATCACACAAACAATATACAGTACATATATGTCATGATAATAAAAATGATTGTTTCTTAAATTTTTTTTAAGATCAAGTGATTCCAGTATGTTTTAGTGCTATTTTAAGTTTATTAATAAAATAATAAATAATCGTGATAATATCGTCTACCGCAATTATTTTGGCCAGGATAATCGTGATATAATTGTTTCATATCGTCCCATGCTAAGTAGTAGTTTAGGTTTGTATTTGGTATTCAGAGATTAGCCTTTTGGCTGTAGGGCTTCCTCTGTGCTAATGGAACAGACAATGGAACTGCAACTGGAAATGTGTATTGATCCATAGACAAGCCTCCTATTGATCTGCACCAGTGAGAGTGATTTCAACAGCTGCTATTGACTGTGTAGCACTAATGTTCTGCTACTGTATGCACTGAGAGTGACAGATATTCACATAAGTGATGTCGGCCTTTGCCTGAAAGTACTATAGCATCAAACTGGATGGCATGTACTGTAACATGACATTTGTAAACTCCTTGCTCAACTTTTGTTGAGCAACACACTCCTTTGATCTACACCTGGGTTTATTGGAGAGGAACCTAGGTGTGGACAAATCATAATTTTCACTGTGTTACATAGAATATTTATATTTATGTTATGGTATGGTATAACAATGTTACATTGTGCAGTTACGTTACATTATGTAATGTTCTTGTGTTACATTGTGTTATGTTACAACATGTAATGCTATTGCATTACATAAATAATGTTATGTTATGCTATGGTATGTTACACTGGTATGTAATGTTATTGCATTACAATGTAATGTAATCTTACAGTACATTATGTAATAGAGTGTAACGTGTTTATATATTGAGCGGGTTCTCGCTCCTTACTCCACCTCCTCCTTCTGCACAGGCTTCAGGAGAAGGAGCAGCGGGCCAAAGAGCTTCAGGAGGAGAGGGAGTTCTACTCCTCTCAGGCCAGGACATTGCAGCAGTCCCTTCACCAGCTGACAGATGACAAGCAGAAGACAGAGGCTGAGCTGGAGGTACAGTACAGTTGGCCAGCAGTGTGACACACCACACACTACAGAGCTATGACACCAAACCTGTCTTTGTTTCCATGGTGATTTAGTGAATTGTACAGTAGGTATGGTGTAACATTGAAAAATATGATGTGATATAGCATGTGAATAGCTATGCATCTACATAAATAACGAATAAAACATGATCTTTATAATGTTGATATTTCAATATTTCTATGAAACAACTTTTTATATATTACATTATAAGTTCTAACATTTATTTCATGTATTATTTTTATTAAGCTCATTGCCTTCTGACTCTTACAGTATAATAACTTGTCTGAGAACAGAATTATACTATATATTGATTTATTTTGTCTAAATTCAGCCACAGACTCTTGTCTCTTTGTCCTTGTGCATTACTGTATATCATTAAAGGTATATTCCTCAATTGTGTTACAGCGCCCACAAGAACCCCACATTTCGTTCACACCTCACTCTGCAGTATGTCTGGGGAGGGGCAGAGAATAGTGTGAGCCTGTAGCACTGTAGTGGAGGTGTAGAGACCAGTATCAGCCATTGATCACTCCACACCAAAACCTCTAACACTGAACGACTAGTGTTAGGAAATCAAGTCAGTAAAGTTGAGAATGTCACCTCAGGGAGGTAATAGATATCACGTTATTCAGACAGCAACATACTGTAAATATCTCCTCAGCTACTCATTGCCTTCCTTATTCCCAGCTCCATTACCATTAAGACATATAATGTGATTAGTGTACTGTGTGAACTCTGCCTTGGTAGGACTTTCTTCGTAGTCAAGAGTAGAACACTGTGTTCTTACTGGCCAGCGAACATGAGCCTTCATTCCTGCTACACAGTTTATCACAGGCCATGTGTTCATAGTCTAGAAGCCTTAAAATGTAACTGCACCCTAAATTGTGTTATTTGAGTGTAAACTAAACAATAAGACTGCACTGGGATTATACATGCTGGTTTTAATAAAATAAAATCAGGATATTATGATCTTAAAATGTCTCTACAGGTCATATCTGCTAAAAATTGCCTTAGGACTTGGTTGGTACACTTGGTCCGCTCGTGCGTCATCAAAATCAACTAATGTTAACGCCATCTCCCCTCAGCTCCTTGAATACATTAGCATGTTTCTAAGTTGTGCAGTGGGTGGAGTCAGGCTCAGAGCTGGGGTGACTTTACTCAAGTGTTTACACAGAATCCTATCCCAGTTTGATATGCGTAATGGAACAGGTCCCATACCGTATCGCTGTAGAGGGGTTATTGAGGCCTTCGTGAAGCAGCACTGTAGTCGTTAGTCAGTATCAAGACCAAACCAAACATCCTGTTGAGTTTTTCAGAGCGCTGCACACTGCTTGTGGTCCCTGTGGTGTGTTCCAGACAGAGATGGAGTCACAGGTGGCGCTGGAGCAGAGGCTGAAGCTAGCCGAGCAGGCTCTAAAGGACTTGGAGAAAGGCCTGTGCTCACTGGAGCACACCAGGGAGCGAGACGAGAGGATGAAGGGAGACGTGAGCCAGCTGAGGAGTGGGTGTCTCCATTGTGTCTACTGGTTTATGTACCAGTGTGGCCTGAGAATGAGACCACACCTGTTTGGTACACACCTAGTCCATAGATTTTTTCAGACAGATCTGCATTGCACAAATGATGTCACTTCATGCAGAGGACTGACTGCCCCCCTCTGCTCTACTTGTGAATTACATGTATCAAACACACTTTAAAACACTATTTGCATAAATTTCTGTTTATTTTCACATTAAATAACAATTATGTATATTATTATAATATACATAATGTTTTTATGTACACAAACAATCCACTGTATGGAATATAACAGCAGCTGTGTAACTAGACTGTGTAAATAGAAATTGTTTGTCCTCCAGAGTTCTTCGAGGAGTGCATCTGCGCAGCGGAGATTGAAGCGAAGCTCCCTTCCATAATGAAGAACGCTGTGTATCTTCACAAAGCTGCTGCACGCAGAATTAACAGCTGCAGAGTTCAGAGGAAATCATCCAGCCGCCGCTGGTGTAAGTCTCATATCATGCGTATTTTATGCCCAATGTCATTTATATTTATATGTGGGCGGTCTTGCACCTAAAGTATATAAAAAACACATTAAACATGTTAGAATGAAAATAATGTGCAACGCAAATACTTCTATTACAATAACACAGTTCCTATAGAATAATAACTGCCGTTATTACTCTTCTTATTATCTATGAACTGTTTTTGTAAAGGCAGCATGTTTCAATCAAGAGTTATTAGCAGTCTATTGAACCACTTTGAACCAATAAGACATTATTTCTTACAAACCCAGGCATTGCTGTCCTCATAAACACTACTACTGCAGCAGTGTGGCTGTGTGGTGCTGTCAACATGTGTCTGTTCCCCCGCAGTGAAGCACTCCCAGTCCTTCGCCGTGTCCAACGTGGTGTCCCTGGCTGACGGGGGTGGCATGGATGAGCTGCGGGAGACGGCACGGCAGCTGACGTCTGACGACAGCTTCAGGGAGCGCGTGTACAAGATCATCGCCAGCAAGGACGCCACGCTGCGTAACGCAGAGGCCAGGGAGGGGGGCGGTGAGAGGAAGGGATCCTAAGGTCCTTAGCTTTACCTCTAATAGCATGAAGGCAGCCACTGACTCATGATTAAACTAGCATTCCACCCAGGATGAGTAATTACTGACAGAAAATGAACTACCTGATGTAGCTTAGAATGAAAACCTGCATCAAGGGTTGTAGTCGAACCATTGTGAGTGAACCAAACCATATTATTATTGAGAGGATGAAAAGTTCTCTTCATATCATTTACAATCTACTGTGAAGTGTAAAAAAGGAAATACCGGTATATCAGTTAGAGATGTCCTTCTCTTGAAAACCTTTAACATTTTTCTGATGTGATTTCACAAAGAAATATAATTAAGTCTATACCCAGGATAGTAGTAGAGTAGAATATCTTTTGAACATCTCACTTGAAATAAATAGTAACTAATTGAAAAGTATGAATAGTAATAATTTAGTAAATTGTTCAGGGACTGAGTGAATACATAAACAGTATATATATAATAACACACTTTGTTCTTGATATTTTTGTATAATCACTTCTTTATGAATATATCTGATTTAAGAATGTTTCTGCAAATAGTTTTTAAATTGCATGACAAGACAAGAGACCAAACCACTGGAAAATGTTGTAATTTTCTGATATTTGATTGTATGCACAGATCAGGACTGATAAATGAACACCATGAATAATACAGAAAAGGGGCCAATAAGTAAGGATTATAAAACATTGTATGAGTTGTATGGACGGAATAAAATGCCTTGATATTAATAAAGCTTTGTGTAAATTATGGACCTGTGAAGACCTCTAGTCTGAAACCATGTTTATGTAATGTTTGTGATGTTGTGTCTGAAAAATTTGTTTTATGTATTATGTTTATGTTGGACAAATCAAAACTGCCCACTGGAACAAATGGTCCACCAGCACAGTGAGTTAAAGAGACACTCCTCGATCTGTCCTTGCATTGGCCAGCATGAAAACGTTGATTTACTTTAGCAATACCCATACCTGAGAGCTGCATGTCTCACATTTCAATCGACTCCCCCTACAGACGCCCCACACTCCATCTTCAAACACAACAGTGAGTTAGGGCAGACATCTGGGGATCTGGAGGGCAGGCGCTACAAGCATAGATACACCATGTCTAAATCTACTGGACTGGCCTGGTCACCCCGGGTCACACTCTCTCATGACTCATAAGGGGACAGTTCAGGGCAGGAGCCCAGGAGATGCCTGTCTGCCTCTGTCTGCCTCCATCACAACCTGTGGCACAAAGCAAACACACCTGTGAGCATAGGATGCACAATGAGATCAGAAGATTTCAAGAATGGAATCAATATCATTATGATCATCAATATCATCATCTGTGTATGCTAATACAGATCTGGCCCAGATCTGATGAGAAAATGTCAGATACCAAGTGATTTGTGCTGTTCACACTGCTCTGAAAAGATCAGACCCGAGTCACTATAATGGCATATTATACTGTATACATACGCAGTATATTTATATATATAACGTTACAGTATGTAACATTACATAATGTTTATAATGTTACAGTATGTCAACTCCACTGACCTGCATTGCTTTCCAACAGGGAGCAGTGTTGTGAAATGTTTAGAGATTACATAAATAATTAAATGTATGGTTTAATTTCATATTCAGATTAAATAGATACATATTGTTGTAAATAAAAATAGTAACTATTTACAGTATAATATGTATAATTGGGTGATAAAAATAGGTTAACTTGATAATGGAAAGGGTTATTATTGCTTCTTTCACACATGTTAACCGGAAGAGCTTTATTTTGACACGCTAGGAAGTAACTAGGAGTTCTGTTGTTTTTTGTTTGTTTCTATGCTCGGCAGAGTAAGAAGTTTGTCCAATACCAATGCTTTTGTAATGCTGCAGCATTAAGGTCAGTAAAGTGTTTTTGTTTGAACTACAGTTCTGGTCATCATTTAGAAGTTTCCACTACACAATAAGCAGCGTTACCTGTGTGGTGTGCTGCTGAGTGCAGGGAGGCAGCTGTCCATCTCAGGGCACATCACTGTCTCCTGCTGTGCTGCTCAGCTGCGCTGTCAGCGGTTAGGTGCTGTGTAGATAGAGTGCAGCCCCAGTACAGTAGTTGGGGCATCTATTTCCTGCCATTGCTAGGCTTCATATAGCTTCGAGGGAGGGTTTCTTTGAAAGCCTCTGCTGTTGTCATGGAGTTGTGCTTGCTGGTGAACAATGCTTCTTTTCATTCGCGCACAGCGACCTAGTCCATGGGCCTGCCAGGACATCCGAAGGTCCTAGAGAAAGAGTATTTGTGTGAGTGGTTGTGTGGGTAAGGGCAGCGGGGATAAAATGTGATCATTTGCAGCTGCAACAGTTGCTGTAGCTTGATGCTCTGTTACATCCACTGTACACAACTCAACTTTAATGTGTTTTATGATATATTTAGTTGGAGGACGATGGAATAGAAATATGATCAAAACAATGGGTGGGTGAAGACATCAGGAACATGAGACCATAACATGGGAGGGGCTGGGATAAAGCTGTTGGCGGTGGCCATAGAGAAGACCCGGAGCAAAAGGTCACTTCTCATCCAAGATAGCCTTCAGCTGGGCATCCAGGGCCATCTTGTCGAAGGTGCGCATGTTGGTCTCCTCTCGCACCCTGTCCCGCACATGGAAGGAGGCGCGCGCCACCGAGCGGGCGCTCTCCAGCACGGCCCGCTTCTCCTTGAAGATCTGCTCGCTCTTCTCCAGCTTCCTCTCGATGGACTGCAGCAGCTCCAGGCGCCTCTGCCTCTCCTCGTCCTCCACCCGCTGCCTGTTGAGCCTCTGCAGCCTCTCCTTCTCCTGCCGGCTCTGGACGGCACGCTGGGCCTTCTCCCGGGCCTTCTCCTCGGCCACTAGCGCCGCCTGCTGGCCTCGTCTCTCCGCCTCCCGGGCGCGGGCCTCCTGCTGCTGCCGCTGCTGATGCTCCCTGTGCTTGGCCGCGCGCCGCGCCTTCTGGATCTGGCGCTCCTCGCGCCGCGCCTTCTCCCTCAGCTCCTGGTCGCGCTGCTCCACCAGCCGCTCGTGCTTCTCCAGGGAGCGGCTCAGCTTCTCCTGGGCGGCCCGCCGCGCCCCGTCGCGCTCCTCCTCCTCGCGGCGGGAGATCTCGCGTGTGAGCGCGGCGTGCCGCCGCCTCTCCGCCTGGTTGAGGCCCCGCCGCTCCTCCTGCGCCCGGTGCTCCTTCACCTGCCTCTTCAGCTCGGCCGTGGTCAGCTTCTCCTCCAGGAGCAGCCTCTCCTGTTCCAAGATGGCCGCCCGCTCCTCCTCCAGGGCCTTCAGGTTGTGCTCCTGCAGGGCTTTCTTCTGCTTCTCGTCGCGCACCGCCTGCTGGAGACGCAGCACCCTGGCGCGCTCCTGCTGCTCGGCCAGCTCCCTGCGTCTCCCCTCGCCCTTCTCCGCCTGACGGAGCCGCACGGCAGCGCACTCCCTCTCGCGCTGGCTGAGGCGGCGTTGCCGCGACGACACCTGCGAGTGCCACGCACGCTGGCACTCCAGCACGGCGCGCTGCTTGTCGCGCTCCTCGGCGTCGCGCCGCAGCTCGTCCATGCGCCGCTGGCTGTCCCACTGCAGGTGGGCCACGTAGCGCGTCTGGCTCATGATGTCCTCCTCCTGGTAGCGCGCCAGCATCAGTGCCGCGATCTTGCGGTCGCGCTCGGGCACAGCCTTCAGACCGCGCCGCTTCACCTCGCGCACGATGCGCTCCACCTTCTGGGTGGTCTGGGGCGAGTGGCTCAGGTCGCCCAGGCTCAGACTACGACCCAGCAGGGAGTTGAAGGTGGCCAGGGTGCGGCCGCGTGGGCTGGAGGTCTTGGCCCAGGGGTCCCGCGGGCCCTCCCAGCTGTAGGAAGAGGAGGCGCCTGACTCTGAGGAGGTGCATGTGGTGGTGGTGGTGGTGGTGGTGGTGGCGGAGTCTGTCCTCCGCTGCAGGGACTCCAGAGAGTGGCTCTTCCCTTGGATTCGGACGTGGAGGCCCAGGTGTCCGTTGTGCTGGTGGAAACCCGGCCCCGTTGCCGTTCCGTTGGCGGAGGGCGCGGCAATGGGGCTCCGCAAGGCAGGCTTGGACACCGAGGACAGCGTGGAGTTGGCTCGGGCAAAGGAGGGAGCTCTCGGGGACAATCTTGGGAAGGTGTTTGCAGATTTGCACCCCGGGGACTTCCTGGCTGCGGGCAGGGGACGAGAGACCGACTGGCTGGCTTTGACGTGCCCCGACACGGAGGAGAACGCAGGCCCATGCTGAAGGCTCCTGTGGGAGGAACCCACGGAGCTCAGCGGACCCGTTTTAGAGGACACACAGTCAGGGGAGCGGCTGAGGCTGCTAGGCGAGGCTGTAGATGACAGTGGTGTTTTACAGGTGTGAGCTAACACTGTGCCTGTACAAGACACTCCAGCGCTGGGGGCGGAGCTAGAGGTGGCTGGCACAGCTTTGGTAGGGTGGGTGGAGCCAGAGGTGACCGTGTGCTGCTGCTCACCCACAGAGGGAATGGTGCTGCTGTTGGCCGCAGCTTGTAGCACCCTTCTCTTTTCCTCCCTGACGATGCGCTCCCTCTCCTCCCGGCACTGCCGTAGCTTTCCTTGGCGCTCCCCCTCGAACACCTCCAGGAGGCCCACGGCCACTCGCACCGAGCGCCCCGGCGCCTCGCGGGCGAACTCCGCCAGCGGGCGGGGCAGCAGCTCCACGGGCTTGATCCCGCAGCGGGCGCACGCCTCCAGGGAGCGAGGGCTGGTCAGCACGTAGCGGCTGCCCTCGGCCGCCGGGGAGTCAAAGTTGTACAGGTCAAGGTGCAGCTTGGGCTCTGCCGGGGGGGCGGGGCTCTCCGGAGACGCCGGCGCCGCAGTGTGGCAGGGGCTGGGCTCCAAGCTGCCTGTAGGGGGGGTCTCAAAGCCGGCGTCCCCGTCCTCATCGGTTGCCACGACATCCCTGTCGTCCTCTGGCAGCCATGGGGCTTCGCTGGACACGGTTGGGGCGTCCAGCAGAGGGCCTTTGTGGGCCTTGTTCTGATCCTCAACCTCCGAGGGGTCCACCATTGTTGGCTGATGGGGACACTGCAGGGGAGGAGGGAGAGTGTTCCATGAGGGGTGCATGGCACTAAGGACACTACAGTACTGCATAGTATTCATAAGCTCTACTATGAAAGCTGAGATGCAGTGCATGGGGGAGGTTATACAATGCATGCTTCCATGCTCACACCAGATGAGACATGCTTCCCTTCAGGGTAATTACATAACATGAACAAAACACATCTTTCTAATAGGAAGTCTATTTTTAGAAGAGTTACTAGGTTGAAATAATTGCTCATATGTTTCACTCTAGATCACGCAGTTTGGAGCAGCCAACAAATAGGTTAAAATACACTCACCTAAAGGATTATTAGGAACACCATACTAATACTGTGTTTGACCCCCTTTCGCCTTCAGAACTGCC
>JAODTR010000015.1:454426-504961 GCA_025399935.1 Amblyopsis rosae
CCTAAATGCATTGAAGCAACTGCCATGTGATTGTTGATTAGATAATTGCATTAATGAGAAATTGAACAGGTGTTCCTTATAATCCTTTAGGTGAGTGTATAAGGACATGTGAAATATATTTTGCAGTAGGATATTGCCTAAGCTATGGGAAACATTGGCTACTATAGCCTAGAGATCACTGCTCCTGTTCACTATATTAAGCTCATAATACCCCCACTAGCAGAGGCCTTTCTATTTGGTAAATATACGCAGGCCTACTCGAAACGGTTCCTTTTCTAAATGGTTTCAGACATAGGCCATTTAATGAGTGATTTTAGTTATATCTTAGAAATATGCATTTCGAAAATCTAACAGCATCTAGCAATATTGCGTCTGTTTATAGACCTAAAAACGAGAAAACGTCCCAGCCTAGGGATTTCGTGCAATCCAGCATCATTCCAAATCGACTGACCTGCCAGTTTGTAAAACGTTTTCCAAAGGGATACTTTGTTCCAGTAGAATCCGTGCAGCCTCCTTTGGTCCCCGCATAATATCAGGTTTCAGATAAAAAGGCTTTCGCCGTAGACCCAACGATGGAACATTACATCGCTGCAGCAAGCGTACACGACAGAAGCAGATGGTGTCTTTCACAGTCCCTGTGCGTCTTTACGACGTAGCGTGCGGTGTCAACTAAAACAAACTATAGAAAACGAAACACAAATGTTTCTGTAAAATACATTCTATGCTATTAGATACATTTTAATTAGTTTACGATCTTTCTTTAAATGCACACTAAAATTAAAGGTACCCTACCCTCCACCTGCTATTTCAGCATCCCTAGATATCCTCGGCCATAAACTCCGCCTACTTTGAGGATGTCGAAAATACAGTCAGCACACTACAATTAAACTAGCATAATTTGTCCCTTTGAACTAAGCGGTAGATAAGTTACTATTTATAGGGCTGTTATAAGCTATTATAATGCGATGCACATGGCTACATAGCCAAAGTGAAAATTCTGCATATAACTGCAGCTTATGCTTTAGGCCTATAAGCTTTTTTAACATAAGCATATCTTTCCTGTTCATTTCGTGATAATAACAGACAGTGAGCTATTGGCTACTACTCAGATGTAGGCCTATACATATTTGTAAAATGGTGTGATGAGGACAACTACCTCGTCTTGAATGTCAAAAAGACTAAGGAGATGGTATTTGATGGAACAATCCAAGTGTCCCTGTAGAAATATATTGTTTTATTATATTTATTTTTAACCCTTAAACCTGGAACATCCATGTGGATAGTATCTGCAGCAGACTGCAACAACGGCTGCATTTTCTGCGTAAATGTATTTTAGTTTTTATCAGGCAGTTCAGCCTTATCACATATGGCATCACAGCTTGGTTTGGTAATCTCTCTGTTCAATTAAGGTTCAAATTGGTCCGGTTGATGCTGGTTGGGAACTCATAGGGGTCACATTCTTCCTTTCATTCCACCTACGCAAAAGCTATCCTAAGACAAAGAGGATAGTAACGGACTCAACACATGTTTTTCATGCTGAGCATTAGTTACTGCCCAATGAAAGGAGGCTCAGAGTCCCCCAATGTAGGTTAAATAGATTTAAGAATAAATGTATCCCAGTGTCAAGTATAATCTTAAACAGCGACAAGAAAATCTTCATTGAAGGGGTTAAGTATATGATTTCTTATAATTGAGGCATCTATGTTGTATACTGGTGATTTGCTGTAGGTTTTTAATTCTTTATTATACTAACACCTTTGTATGGCATATCTTGTTCGTCGCTTTTTATGGCTGCAGCACGGGTGAAGCCCAAGCCAAATCTTCCACTTTGTGGAACAATAAAATTAATCTTGCATCTAGAATCTTGAACAATACAGAATATAGTTGAACAAAACTATATTTTTAAGTGAGACCAAAATTATAGCATATTAACATTAGTTTATATTAGGTCTTATGTAGCCTAAAAATAAACTGATGTAGGTTACTAGATATCATGTTGAATTCTATTCCTGAAAGTGGGATGAGGGATTTAGATTAAGTGGCGCTGCCCTGTTCTAAAAATTCAGTCACTGTCACTCTTTTACCATCTACCGTCACTGACTGGGGTGTAGTTACATATAGCAACCACTGAATGGTGGTATAATGCCATGGAAACATGTTGACCTGGCGTCAAGTGAGAGTTTATTGGGCAGCCTGGGAGACAGTGAAACCTACTGCAGAACGCGATGGATGGCATGGTTTTTCGGGGGGATCATGAGTGGTGAAGTTGTTTCTGCACAATTCACTGGTTGAGGGTACGCACCAGAGAGCATGCCTCCTTTTCTCTTCTTTTTTTGTTTTGTTTGTTTTTGCTTTTGTTTTAGGAGGTGCAGTCACCCCAGCAGCGTGGCCTGTGGGTTCACACAGAGTTGAGCGGTTCTGCGCGGTCATGAAGCTCACGGGAGGACCTGGTGAGCCACACAGCTCAGAGCCTTGTATGCTGCTCCCAGTGGATAGAACCACTAGCCTACTAATCAAATATGCTTATTGACAGCTGTGAACATGAGCAAGCTTAAAAAGCCAGAATGTGATCCTATGCCTATAATAATTATATTGAAAAAATAGCCTATAGCTCACTATCTCAAATATATAGTAAGACTAGTCTTACTAACATTCTACAGCAAACACAGTCTAAAACATCTAGGCTTACCCTACATAGAGTATTCTACACAGTATAGATTACATCTTGTAATACTATGATTTGCCCTGGGTTCCATGCTGTTGGGGGTTGCCTGGTCCTGTGAAGGCTGGTCCTGTGAAACTGGAGGACCTCTAGTTGCCCCCGGTTTACATTTCCATCCACAGTTTTGCCAACAAAAAGTGACACGTTTTCTGGACAGTTTCAACAACTCCCCCCTCTGACCCTATGCTTTCCCCCTCCGCGTTGCGAGGGGAAAGGTCCCAGAGACAGAGCTGTTAATTCAATCAGCAGAGCGGTATGCTCAATTAGACATCCGTAAGGGCCCAGGGTAGGTCCAGGGGCCCTGTCGAGGGAGGGCAGCCCAGTCCCCAGGAGGTATTAATTGTGGATGACAGTGTGTAAACAGTGGGGTGAATAGACCGTGCAGGTGCGAGACTACGCCATCCAGGCTCAATAGCCCCTTTCAACCTCTCTCTCTCTCTCCCTCTCTCTCTATCTCTCTCTCTCTCTCTCTCTCTCTGGCCACCTTCTCATTAATTCTGTGTTAAAATCTGTCACATCTCTGATTAATCTGTTTGGTATAACTTTGGCCATTGTGTGGTTATTATTCTGGGTGTTTGTGTATGCTGCCTCTATAACAGGCTTGTTGTCGCATCAGTGCGTGTCTGTGCTGGTTTGAAGAGGCCAGCATCACACACATCTTGGTCAGCCAAAGGCTATGCGTTCTCAGGCGCTAGTAAACATTGCGTCTTATGCATTTAAAATATGTGGAATTTCTCAAATGAAATCCAGATGACACTTTAAAGGGAGAGAGAGAGCTTTCTGTGTGAACGTATATGTTTCCTTTCAACATCTCTCTCTTTCTCTCTATCTCACACACATTAGCACACCTGTAGTGGTATGTGTTTATTTTGTTCATAGTCTAAAAAAATGTAAAAAAGTATTCACTGTAAAGTAGTAGTATTTCTCAAGTCTGTTAAAAAGCCTTTTATTAAGTGAAAATAAAGATATCAGAAATAAGCTGCATGATGATGTATTTAAATATTGTTGACCTCAGTGTTTATATGCATTAGGGTGATTTTTCATTTCAGAAAGCACTCTCTTTGTCTTTGAGCAATGGTATGTTGGCCCACGTGCAGGTGTGTGTGTGTGTGTGTGTGTGTGTGCTGTTTTGTGCCAGTGTGTATGCAATTGCACTCTGTGAGCATCTGACATAATTGAACATCTGTGGTTAATCCCTCCTGGTTTCAGGCCTCTGTGTGCCCTGTGTCTGTTTCTGTGTACAGACACCTGCTAATTTTCTGCCTTATGTGGCTGCTGGTGTTAGCAGGCAGAGGATCGTTGGAAACGCCGCCACAGTAATTGGGAACTAAATTTCTTTTCAACATGCTCATTCATTCCTCTTTTGGCCTGAGTTTCTTTCATGCGCGGCCAAATGACAACAGCATTAAAGTGTCGAGCTTTGCTTTCCCCACAACAGTTTCACACCCCAGAACACTTAGGGCCTTCTTTGTCCGAGTGCAGGGTTAAACCGGACGGAGCTAGGGGAGAGAAAGAAGAAAGAGAAAAGTATATATAAACAGATCTCGTTAGCATTCCCATACTCCCAGGGCTGTCCTCTCCCCAACCCTTCCCCTACGACCCACCTCCCTCCACCCTGGACATGGTAGCTCCCACGCGCTGTAGGCTCAACCCCCCTCTCACTACCCTGGTAATGATAGCGCAGCCACAAACCAACTACTGTATCTGTGGTCAAGTAATCAACCTTGACCCACACTCACCAAACAAATCATTAATCCAAAATGTTAAAAAAGTATTTGATTAGAATATTATATAAATAAATAAAGTGTATCTCCAATAAAGTCCACCCCTACACCCTACCCTCACCCCAACACACACACACACACACACACTTAACGCATCATGGGCCTTCCAACCCATTGTTTGAGAACCAATGCGGTAGCAATGGCCAGGATAACACACTGTCTTGCCTTTCCTACTGACCCCACTCCCCCCTTTTATCCCACTACCCCCTCCCTTTCCTTTTCTCTGACGTTCTCTGTGAATCTCTCCATCCTTAAACGTGCCTTTGTAGGGGCCGCCCGGTGCACAGCGAAATCATTAATGCTGACCCTAATTGTGCCAATCCCAGCAGCTCAATAGCTCTAATTACAGGCCTCTTCACTGTGGCACTCCAAACGCAGCTGAACTGTCATAGCCAACAATTAAATAATATCTATAGGGACAAAGACCGGGAACGGGTTGGGGGGAGTCACCCATTCCACCAAAGGGGTGACCGGATAACCCTTTTCAGCTCTTAAAAGCCCACTTTCACAGGACTAAGGGGCTGGTGAACTGGAGCTGGACACCTGCACCCAGCACTCCGTTTCCCTCGCTCAGCCTCTTGAAGCGCTCCTAGTTCCTTTTAAGTCCCTCTCAATGGGCCACACAATGTATCTGAAAGGGGAGAGGTGGAGGGAGAAAGACACAAGATGTTGGCAGACAGAGGTTGAGGGTTTGTGGGAAGTAATTTATAGGATGTGTACAAGTATATTGTTAATTCACTTTACATGTGTTTTGCAATGCAGCTGAGGTGAGGGGTGGCGTCTTTGATCAACTGCCTAAATACAACTGTTAAATGGAAAGGAAAATGGATGATGGACAAATTATTTACACAAGCTGAAACTAGAATTAGAATTAGTAGGGAAATAAACAAACAGTACAGACAGGCATTTATGTCTTGCCCTACCCCTGAAATGACAAACTTAGTCTAACCTCCTGGTGTGCTCATGACAGCTATTGACTGCTGTCAATGGATGTTTGCCATTGTAACCCAAGTACAGGCTAAATGTCAAGACCACAGAATGCTGGCCTTTTATATTGTTCTCAACAGGGACGAAAGTCTAAGATTTGACCTCACACTTGATTTGCAGTTTTTTTCTGTTTAAAAGGTTTAAAAGAAAGCATATTATTCTCCTTAATAATGCCAAACTTTACTGATAATCTCCCTCAGTTTTGATACACAGCTGGAAATCTTTTGGTCTTTTATCCGTCGTCTCTTGCTGTTTTTGGTCATTTCAGAGGCCAACCTCTTGTGTGTCTGTGTGAAAGCTGTCGTTAAGACTAAGGGGGCGTGGTCTACCGCCTAGTCGTTGCGATCATTGGGTATTTTACGTGTCAGCCTGTGTCGCTATGCCGTCCCTGGCTTTTAAATGAAGTTCCAATGGATCCAACATTATTCAACCTGTAGGTGTCGAGGCAGAAAGTTGACTCACGCACTGGATAAAATCTGTCACTGTGGTGACCATCAATTCATGAGTTCTCATTCCCCATTATAGCAATATGTGAATAGATTTTGAAGAAATAGGTAAAGGACATGTAACTGAAGGAAAACTGCGTGCACAGCTTGAAGATTATTTTCCATTGGAAAGTATTTTGTTCTTTTCCAAAAATTGGGACTTTGAACATCAGCCTGTCTAGTCTGACGATAGTAGCCGACACATTTCCTCGCAAGATCCTCTCAGTATTTTAGTAGCCTAGGCTATAGTCAATTATGTTACTACCGAGTTGGGTTATTTTTTTATTTTCTCACTTTATTTTACTTCTGATAATCTGTCATCTACCAAATGTCTCGGCTCAGAAATCGACTGGTCCACGGGTGAGTGCAATTAAAAATATATACAGTATAGCCTATACAGTAGGTAGGCCTATGGTGTCTAGCCTATTGAATTTAGAAATGTCAACTGTGTGACTTTGACTAAATGTTTTAAAATTTTCTTGCGGCAAAAACAGATGTTGTCAATTAACATAGCGTCAACTGTCAACAAGCCTATAGGCTACAGTGACGTTGAGAATTAACGGGTTGCGCATACGATATTTCGCCATAATAAAGTACCCTTCTATATAAAATAAAAGTTTATTTTGTACTTGACAGTTTTCATTCATAAAACTGGGGCGGTTGGCACAGGCGTTTAACAGACCTCATACGCAACTGTAAGCTTTTAGTTTATAAAAAGGTGTGGTAGGGTTATCATGAATTACTGTAGGCTATTATAACATTTGCTGTTTAGCATGATTTCATTAGGGCTCTAATTGGTCTATAGACATACTAGAAAAGTAGCCTATAAAAGTGTTTTTACATCCCATGACTGCAAGGCTGTCATGAAATAGCTTAAGCCTTTTGTCACTATTCAGCCTCTAGGTTACATTAGGCGTACTGTATCTTTTATCTTAGCATTTCGATCAGTTTATTTTACATTTTAACTACAGTCTTATAGGCTTTTGTCCATCTCTCTGATCTCTTGATTATTTTTAGCAAGAGGACTCTTAATGCACCAAATTGAAATGATCTTTAAATCAAGCAATACCTGCTAGTAAGCTCATATGTTAGGACGATCTACTGTCCTAACATATGAGGTGAGGCGTTTCCAAGATAAAATAGCATGTAGGCAATTGGCTCTCTCAGTAGGCTACTGTAAAATCACAGGGAGCAAAAAATGGGCTGTCATACAGTAAGTGGATTAGGAAGGAAGGAGCTCTGACTGCAGATGATAATCACCTAAATACATTGCACATCATAAATAATTATGCTATTCCAATTATCATATAAAAAACACAAAGGATCCTAAAAACGACAATATGCATATCAATATATTTATCTCTATCTTTCCAGCGACACTGATTTTTCCAGTCTGGTTCACTGTCAGAAGTTTGCAAAAGTTTGCCAATAACCACAAAAAGAAGTGCTTGCAGACTATTTACAATTTAAAACATCCCCCCAGAAGCATTACGCGACCCTCACCTTGACAACCACGGCCCATGTAAATACACAAGGCACACTGGGCAGAGGGGATTAAGTTAAGTGATGTGAAGGAGAGCAGTACTGTTCTTGTAATATTTGTGGTCTGAAGGGAGATGACTCAGGGAAGAATACATATTGAAACTGTTTCACAATGCTTTTGTCCCCTACCCCATCCAAGGAAACATTGACCAGTTGTTTTAGAGTTACGTTGCAGTAGACAGATATTAGCGGGTCGCACTGCTTCTCTCAGGAAACGTGGGCCAAATGCTATTCACACTACTTTGTAGCACTTTCCAGAAGAATAACTACATTCATAAGTATTAAACGTTGACAGCAGGATGGGAACATTGGTGAAGTTGGTTATTTGACTGTGCTGTCTGTATTACCCTGGCCAGCTCTTATTCCCCTACTGTACATGGCTCCATGAATTCATGCATTGCAGTGTGAGCAGAAGTCCAAAATATTTCCAAACCAGGGAATTCTAAAATCTAGGTTTGTGCTGGGAGGCTTGCAAATTTCTGTAGTTCACATTCATTATATTGTTTGGAGCCATGTATGTGTGTCAGACAAGTCTATTTTATCACCCCCACATTATTGCTTCAGTGAGACTGAACGTTAATGGTCTGTGCCTATATTTGGCATTCATAAGGATGTTTATGGTTAATGTTTATATTTTTGTAACATCTTCAGTGGAGACAATGATAATAATGAATGTAATATTATGAAGAAACAGAGTAATAGATACCAGCTTGGGTTATATTTGATTCAAATGTGATCGTTGTAAGGGGGGGCTATTGCTTTAAAATTACATATGAATGACAGTTTGGAGCTTTGATCGAAAACCTATTTACAAGCAGTATTTGCTCTGGTTTAATTATAGTGTGCATTTCACTTAAAGCTACAGTTCCTTTTAATCTATCTAGTTAAATTTTTAATGAGAGGAGTTCGGTATATACTGTAGCACTACCCCCCCCCCCCCCCCCATATTTAGAACATCACAGACGTATCTGCATATTTTGGCCAGTATCTTGTCTTTAAACATGGTTGAAAAGCTGCATGACTAATCAGAGAATAGTTACTGTAGTTGAGGAATGCCATGAAATATCACAGGTACACATAGTTGCAATCATACATTTTATTAGCATCACAACTTTTTTTAATGCACATATTAGATACATGTAAAATTATGTTTTTCATGTTGTTCCTGCACTACCTATTTAAACAATTTGAATAAAGACTGCTCCGGTTCAGTATGGGCTACAATTTCTGATGGGAGTGGTTGTTAGTCAGCTGCTGATTACATTCAGAGAGCCTCAAATGAAGTCTACTAGTTCAGAATATTATAGATACCTGATATGATACAGATATCTACAGGTATCTGACATGGCGGTCAACATAACATGAAACCCTCTAGGATAAGGTGCTGCACTGTATGAATGTGTGTGGGTGGGACTTCCGATAGTACACATGGTTCTGCTTTACAACGCAGCATACAGTTGATAGGAATCCAGAGAAGAGATGAGCCCGTTTTGAACCCACAGCATTGTGTGAACATGGTTTGTATCTTCACTTCTTACCAGCAGGAGCAAAATACACACACACACACACATCATTCACACTCACCTTAACACACAATCCAAAAAATGTCATACACGGGCACCTACAAACCCCTCGTGTTTCAAAGGACACTGACATGGCTTTGAAGAGGGACTCAACCGGCACCCAATCAAATTGCTTACATATGTTCCCTCTGCCTGATGGCTGCACTATCAGCAATGTATTTCATGCTCGATTACGGCTCTTTATAATCAGTGTAATGAAACGCAGTCAGAGCAAAGTGCTCTGATTTTAGGCCAGGGCATTCCATCAATGGATCATCACAACTCCATTCAACATCCCTTTTCTCCCCGCAAATCTTTGTGAGGTTTGTGGTTCACAGGCCTCTGTTACCATTTATGCAATTATTTTGGTGCATTATGAGAGTACATGTAAACTCTGTGCGCTAATGGTGAGGACTTGCTCTGCTGGTGTGGAAATGGTTTTACGTTGGTCCCCTACGCACGTCCTGTTTGAGAAAAACCCAACTCGTTGAAGGACTTATGACTGGTAATCCATTACACAGTCTGAAGAAGTCAAACACTTCCCGTTCCTTCTCTAACAGACTAGCAGATATACTCTGCCTCATATTTAGTCTTGGCCTTTGATTTGAGGGTGTGTGTGGTCTGGTGTGAGCCTTCAGTATACAAACATTGTAGAAAATCTTAGACACACACTCACAAACACACATAAGAACAGAAGAGACAGACATATTTTAGCATTCTGTGAATTATGTAAAATGTTGGTAATCAGATTTATAGCCATTTCCCAATTTAATTTAGTTTTCTCTTTAACAAGAGTTAACTTGTTAACTTAGGAGTTAACTTCAAGTCATTGTCGTCTGTTGTCCTTCTTGAGCTATGTTGTCTTCTTAATAACCTGAGAAGGAAATTTGTGACTAATCACGTTTTCATATTTCATGGCATTTAAGACATAAGTAAGCCTTATTATTTAATTAATACATTTTATTATTAGGAGCATTGCTAAACTATAACATTATGACTACATACTTTTTGTGAATATAGATTGGATAGAATTATTTTACAAGATTTCACAAATAAGGATGTTAAGATCACTAATTACAACTACAGTATGCACACACAACCTGTAAAGTGGTATTGATTAAAGCAGTATATCTACTTCAAGGTAGTATGTGCAATAACATGTAAATTGTAAAATTTGATAACAATAATCATTAAAATAATAATTTTTATAATTTATAAAGGCATAGCATACAGCATAGCAAACAGTAAGAACTTCAGGAACAGTGTGTGTTCTGGAGTCACCACTTTTGGCATTATTCTACAAATTACCCTAATATTTACAATATTTTCTAATAATTGTAATATGCTAGACCGATTAAAGGGTACTCATTTTGGCTAATAATTTAAAAGGGGTTCAGAAGCCAAAAAAGTTCCAGGTAAAGAGTACCAATCTATTAATTAAAGAATGTGGAAAATATAATCAGTGTTTAATTTGGGATTTGCTATGTGGGGGAGCATTGTTGAATTTGGCATCAAGACTACTAAAATGTAGGCCTTTTATTTTTGTATAAGGCTATTTTAAGGGAATATTTTATTAAGGAATAAGGAAATAATTTATTAAATCTATTTATACCAACTTTAGCTTTAAATCAAACAAGTATTTGGTTGTTATACAAATAATACACCAATTCATAAGGCTTTATAACATGAAAGAGTTCACCCATTGCCAGTATGTCTTTTGAGATGGATATTTTCACATAACAAGTTAGGCCTATAAGAAATTTGACCCTAATTCGATAGTCAATGTCCAATCAATGATATAATTTCTGAATTCAAAGTCTGTAAGAAACATTTAATGTCCATAACTCCTTCCAATGGACGCAGGAACTGAATTGGTTAAAGTTGCATATGTTGCACAACCACACAGGCAGGAGCTATTCCTGAGATGAGATGATGATCTCTGGAAATGAATGGCATGAACTACACAGTTCACTATGTAAAAACTCTAGTTACATAGAAGTCCACACTGAAAATAATGGAAAACTAGCCTATTATTTCTGCTTGTATGCTGGGAGCTTTTGAAATGTCCTGATTGTAAATCTAAATCAAAGGACTGCCGTTTTGAGTAAATCATTTGTTGAGAAGATCATTCACTCCCCCATGCCGGTGATCCTTTAGTTCTCTGCGATGTTCAAATGAGGAAGTCAGTTATCGGTTAAAGGTATAGTCAGCTAGCCTGATTCTCATAGCGAAATTAAACTGAAGCTTGCGAGATGATCAGGATGGTCTTGCAAGCTTCAGTTTAATTTCGCTATGAGAATCAGTCTGGAAAGCATAGGAATCATTTTTTATGTGTCCGAGTAGCAACTGAACTTTCCAATCAGTGTCGTGTTGATAGCTATATGGGCTTGGTTTAGGTGTGACAACAGCGAAAACGACCAGGGGCCTCATTTATAATCGATGCGTACGCACAAAAGAATGTGTACGGCAAGGTTTGAGATTTATAAAAAACAAACTTGACGTGAGAATGTGCGGTTCTCCACACATACTGTGACCCATGCTTACGCACAGAAATTGGTTATAGTTTTTAAGACTATGAAAATGTTCGATTACATTTCCTACCTCTGTATTTAGTTTCTGTCTGGCAAGCTCCTAGAATATCCATTGGTCATTGGCTGTCAAGAAACCATTTATTAATTAAATTTACAGAACTTGTTATATTGTGATATGTATTATTAACGGGATATAAAAGTATCTATATTGAGATATGACATTTTGTCCTAGTTGCAATGCTACGGTAACTTCACTCGTGTCAAATGTTACGTCTCAATTGATTATTGTTTTCAAAAGCAAGCCATATGGTTTCCTTTACCCTTTTATTTTTAATGCATCTGTAAGATTCCTTTCACGATTAGTTAAAAGTAAACACTGGCAAGTGATCACCAACCTTAGCGGTGCCTTATATGCTGTCTTTTACTACCATCTTTTTTATGTAATATAATACGAATCTATGATACAGATGATGTGAGAAATGTGTATTTTACAGTATACCGTACATAATTCTAATTTATAAAAAGTTTGTACAAATACTTAGAGGAAAATCACTTCAGGTCTATGAATTATTTGTTGCTGTTATTTTGGCATTTGAAAATTATCGGCCGATAAATTGCCTATTGGCTTTTTCCGGCTATATACTATCACTATTATATCTGCCTTTTAAAATCCACTATCGGTCGACCTCTACAATGAAGGCATAGGAATGTAGGCTGTTAAAGGGCAGTATCTAAAGTGTAACTGTACTCCAGCTGTGAGCCTGACTCCACCCACTACAACTTTGAAAAATGCAACAAGGAGCTGAGTGAGGGGAGGGGAGGGGCTGAGAGGGGGACCCCCATTAACATTAACGTTAACATTTGAATTTGATGACGTATGAGCGTACTAAGTGTACCTCTGAAAACCAGCCAGGTGATTTTTTATGGATATGAGATGTAGTTCTGTTTTCAGACCATAAAATGCATGTGGTTTATAAAAACTGTCTTTATGTCAATATTAACACCAGCATTGATTACGGGAAGGGGCTATACTAAGTGGGACTTGAGTATGTGTATAATCCCCCGTTTCTGGCCCTCCCAAAAATTCTGAACACACAAATAATGAAATACAGTTAAACTGTCTATCTCAACAATTCAGTACTACATAGTTGTAGGATATTGATACTGAAATCTGATTGGATTTGTAAAATGTGCATCTGTTTTGGTGCTTTGCTGTGATTGGCTGTGCTGTAAGTAATTAAGCTTGTTCCCTTGTAAAGTAGACACCAGAGACGCAGTAAAGAAGTGAACGATAATAACCCACTCCGGAGTCCATGTATTTCATTGCGTGCTTGTGTTAGTTAGAAACTAAGAACACAACAATAGTTTACGGCAATGGGTTTCAAACATAAGTTATCAAGTAGTAAACAAATCTCTGTATTTGCTTTACACAGTCTTTAACATCTTCTGTATGAAAAGGGTCCAGCTCATTTTGGGTTTGCCAGTGATATTGATCTTTGCAACTGTCTGCAACAGGCTGTTAACTTTTAAAACATGAAATCATCTTTTTAAAGACGTTACAACTTAGCTAAAAATGTTAAACAAAAAGGGAGGGTTAATTTAAGTGCGGTAATGGTATCAGTATGAGGATGGCATGCACTGTATGTCCTGAAAATCTGACAAACATGATTACATTGGCCTGCTATAACCATGGTGCGTCATGCAGTTATCCTGCCTTCTAACTTTTTTCAGAATTTCCCACTTCGGAATTACGACATGATGCTATTTCCAAGTTGGAAACTCGTATTTACCATAATTCAGATACGACATGAAGACTGCATTAGTCCCCACTGTTTTATATCACCCACTTAGACCTACCTTGTTAGCATTCACAATGGGTGAACGCTAAATTTGGCTAACTGTAGTCTTTCTGATGCTGTCAATAGATAGCCAACCGCTCATAGCCATAAGTCTGGCTAAGATACAGGATATTTGGTGGTAATATTTGCGTGTGTGCTTGCATGCTTGTGCGTGTCTTTGTTTGTTTGTTTGTTTGCTCTGCCCAAGGGGAAAGTGAGTGGTTCACACGTAAGGTGACATCTAGCACATGCACTATCCATCTGCAACACCCCGTTCCAATTCCTCCATAGTGAATCTCCATCTGTGCAGCCAGAGAGACGCCTCTCCCTGATGACATCCAAAGAGGGTATGGTTAGGAGACACCATATAAACAGAAGGCCTGGGTAATGCAGTTGTGTTACTGCAGTTGTCAAACCAACTGGAGTAAACCATTGTTGAATTGCCATTAGGGTTTTAATCCTGATCCTCTCCCCCCTCCACCTCCTCCACCTCCTCTGTTTGTTCATTTGATGTAATGTCTATCTAGTCTGTTCTTGTAATGAACTGAACTTGGAAAATTTATTTTATTTAATTTAACTTGATATATTATTAGCTCACAGAACTATTACCAAACTCAGCATGTAGCTTATTTGCTTAGCCTTCACTCACAATCACGTCTTATTAGTTGCTAGTCCAAGCTCGTTCCATGCAGGTGAACATGCAATAGGCCTATGTTTGTTACGTGGTGTAGGGTTTTATAGTGTAAATAGTAAAACTGTCCAAAGAAATATACTCTACTTTTCATGCACAAAATCAGTTAAGGGTTTTATTAGAGTTTGTTTTCCACATTTGTTCCACTTCAGATCACTTTACCGTCTTCTGCAACCTTTATATATACAAATATATAAAAGTGATTGCTCTGTGTTCACATGCTTTGTTCTGGGTTATTGTTCCACTGCAGTGGGTCACGTTGGAACACATTGTGAGCCAATGATGGTAAAAGAGACCATATTTCTAATGCTGTAATGTTTGCACAAATGGGTTATATTACACTTGTTTTATGGGTAGTGGAGAAAAAGCTAGGTGCTTCATGTGCCTTGGGCTGGGGGATGTACGCAAGTTTATGTGTGTGTGTGTGCATGCATCCATGGGCATCATAGCTACATAGATATGTTTTGTTCGGGGACTTAAGCTTGTTAAAGTAGAGGATATTTGTAGCTGTCTCCAAGATGAGACATTATTCACTGCCAACGTCACCTCATTGCTCACCTCCGAGCCAAAAGCATCATCTCAATTAAAATAAACGTATTGCAGAACACATGCACTCAAACACATCAAGAGTTTAATATACTCCTGGTGACATTTCTAGTGTTTTCTTTCTTGCTCAGCCTATTGTCCAGTGTCTCCCCTCAGTGTACTGTCAAGTAAAACTGTAGAAAATAATCTGTAGGAAAACATATTTGTCATTATGTGAGCAGCCCCTGTCGAGTTAAAGATATCACCGTAGTTCTGTTTACTTGGGAAAGGCGTCATTAAGGAGTCATTAAAGTGTTATGATTAGGATTATGGCCTTGTGGGAGCATTCAATTCTCCATTCATTTGCTTGGTACTGTTCTGCTTTTTAAACAGTTTATGTGCTATTGTCTTGTAATTTAAAGATCATCACAGACGGAGTGGGATTGAGGTTTTACTTATGTTTTTCTTAAGTGTGTAAACTTTATGATGGTGTTTTGTTAAGGTGTTATTTGTAATTGTTAAATTAAGATAATGATTATGGGTTGTTGCAGTGGTTCCATATGTTGCGACGACAAGACGTTTTGTAGGACGCCGATTTTAACACATCAACCTTCTTTCAAAGTACAACTATGTAATCACTCACATTTCAGGTGACGATTTTATTTGAGGGGTGTGTTTAAGGACCTGGCAGATGTAACAAATGGTTCTGGTCTTTGAGAGACAGTTACGCGGCTCTATCTGTGTTGGACCTTAGAGGTGGTGGTGATGCAGTCCAGAGAATGTGAGCCAGCAGATAAGATAGGGGCCTGTCTGTAAACATACTGTGGTCTGAGATATTCTTCACTGGTTACAGTAGTTTTATTCACCTATTTTGTAAATTAGGCCCTGTCTCTTCTTGGAAAACGTAATTCGTCCATAATCTAAACTTTTTTTTTCGTTTTGTGGTCTCTTTATATAATAACCTTGGTTAGTAAACTAGACTGGAGCACTCTTTAACCATATTTTCCGCAGCCCTGCTGTATTTATGTATCTTATATGGTGTTTTTAACACAAAGAAACCCTGATCCAAACCACAGAAACCATTATACAGTATCTGGAGAGGAGTGTTTGATTTCACCTCCATAGTGTGGAGGCTGGGCAGCATGACAAAGAACTGGCCAATGTTTTCCATGAGAGACAGGTGGGAGAGTTTAGTCCCACTTAACAGTTGAACCACTGATTTACTGCATCATACGACAGTAGAGGCACTCTAGCGGTCTCCATTAAAGTTGAGTCAGTGATGGGAGGGGGGATCTGCCGGATCTGATTGTGGTTAAAAACTAGACTCTGACTCGAGTGGAGGAGACTACCTGGTGTTGTTGTGGGCAGATCTAAATCTGTGGTGAGAAGAGCTCACTTGGCACGCTGACTCACCAATTTACCAGACAAACTGCTCTCTTTCCCAAGGAAAGTGAATCTGAGCCCTGATTGTATGTGTGTAGCTGTGAACACTGTTCATTTTAGTGGTTGTGTTCTGCAGTCACTTTGCTTGCAATACTGTTAACTACCAGGTTAGATGGACAGTTGTTAAGTATTTTGACATATTGTCTTGTACTGTAGCTAATCCAAATATGTTTGTAATAAATGGGTACAAATATTTTAATGAAGGTAGGTTACAGCATTGAATCTATATGCATTTAGGTGCATATAGATTACAGTAAGTAGCCTAATCAAGGTCTCAAGTATCTTAAGTATTTTGTCAAAGACGTAGCAAAACCTTCAAGACCTTTATAGGGCCTTACCTACTGTACCTACTGTAGCATTTATTTAGAATGTTTTACCCACAAAAATCAGCTTGTTACTGCAGCTTGTATACTACCAGTGATATATTCCTGCTCTGTACAAAGCCAAGATGGGGCCATTTCTGCAGTTTCTCATAAAAAGAGATATTTGGTGATTCAGTTTCATGTCTGTCAGACATGAGGTCTTCTGCTGTGTTTCATCGCCAAGGTTGTGAGCTGTTTGACGTGTTTTGGAAATACTGTTAGAATGGAGCAATTCTGTGTTTATATTCTTTATTTTTGTATACTGTATACTATTTAATACTGTTAATTTGGAGTGTTTAGAGTTTTTAGAATGGGGTAGTTCAAGGTGAGATGTGAATATTACATCTCGGACAGTGATCTGTTTTATGTCAAACAGCTGTGGTTGGCCTGCTAGAAAGGAGAGTCTGAACTACATACTGTACAGTATATAAGCCTATAGCAGTCACACACAAACCAGTTTGGTTTGTAAAACAGCTTGAATTGTACCTTGTTGGGATGTGGACGTTAGCCCAACATTAAGCTTCTATGAGGAGATGTCCGGTAAAGGAAAATGTCAGCAGATGTATAAAACTACTGTAAATACTAAAGATTTAGGGAAAACCGCATAGGAGACATTGGCAATATTCTTTTTATTTCCAGACAGTGAGTTGGGGTTCACTGGATATTTAAATGAATGTATTTCACAAACACAAGTACACTTCTGAAATCAGCGTAAGGGTACAAGAACGGAACAGATAGAAAAGACACATCTTGAAATGTTTTCATCTGTCAGCTGGATTTCAAAAGTATTTTAAACCCTCCAATTTCAGCAGGGTCTTTCTATAATAGTACACAACCTACATTTGATTTCACGCATAATGTTTGAGCTGAAGAACGTCTCTAACCTCCATGCAATCCCTCGTTGCATTGTGAAAGTTGCATACAGGCTAATGCCATTGGTCACAGTGTGTGCCCATAGCCTATGGCCCATACACAGGGTTACAGTAGAGCTGTGTGTAACCCTTGCTGTCTTCTGGGGCACAGTGGCTGATTGGAGACAGGGACAGCCGCTGTGTGCTCGTCTGCCTGCGGACGCAGGGCAAGCCCGTGTGTGGCTCTGATGGGCGGAGCTATGACACGGGCTGCGAGCTGCAGAGGGCGCGCTGCAAGGACGAGAGCCTGACGCTGGCACATAGAGGGCGCTGCCGAGGTACTGTTTAGCCCAGGCTGGCACACATGGACCATTGTAGGGACGCCATCAGACAGACAGACAGACAGACAGACAGACAGGCCTAACTGGTGGGCTCATTCTTGCAGGGAGAAACTGGGTGAGGATCGACCAGCCACCAGTAGCCCCAGCACCCACCTCCCCTACAGAGAGCAGAGGCCAGGAGCTGAAAGGTGACACTGCACACACACCGAGGGGAGGGGTTAAGTGCGTCCACCTGACAGGCCGTCTACAGTACAACTCCCCATGGAAGGCATGGAAGCCTGAACAGACCAGGGTGATCTCATGCTTGCTGTTCAGAAGCCAGCCAGACAATGAAGATTGTAAAGTTATGGAACAACATCTCACAAATGTATACCCCAGCATAACCCAACATACTTGGAAGCCACCATATGGTAACAGGTGGCTTTCACTAAAACATATACATCTTTGGTATAGCTATGGCATGCCTGTCCTGTATAACCGGCTTTCTTCTGCTAGTGGTTTAAGCAATCAGCACATACAGTATTTAGAATGGCAAAGCGTGCTATGCTCAAGTTGTTACCATTTGACTGTCCCAAACTTGCATGTGTCAATAGTGTGTCAAGGTAACTGTAATCTCATTATTAGACCAGGCCTGGAGCAGGCTCTTACAAGGTAACTGGAGGCTCCATACTGGCTCATCAGCTCTTCAGCAGCACAAGCATAGCTTTGTCTGTGACTTCCTCAGTAAGCCAATGAAAACGCACAACCATCCTTTTATTGATACTGGAGTGTTCTTGGAAAGAAATAAAAACAGTGACTTCATGTTTGCACACCAGAGGTGTGCTGATGCATTATACCCAGAGTTAGCCTATGCTTTATTATTATATCGTTAATTATAGTTTAGCCGATGTTCAAAGACGACCCAGACTGACTTGTGTCATGCAACACCTGGTTCCATTTTACTACCAAATATGCTCTTTGAAATGAACTGAATAGTGTTGGTGAAGTCTACTTTAAATAGCTGCTTTACAAAGACAATGTAGTTGGCACTGAGATCATGTTTCTTCCAAGAGTTACACTTTGTATCCCTGGTTTGTGACTGGTGTATGACTGGTTTAGACCTTTCTAGGCTGGTGAGTAACGATGGTCTTCCTTTCCATGAAAACTGTTGTTGCTGTGCCATTGAGCAAGGCACAAAAGAGTCGTACAGCTGTTGTGGTGAGTAAATAGGTCAAAGGTCAGCAGGCTGCCTCTTTGTTGCAGAAGTGGGCCAGTCCAGGTGTCGTACTGAGAGGAGCCAGGCTCTAGAACATGCTAAGAGACCCCAGGAGGCCATGTTTATCCCAGAATGCAATGAGGATGGAACCTTTGCCCAGGTCTGTCCACAGCACAAAGCAAACAGTGTTATGTATTATTTCACTCTCCTTCTCATCATGTATCACCTCATCTACTGCATGATGGAATGCTGCTGTGTTCAGTTATAGGAGGAGGTTTTCACACCTAGATTTACTTTACCATGAACATGTATTGTCACTCAGTTTTCATTTATCTTTAAACATTGTGTAACATTCTGTTTGCTTGCTGTGTCCTCAGGTCCAGTGCCACACTCTGACCGGTTACTGCTGGTGTGTAACCAGCGATGGTAAACCAGTCAGTGGTTCCTCTGTGCACAACAGGACCCCTGTGTGTTCAGGTACTGGGTCAGAGGGCCTGGCAGCAGTAAAGGTTTAGGTTTGGCTAGGCTATGCTGTGTGTCTGGTGAGCAGCTTGTGCCACATACTACTGCCTTCCTCCCTGCTCTACGACACTCACTCGCTCCATCCTGTCTTGAGGTGTCGGCACTCTTCCAGATTGTTCCTCTGTGTGAGCTTAGACGGCAGCTACAGCTGTTACAGCTTCACCCTTGGACTCACTTCTACTCAATAATCAGGATGTGATTTATTCACTTAAAATTGCTCCAGCCTATCTATGACAACTAAACGAATGGTTTATATTATTGAGACTGTCGACTTCATAGTTATTACAGCTTTTACGTAGACTAAACGGTCAGTCAGCTCAAGAGGAACTTGATGCTGTTCAAGGGTGAAAAGCCACTCTGGTCTTTGTATTACAGTTAAATAGTCTTCTTTCTGTTTTCACAAAGAAGGCCCTCTGTACAACACACACATTTGAATGGTGCGTCATGTGGCGCGGCAGGTGCCAGGTCAGAGCAACAGGGCTAATATCCAAGCATGCCTCTAATGCCCCCACTCATAAGCACTCTCAACAAGCTGCAGTATGACTCCACTGACTCAACCAGGATGGGAACACTTTATGATAATCACCATCATTTTCCCTCAGAATTGGATTGCACAGCCACCAGAGCATATGGTGCACATTTTGTGTGGAAGTCACGGTGAAAGCAAACACATGCCTAGTGTATTATAGCAGCCCCTCACCCCCAGAAACTCTTTTTGACCACTTGGTGTACCTGTATGGCACACACTTCATGCCCAACCTAAGGGAGAGAGTGCGTGAGCATAGTTACATGCTGAATTACAGATGTTTTATTCCACATCCCTATGCTGTAAAACATCTTGAGATCTAGATCATGGTGACACAAATGCACACCATCTACCTGACTCCCTCATGTCCTGCATGAGATCAAACATGTTCACTGTTTCTTGCAAAGGTATGTATTTAAACAAAACACAACCGAAGCCATAGGCTGTGTGCTCACATTGAATACAAAACACACTTGGGTTTAAGGTAAGTAAAAGTAAGTAAGTGATGCTGGTGAAAGATCGTTGACATTTCAACTCAACATCAAAGCAAAACACCTCTCCCTTCAATACCATAGGGTGCTCCCTCAGAAGCTCCGCCCCCCACATTAGGACACACATTGCTAAGGCTGGGATAGTGTAGTGTGGTGTGGTCTGCGCCACTTTGTTTGTGTTCCTATTTACAGAGCCAGGGCTGTGTAGGGATGTATTAGCTTACACTCGCTTATCCTGCCTTTAACTCTGCCACAACGTGGAAGCAGGTGGGAACACTCACACATAATCAAGCAGGCAGAAACACATGGTCATGACAGCCAATGGTCAGGTGACCTCCACCACTGGAGGTCAGGGGTCAAACAACCTTCAGTAATGCAAAAAGCATCCAAAACAGGCTGGTTATTAGCACAGCGGTGTGGGAAAGGGCAGAAACGACTGGAACACTTCTCCTGCTGTTACTGGTGGACATCAGCATGGTGAGGCTACTGTGGGAGGGAATGTTCATAATGGTGACGGCCATCACTTACATGGTCCGATGCCCTATGACCCAAATCAATCATATTGCATACATTTGCAGGAAACTTCCATGAATTTATGGGAACTCATGCTGGGACAAGTGGATTGTCAGGTAGTACATTTCATTCTGATTGCCTTCACTCACGTTTCACCCTCCTATTCTAATTGATTATACTCATTTCTGCTCCTTCCCTGAGAATCTGTGCATGCTTGACCTGACTAGCTGCATGTACAAAACCAACGTATAGATAAGTCTATCCGCTGCAGTTTCTCTTGTTCAAAAAATGTGTGTCTCAAAACAAGGAAGAATGTTACGCATTGCAAACCAATTCAAGTATTTTAACTCTTTGGCAGGTTAAGGTTAAATAAGAAACTCAATAAAATAAAACAAAATTCAATGTTAAGTCAAAATATAGTTTTATGTCTTGCCAGCCCTTTGTTGTATCATCATACATTGATTAAACAATACCTCTAACATAACATTTATTTGAAAGTCAAAATTATTATTTTAAAGTTGTATGTTATGGGATGCCATTTAAATCTATTTATTAATAAATTATATACATACACCTATGAAATAAATAAATCATGCAATACATATATACATATATCAGGCAATAAATAAATGTTTTTTAATTTCAAAATTATGTTTTGCATATTTCAGGAGACTTTAATTTAATTATTCCACATTTATGCATTTCAAGGGGCTTTTCTTTCATAATACTACATATATTAATTTCATGGGGCTTTTATTTCATAATGCGGCCATATTCATGGTCGTGTCTCATGGTCCTTTTTTATAATGTTTCATATGCAAATGACGGGGTGTGATTACCTCACTTGGTCTGATGTAAGAGGGGTTGGCAATGTTCCGGTACATCCAAACACCGGCACAGCCGTGCTAAAGGTAAAGCCATGCCTAAAATGTATATCGTTTTCTGTAGTGTAATGAGCATACAGTATATACATATTTCTTTCCAGTTAATATATTAATTACATTATTACAGCAATATTATTATTATTAGTACACCTTTATTTCACCAGGAAGGACTCATTGAGATTAAAACATTCTCCTGTCCTGGCCATGACATGAAAAAACAACAACAAAACAGAAAAAACTTTTTTACAAAAGATAATGTAAAACACAAGCAGTTAATTAAAAAACAACAACCATAGCATCCAGTCTTAATAAATAAATAAAAGCAATAGAAGCATTGTACAATTTCTAAAAGCACTGACAAGTAGCTAAGCAAGGCTATTTCCGATTTAAGCGTTAGATATTTTTAATCCATATCACACCAGATTGTTGCCTGTTTCATAGTGTCTCTGGTTATCTCACTTAGTAAAGCTTTTACTGGAGTCACAGGTTCAAACCTTGGTCATTTCGCTTAGATTTGATATATTTTTGGCCCAGTAGACTGTATATGTAACAAGTAACGATAAAGATAAACGTAAACTTTACAGACAGAGTGGGAGAATCTTTGTTGAACCAAATAAGACATAGCGTCAATCAGCAGTAGCCTAGGCTACTATATAGGCTAATTAATGCAAATACATTATTCAAGACATTAAAAGGAACATGAAAAACAGTGATTAAATACATTTGACACTATGACAAACCCATTGAAATGCATTAATGTGGAATTATGAAATAAAAGTATGCAGAAATATATAAAAGTATAGTTTAAATAACGTAATGTTATATTGTTTTTGTTATTTATTTATTTATTTATTTATTTATTATTATTCCATAATATTTGGAGTATTTGGGAATAACAGGCCTTCTTGACATGAAGTGTTTTAATGCTGTTTTTGTGTTATGTGTTTATAAATGTGTTCTGTCTTCAAAGGGTCAGTAACCGATAAGCCATCTGGGCCACCAAGCTCTGGTAGAAAAGGTGAGCTGAGACCTATTGCAAATAGTGTGTGTGTTTGTGTGATTGTCAGCGTGTCTGTCTGTAGGAGAGAAAGTTAGTGTCTGTCCAAAGTTTATATTTGTTCATGACAGAAATACACAGATATGTATTTGAACATTTAAGCAAATACAGTAACTAGATTAATTTCCCATATGACACATACAGTAAAGACCTAGAAAATGGCTGTATTTGTACTGTAGGTTTAGATTTTATATTGTATGTTGTATTAAAGAGCTCGTTAGCCAACTACAAACATTTGTAAAGGAATAAAGCAATGTCCAAGGTTCAAGGGCACTGACAAAGTGAATAACTATCACTGGTATGTAGGCTAAAGTTTTCATTGCTACTCAAGCGCTGGCTAACTGCGTCAAGATCCGCCTACTTGACAGGAGAGGTATTTTGATTGACATGCATAATGACTACAGTAACTCAATGACAAAGTTAGACGTTAAACCTATACAGAGGGATTAGTTGAAAAAACTAGGCTACCAGCACGACTCTGGCTGTATTCAGGTATTGTATATAGTTAGATAAGTAGTCTACGGTTACTGCTTAAAATAATTGTAACAACTGAAATGAGTAAATAAAGCACTGCAATTATCGTCGCGCCGGAATTACAGATACAAACTTCTTGAGTGACAATGCTTAACAGACAATGAATATTGACTGACTTACTTCCGAAAAGTCAGTCGAGCTTTCAAGGGTATAAGTATCAGATGTTCAGCACACAGTTGCTTACGTGACGTACTGCTAATAGACGGAACAGGCTGAGACTATTGAAGCGGGATCCGGTGCCGAGAAATGGGTACAATGTGGAAGTGCCAAAACCTGCAGTTCATCGAATGACCATTTGAGGCTGGCTGCAAAAGGGAGTCAATCTCCATAGACTGCCATGTTAAAATATCCAACTTTACAACAAAAATTTACATATTTACAGCCTGGTTTAAAAAATGGTTATGTCTCTATTATGTCTCTATAGCTAGACTCTGTGGGGTTAACTCATCTGTTAAAAATATATTAGCCATACATCCAATTGTATCCTTTTCTAATAGACTATATAAATAATAGATGGGGGCGTTATAAGGGTAGTGAGGTATAGCAAACATGGCGACGGCCTGAGAGACCAAATCTCATTCTTTAAACTCGTTCTTGAGAAACCCTACCTTTCAAAACCAAAAAGCAAGTTAACATCAGCTAGCTTTTTGTCAGATATACAGTTTCTCATATTGTAGAAACCTTAGAAATCCTTTGTTGTCCAACCAACAAATAAGATATGTACTGTTGCTTTGGTTAACATAATTAATCATTGCTAGGAACATGGACATTGTTGTTTTCTTACCTGACATTCTAAACTTTAAAACAAAACTATAACTACATCCATGTTCATTGTAGTGAACATGTTATTATAATATGTATAATGTTTCATATTCCAATTCATTAAACTATATCTGACTTTAGGTAGAGGGCATGTCAGTAGGAGAAAATGTCTGACTGTATTCTGATGGAGTCTTCACAACCCAAAATGTCCACCCGAGCTAATGCTTTACGTTCAGAAACAAAAGTGTGGAGATGCAGGAGGAGCACCCCTATGATGCAGTCACTGAGTGTAAGAATGAACGCACTACACTCAGACTCAATGTAGAATGAGTCTGAACATCCTCTGTGATCATAGTGTAGTTCCCCATGATATTTAGCCATGGGAATGGAAATGCCTCACCTCTTTCTGCTCACATCACAATGGGTTGATGTGCTCTGCTGGCTCCACCCTTGGCCTGGATGTCCCTCAAGCGCAGCACAGAAATATAGGCTTTCTTTATGCCCAGGAAGGTGGGTAGCCTGTCAGCGTTTGGCTACTGTAAAGTACTTGTGTTGTTTCCTAGCCTAGCGTGGTGTATGCAACTGCAGTTGGGAGAGGGAGTCTTGAAGGGAGGAAAGCAAATGAATGGTTTGCAGATCACAGGCAGATCACTTGCATGTTAACAGTCTTTTCAAATACTGTTTTAGGGACCCGCTGGGAAAATAGTTTGTATTTCAGAATGTCACTTTAATAGCACATTTATTAAAAAGGTTCATGAATTGCTCTTAAGTGCCTTCCCACATAAATGATCATCCCTTAATGCTATTACAGCAAGCTCTGCATGCTACTGTACACCCACAGCGTCAATAGTGTGATCTCTGTTTGACCAAGTCAGAGTGACCTTCGCCTGTTTTGTTCCCCTGATTTAATAACTTAGTAGCGTCAATAGAGTTCACTCCAGAGCCAATGTCATGTTTGTTTTTGGTTGGTCGATTTCCAAAGGAATGTTCTGGTGGCTACAAGACCGGCTAGACACGGGTAAGTATTTTAGGCAGAATGATCCACAACACATCACAACACAAGTACGGTATGTGACACTACTAGTCTTGTGCCACAACCTGAGATGAGCTTTAACATACTGTAGGAGGACATTACATTTTCAGTATAGGAGTTATATCATGGCACTTTTCTCACTGACCAAAAAGGTCTCACTACATTCACAGACCCAAACTATTTGCCTTGTTCAGCTTGCATTAGTTGTAGGGAAGCTAGGGTAGGGTTAGGTGTTTTGACAGTGTCAGGCAATATAAATCCATCCCACTCATTAGTCTTCCCTCATATTTATTTCGGTTATTTATTCAGAGATAGTTTTTACAGTACCTTAGTTATAGGTGGGCATTGATTTCACTGTCATTGGTGGAGGTATTTGATTTTACACCTATAAAATGTTCATGTTGTCTGTGTGTGTGTGAATATGTGTGTGCATGGAAGTGGGGTGAATGCCTTGCCCTGATCCTAGGAGTGAGAGGAGTTGATAAGTGTGTGGGTGTGTGTGTACGTGTGGTCTCTCAATTCTTCATTTTCTCTCTCTCTCTCTCTCTCTCTCTCTCTCTTTCTCTATCTATCTTGGCCGGGCCATGTGCAAATCCCAACCATTCAACAGTTCTGGAGAGTAGATTGTATTAACCTCAATAATGGTAGTCTCCTTCCGTTTCTTTCTCACTCTCAACCCAGACGATGGCTCCAAACCCACGCCCACCATGGAGACCCCGGCCCCCCCAGAGGGAGAAGGTACATCTCCTCCATCTGAAACACACACACACACACAAAACAATATTATTGAGCAAGAGAAGTAGGGCTTAGAGCTCACCAAGGTTCCAGCATGCTTTTGTATGTCGTTAATAGCAGTGAAACACATTTATTTATATATAAACAAGAGTGTTAGACATTGATGCTAACTGTGGATGTATGCCATAGTATGGGCTGTGGTCTGCTTGTGTGTACATGAGTGTGATTAGCAGGGGCATGTGTTACTCAGGGTGTGAGATGCTATAATCTGGCCATAGAATGTCTTTTACATTCATACAGTATACTATTCATCAGGCATTGCTATATGACTCACTTGACTGCTCGTTAATGAATCTCAAACATTTGAATGTTTAAAATGTGAAGTAGGTTATTCTCTTGTTATTACAGAGATCACAGCACCCACCCTGTGGATCAAACAGCTTGGTTATAAAGACAATAAACAGAACAGCTCAAACTCAAGGAGGCAAGGTGAGCCATATACACTAACTCCACCTGCCAAAAATAACACCTGTCCGTTCTAGTGACTATGTACAAACATATCCCTCTCTTAGAGGGGTGTAAACAAATATCATTGCTAACATGCTTCCTATCCCCAAAACTAACTATGGTATGTTTTAATGGTGACATCCAATCAGATTGTTGAGTTGAAAATGTAATTACAGGTTATCAGTCAGTGCGTTGCACCAGTATACTGATAAACCATGTGCATGAGAGACATAGAGAAGGAGTGCATGTTTTCTTTCCACAAATTATTAACCCCAGGACAACCCCAGAGGTTCAGCTCACTTGAGCGTAGCAAACACAACAGAACTGTTGAGTTTGAGCTGCTAGTTGGAATCTGTTGTATTCTGTTTGTTAAGATATGTGGGCATGGCAGACTACAACTTGCTTGATTCTAATCAATACTGTGCTCTACAGTGCTGTATACTGTGTTTTTGTTGTTAGTTGCCAAACCTGAACCAACTTAGTTTAGGCCTTCCAGGTTCCTTCAGACAACTGCCCACACACATTTTACAATAGGGGACATTTAAGTCAATGTTTAATAGAGCTCATGTGAATTTAGTTTGGTTAAAGTTGCTCTTAGGAGTGAAATCACATAGGGCCCTTGTATCCTGGTCACGGCGCAGGTGGAAATGCACAGCGAAAACAGAGGCTGTTCAACAGAGGCTGATGTCTGTGCTTAGTGTGTCTAATCCTAAAGCTGTGAAACTACCACACAACGCCTGCACCTGTCCTGAGACATAGTCTGACCGGGTGGAGACGCTAGCTAATATCTGGACACCACATTAGCAGCGCCTTACCTGATACTAGTGATGTCATGGTGAGCCGGTGAAAGCACCCAGGCATCCATCCCACGGTTAATAAAACTGTCACTGTGTCTGCGTAAAAGATGTAGTGGCAGAAAGCCCTTAGTGGTTTGTTTTATTAACGCGTCCCGCTCAGCACTGTAGTCTTCCACTGTCACTACACCACAGTTAGTAACCACATACTGAGGAGCAGGCTCTCACCGCTCTGGCTGTGACAGCTTTCTGTTGCCGCTGGTTTCATGTGGAATGTGGAACATCTAAGGTCAGGATACAGACTGTCAGCATTCAGTATTCCCATTCCTTTGCTGTAGTGTCATTTGTTGAGCTTTCTGTCTCCGTCTCAATGACGCTATACCACCACGTCCACCAGCCTACAGGCATGCCCACCCCACTAGGCCTCTGCCATGCTGCCACTCTGCAGAAGACATCTCAGTGTACCGTACTGTGTGTTTGTCTGTCGGCCTTGTCTTACTGTGTGTGTGTCTGTGCATGTTTGTACAGTATCTGCACTGCGTGTGTCTGTGCTTGTTTGTGGGCATGCATACAGTTTGTGCATGTTTGAAATTGTGTGCTTGTGTGTGTGTGTGTGTGTGTGTGCGTGCGTGCGTGCGTGCGTGTGTGTAGTGAACTTTAACTCAGCCAAGGTATCTTTCAGATAACTACACTATATGTGTCGGCGTAGCTAATACACTATAGCGCCAAGCACTACAGAGCTTAACATGGTCTGACTGTTGCATGAGGAGACAAGCAGGGACACTCTACAATGGAGAGCTGTTGCTAGGGAAGCAACTGTATTTAATGAAGATCATAGCCACTATATTTGGAATAAAACCACCTTACATTGAATTTAACCACTGCATGTTAACACAACAATGAAAATCACACACACATAATGAAATGGCCGTGATGGTGTAATAATGATCGTATTGTAGCTCTTGCATGCACAGTTTTCTGATACTGGATTGTCACTCGTAGCAGGTTTCATTATCTGTTTAGACTGTTCATGAGTCAGGGAGGGAGCACGCTTCCATTTTGCAACTCTGCCTGAACCCTGACTACGACACCCGAGAAAAACTTTTTTGTACCTTTACCTGTGTCTGTGCTTTCTGCCATTCTTGATTATGGGCCCCCCGTCACTGACCGTAACATGTATTAGAGAGGCGTGTTTGCTTGGGCAAGATGCACTGTTGGAGGAGAAAACACGCTGTCACAGAGTGTTTGGAAGAGAAAATGTTAAAACAGTCGTAAACCACAGTTTTATCCTTGTGTTTTATCCGCACCATATAAACTGAGGCATTGCGAGAATCTAACAGGCTTATGTGGTCGGTGAATATGATTTTGAATACACACAGTCAAATTATGTCTGTGTCTAATTTTAGAATGCTGTTTTAAAATGGTATATGTGAATAAGCACATGAAAGAGTGTGTACATTGATGTTAGCTTAACAATTAAATGTTGTACCATGTGTTGACAGGCTACTAACTAGCTGTTATCAAAGATGCTAAAACATTACTAATAGTGGACATCTGTCTCTCTCTCTCTCTCTCTCTCTGTGTTCTAGACACACACACACACACACAGTATACAGAGTTACAGACACACACACATAGCTAAGTTCCTCTATCACTCACATTTCCTCTACTCTTAGTGCAGAGCATTCATGTGGACAATGTTGCAGTGATTAGCCCACAGCTGAAAACGATTGGAGTGTGTGTGTGTGTGTTGGTGAAGGGGTGAAGGGGGGAGGGGGGCATTGGTACAGCTAGCTAACGGTCCCCAGAAGAAAGATGGGGAGAGGAGATAGAGGGAGAGAGACAGATTGACTGATGGAACGGTGGAACTGAGTGAGAGAAGGGGAGAAAGAGAGGATGGGACGTAGTTTCAGAGCAGATATTGTCTCATTTGAACCTGCATAACATCAATACAATCAACATGGTGTCATTAACAATAATGGGAGAACTCAGAGAGCCATAGGATTTAGCTACATGATGTATTCACTTTCTAATCTAAATCAAGGACCGGCATATGCATAAAAAATAAGAAAGTTTAGCCGGGCAGACCTACTGTACATCCCTATGGCGAACTTGCCTAGAAAAATGGGCCTATTGCCGTAATGATATGATAGTTAATCCTATTGTTTTGTCTTTCATTTAAATTTCCAATTTATGTGAGACTGTAGACAGGCAAATTTAAAAGTGATACAGTATAGTAGTTACTGTATATTATTACCTTATCAGATGTGATTCTGCATCCAAACCCATAGCATAGTTTACAATTTTTCCGCATGGCTTCAGGAAATTGAAAGATCTGTAGGCTACATCGTCTGTCTAGGTAGGACATCTGCTGTCTGTGTTATTTACATGTCCCAAAACAACAGTCTATTGACATTTTCACAACAAATTTATGTTTAAACAGATTTGATGGAGAGACTGATTCCAGTGATGTGAATCTTGTTTGTCCGACGCACTGCGGCGCATAGCAACATCCCGGCCTTCTGATTAATCATATGGAATTAGTTAATGATTCATGTGTACTTGTTGTTTACCTGTCTATCCAAAGCCTTATGCAGTTACTGCAACTGTAATGACATTGTATTAATAAACTACACCATCCTAGGCAGACAAAGGAGAAGCGCTAGATTGAATTTTCTGCATGCAAAACAAAAACTAAGAGGATTACACAGGCAACGTCCAGCCTTTTCCATTTACATGTATAAAAACAATATTCTTTTGGGAATTACAGCGCCTGGCGCCAGTATAACCTCTTTATAATAAACAGTGCTAAATAATTTAGATTTGAAAGGAGTTTGGCGAGGAGCTGAGAACACTTGAGTGTGAGCCTTGTGTGGAGAGAAGTCTTGGGGCACGCGCAAGCACAGTGTGTGTGTGTGGGTGTGTCGTGTCAGACTCAAGGCTGGAACATGCTTGCCGTGTCGGGGATGTGTGCGAACCTCCGCGAACTAGCCGCGCATGATGAGTGCTCCTTGAGCAATACATACTCCATGCGACCTGAACTATATAGGCACTATATTCAAAGCATCTGAGGAAGTCGTGGAACCTCCTGTTAATTATTGTTTTGCAAATGTGTAGACATTTATGCTTTTGCAGTTTATAACTTCTCAATGTAAAGCAATAATGTTAATAAAGAGCCAGCACATGAGATTTGACCACTACACAAAGACAAGGGAGGGTGTTGTTTGTTTCCATGTGAAAAGGTAGGCTGTACAGCTTTGAGACTGCAATGTGATTAAGGGCTATATAAATACAATTGACTTGACTTGTAAAGCCCCGATGCGTAGTTTGGAAGAGTGGATGCACTTCAGATTCTTTAAATAGGCCGAAATCTAGGCAATGCCTATTAGGCATTTCTATACTTCACATATTATAATATAAAGATATTCACAAATGTGTCTTGATCTATTATTTGCAGCCGTTCTGCAGACATCTGCATTGTCTATGGAGAAGACTGTATGCGCTGCCCACGCCAGTAACAAACATTTGGAGTTGCGGGCTGTGCCCACAAATTTGACGTCATATATGGCACGCCGCTGTGGCTCCTACTAGTATGAATCAGGCTTAACAAGGCCCAAGGCTCACATTGCTGAGATGGCTAGTGCTGTCAACCCCATAAACATGAGCAGTGCAAGGGCAACACAAAGCACAACATCGTTATACTCATTTGATCTGGTAATTGACTCAAGTCACTCACATTCTTTGATGATGTGCATGATTCTACAAAATACCCTGGATCAGGGATTGCAAAACTGGGGTCTGTGGAATGAGGCTTTAAGAACTCTTAAGCCTAACATCTACCACAGTGGGCACTGTGTGTAGAGAAGGTCTTGGTGGCTGCTAGAATCGCTGCTCGGTGGGTGTGACTGGCTATGTTTATGGACGTATATTACGAAGATCGAACCAATAAACCGATAGTGATGATCAAAATAGTGGGGGAAGCTTAGCGTATGAGAGCAGATAAAATACCATACAGCATTTTTTATGTAATTTGCCATGGCATTTTGGATCTAAACAAGGAGATACACATTACATACTGTTTATGTAAGGATAGTTTGGGTAAAAAATATAGAACTTTTTCATATACATTTTCAATGTATTTTCTGTGTAACCTTGTGGTTAAATGAACGGAATTGTTTTGTACATTATTGTGTTGTATGTGTCTAGTATAGCTGAATTTACACAACACCAGATTAACACTTCATAAACTTGTGACAGTGATATTTACGATAATCAAATGTAATATTATAAATAAGAATTAAGAATACTGCAATAATAAAGATGTTTTCACAAACCCACTGAAAGCACCAAGCCCACTGTGAGTCTGTGCCATACTGGCTTGATTATTCATTTACTGTGGTAACTGGACCAGTTACCACAGCCCACATCTTCACCTTCTAAGTCTAGAAGCAGTTCTAGTGTGTGCCACTGAACTTAACGCTTCTTAAACAATGTTGCTTGTTGTACAGCGAATTAATCAGATGTGGTAAAAGCACACTTCATCACCACTTGAACTCGGCATGTTAAGAGTCCACCACTGGACCAAATGGATGTGAATGTAAATAGAGTTGGGTGGAACAAGGTGTCATCAAAGCACCTCTCACATCTTTGTGCTGCCTTGAACAATGGGAATGTTCTAAGAGGCCTTCAGGGAACATGACTGGGCAAACGGTTTGAGGTTAATGCATGCTAGGTAGTACTAATTTATGACCTGGCATGTCAACATGGCAGGTTACATGCATGTGCGGCTTGTGGTGTGTTCTTCCACCCATGTGTCTCCATATTGAGTGTGTTTCTCACGGTTTTAGAGAAAGTTCCCTCTTGTGACCAGGAGAGGCAGAGTGCACAGGATGAGGCGCGGCAGAACCCCCGTGATGCCATCTTTGTTCCAGACTGTGGGCCTGGGGGCCTATACAAGCCAGTCCAGTGCCACCAGTCAACAGGGTACTGCTGGTGTGTCATGGTGGACACCGGTCGGCCCATCCCAGGAACCTCCACCAGGTACTGTATACTGTAGCACTTCACCAAAACCAGAGCCAGTGGCTTTACATATGGCTCCATGTAAAAGGAGTGCCTAAATACCAAAGAAACATACATTTCAAATGTTCAAGTAACCACAATATTGTATAAACTAATTGCTTAGAAATATGTTTAGTTTTCAATCTGATAACCAGTGTAAATAGTTTATGATGCGACTACTTACAAACACTGACATTTTCCTATGAGGTTTCTGTTCAATATGACTTCTGCTATTTATGTTGTTTACGGGAAATGGCAGAGGTGGGCTAAAATTCTGTGGTGGCTGTCGCATGTTTGGAGAATGGATCTTCAAATAATTTATAGTATGTCAGTCAAGGTTTGATAGGCTATCTGAGAATGTTTAAAGAGCTTTTCATAATTTGTATTTCTAAAATAAATATCGCAATTGAGATAATTTACACTAGAAAAAGGCAAAGTAATTGGATGTCTAAAGGATTGTAAACATGCACAGGTCAGTAGACTAACTGTTCCTGCTACCCACTAGGTTTCATTATTCTCACTCGACTAAGGTTTATGATTTGCAGGATGTGCTTTAGACACAAATTCCTTGCAGAAAATACTGTGTATTGTGTGTCCTTTGTACTTTATGGATATGCTACAATATTGAGACTGTAGCACATCCTACAGGCTATCCATACTTAATGGTGTCTTGGATGGTGAGTAAAAAAGTGAAACCTCATCCAGTTTGTACACCTCTTACAGATATTGCCCAATAATAAATTGAACTGTACTAGGCTTTGCAGTGTGGGAGCTTACTTAAGCCCCTGGCTGGTAACATGGTACTTTATGTATGTAAAGTGGTTAGCTTCTCAAATAAGGATACTTTATGTATTGTTTTGGAATAGAACAGATGTCACCCAAGCCCTCTGCCTTTACGTTAATAGCAATGTGCAGGCATGCATCAATACTCCATCTTGGATCAGTGGCACTGAAAAAAAAAGAAAACTGACAACTGGACTAACTTTGTAAAAAGGCAAACGAGACACACATGCTCCTTTTTCCACTGATACAATGGCCAGGAGAAAACTTGTCATGCCATGCATAATGTTGAACAGTGATCTGAAACTAAGCTGTATCAGGTCAAGTCAAATATCTTTACCAGTGAGCTTTTAACGACTTGTCAAAGAGAGGGCTTCATAATGATATACTGTACCTACAGTAAAACATTAAGAGCTTAAGACATTAGGATTGTGTGTATGTGTTTGTGAATAAGAGGAAAGGGGATTTGAAGTAAGTGTTTAGTGTACTGTGTGTTATTAAATACAGTTAATATGTGGAACAATCCAGAACAACAGCACATGGAGATCTTGGCACCTCACATTGTTTTGAGGCCTGAGATGACAACAGGAAAATATTGTTTGGTGATTTTCATGTTCTACGTTTTCATTTCCAGTCAATGTTTGATCCGTTTTTCTAGTTTTGTATTTCTTTGTTCCTACTCACTTTATCAGCATGGACAGGCTTCTCGTAAATCCTCTTGGCTCTTCCCACTGTTTAGTTATTTCCACTGCTCTCTGTAGGCTGAGTTGAGTCTCTCTCTCTCTCATGCCAGTTGCTAATGTCATCTCCCCTGCCTTTAACAGGTACCAGACCCCTGAGTGTGACAGCACTGCACGCTCCCACATCTCTGACACAGAGGATCCCTTCCAGGGCAGAGACCTGACAGGTTAGACCCAATGACCCCAAAATACACCCATGCCCCAATTCTCTATACTGTATGCTGCTAATAGTATTCAGCTTGAGTGTGCAATATCTGTACTGAATGTCTCTTGAGACATTGTATTATGTTAGCCGGTAGGTCAGACCCAAACGCACGACAACGGGGGCAGGTTCACAAGGGTTTATTGGCGACACATTGCTGGAAGGAGCACCACAGACAGGCGAAGAAGAAACGACAATGACCCAATAAGGACAAAACATATAAATAGACCAACACAGGACAGGCCGTTGGGTAGGGGATAACTTGAAGCAGATGAAACTAATGAACAATCAACACGGGGCAGGCAAGCACAAGACGGAACAGACCAACAGAATACAGGGAAACAGACAGACTGGGGAAGACAGCAGACAGAGAACACAAACAAAAGACAGGGCAACGGGGGGCGGACCGTGACATATTGACAATTACAAAAGTGGCAGCATATTGGTATTGATATTCATTTACTTTGTTGTGCCACATACCATGATGGAGAATAGGATATAAACAAGTGTGGTCAAATAAATAGTTAGCTGTTGAGGACGACGCTGTCCACTGACACTGTGACAGTCCAGAAGGCTTCTACTTTCTACATACTATTAATAATTACAATGCATACTTGGGAACAAGAAGTTCAATTCCCTTGTTGGTCAAACCTGTCTGTCTTCTAAGTTAACTGTAGTTCAATCGGCTCGGCCCTTGTGATCGCTGGCTTCCTGGTTCCACTACTGTGTTTCTCCATCACTTCAGGTTGCATTGTAACTCTTCTTTAACTCCCCATCTGGTGGGTTGACAGAGTTGAGCGTGGCTGTTAACTGTGTAGCAGATGTGTGGGGGTTGTTAATGGAAGGTGCAAGTGTTGCAGCCAGGCTGCAGGGCACCGTCAGGCCTGTCGCAGGCACTGTAGTGGGATGTTCTGAACAGCCACAACAAAGCTCAGTGTTTCATTGCACTCTCATGAAGGAATGGAGAGTGCAGTCCATTAAGTGGAACGCCTGCCTGTCCTCTCTCACTCTCCCTGCACCTCCTGCGAGGGTTGGGATCTGGTAACTCTTCATTTTGAGCGTGTATTGTTCTTATTTTCATACATAAACATACAGAAAAAATGTATTGCTGGCATAATCAAATAAAAATTTAGTAAGTTTTAATGATATATTAAACATGACATTCTGTATCAAGCACATGTAAATAGTGACTTCGGCATACATTTCCACTTGGTAAATTAAAGAAGAAATGTAATATTACTCCAGAATCACAATATAGGCGACTGTATATATATTACAAGAACCATAAACGTAAAGCCCATTTTAACTGTAGCCTTTTTTGCAGTATAGTGACATATTTAGTAGCTAAATCAATTTGATTATAAAAACACTAAATGTGATTTTATCGTAGGTGGTCGATGAAAGCAAATGACACTGTATAATCTCTGGATTGCTCAACACAGTTAAATCAGTGGATTTATTCTGAGACTCCTGATGAGTAATTGTCACTAGTGTTTTTAAATTTGTCAAATCTAATGAATGAATCTCAACCTTCAATGCAGGCATTCATGCAGGCCACATATGATAGGGTACACGAAGGATTTGCACTTTTTTTTAACGCCTCAATTTACCACTTGGATTACGACGCATCCAGGCAGCCTTTGCGGAATTTGTCATCTTGTAGGTAATGCTAATTGGATTCAACTGGCAGACCACCTCCCACAGAATGCCTAAAGGCACCAGAAAGAAAGGATGAATATAAAAAGGAGAAGACAAAAATAGAGAGAAAGAGGAGGGGAATGTAAAGGAAAACAGTTCAGAATGAGACGATTATTTCTATGCAACAGTGTTTGAAGTTTGTCTTTAGGAGACACAATTAGAAGAGGGAATTCACACCAATGGAGTTCACAATTTAAACCATACAGTACATCTGGGCAATTACAGAGCGCTACCCAAGGTGTTCAGCATCGCGTCATAAAAGTTAACAGGTCTGCACTGGCCAGCAAACTCCACGCACATCTGCGCAACAATTCTCCCACCTGCTTTCCTGCTGCACTTTAGCATTACAAATGACATGGGTTTTATGTTATTGAACGTACAGATTTACCTACAGTATAATTGGTTAATGTATGTAATTTTCCAGGGCAGTCTGACATGTTGACCAAGTTTGAATACATCCTAAATTTGACAGAATTAAATACTTCTCTCCTTACCTCTTATAGTGGTGACTGGTGCCATAGCTTTAGAAGCACCACACAGTACTATGCCTATGTGCCGTAATCACTCAAATTAGTGTACTGTAAGTTAATGAAGGTGTTTCTTGCATTTGATTTGTGACAGGCTGCCCTGAGGGGAAGAAAGTGGAATTCATTACAAGCGTGTTAGATGCTCTCACCACAGACATGGTGCAAGCCATTAACTCACCAGCTCCCTCCGGTGGTGGGAGGTAAGTAGCACATGCAACACCAGCAGGTTTATCAGCAGCAGACGTAAAATCAAGACTGTAATGTTGTTAATTGATGTATTCTTGTACACATGCCTATGTTTCTGCCATTATAAAGCAGGGTCATTGCTGTATGAGGTATTATGTACTGTAACAGAACTTTCCTGGAGCATCTCTGACATTTATTTCTAGCAGCGTTTGTCACGCTAACACCACCCTGGGTCTTTGCAGGTTTGTGGAGCCCGACCCCAGCCACACTCTAGAGGAGAGGGTAGTGCACTGGTACTTTGCCCAGCTGGACAACAACGGTAGCCATGACATCAGCAAGAAGGAGCTGAAGCCCTTCAAGAGGTACCTGAAGAAGAAAGCCAAGCCCAAGAAATGTTCCCGCAAGTTCACAGACTACTGCGACCTGAACAAGGACAAGTCCATCTCCCTGCAGGAGCTGAAGGGCTGTCTGGGTGTCAGCAAGGAGGGTGAGTCTGGAACACGGTGATGTATGTAGGGAAGCAGAACAAAGCGGAGCCCTGCTCAGGTGCCACTAAGCCTGGGTAGAGGGCTGGGTGGTTCTCAGCCATTTATACTATTTGTTCCTTCCACTCATATTGGAGCCTGGATATTATGATTTGGACGCCAACAATGGCCACAGTAATAATACTGTTACATAAGATATTACAGCACCTCTCTTGCGTCGTTAAGATGCATTTCCAAATGTTAAATATCATTCCACTATTTTTTCCTCTACCGAAATAATAGGCTAATAGAAAAAGTATAATAGACATGTTAAATCTGTACTACAATATTTGATGGTAATGTTAAGTAAATGACCTGCTGAGGTGTCTAGCAGCCATGTGACTAACAGATGTCCTCTTGGCAGGGCACGTCAGTACAACACTCCACTCAGCAGCACTCACCTACAGTATGAGCGTAAGGCCAGATACCAGTACTGTCAATTCATTCACGTCTGGGCTGGAAGTGTGGAAAATAGAATTGACTTTCCTCATTAATTCCTCTTGGAATATTTCATTCTTATTATCATGGGTCTTAAGGCCTTATTATATAAGGTAGTATAAATGTATCCACTTATTTAATGGTGTTTTGGTAGATCGGTGGTTAGCTAACTAAATATTACATTCCTATGTCATACCCATACAGTATAACTATATATACATTGTGCACTTGAGCAAGGCACCTTAACCCTAAAATGTTCCTATAGGAACTAGACTACCTTCCCACTGCTTGGGCTCTCCAACTTGTGTGTATGTGTGTGTATGTGTTCACCACATAATAATACTAATAATAATAATAATAATACATTTTATTTAAGGATGCCTTTCAAGACACTCAAGGTCATCTTACATTACAAATACAAAGACAAATAATATACATACATTTGACTAAAACTGGAGCATACATATTACACATATTGTACAAGATACAAATAAAAAGTGTGAAGAGTAGTGTAAAGGAGACTTCAAATAAAAATGTGTTTGTTGTGGTCAAATATGGGGAGGTCAGTAATATTGGAAAGGGAATATAGCAGTCATCAGCTTGTCCAACCCAGCACTCTCGTCCAGTGAAAAGATGTAAAAAAGGAAGGCGAATTTGTTGTTATAAACTCGTGAAAGTATAGGGTTGAATTGTCAGAGAGGGAGCGGACATTAATCGGAACAGCAAACAGGGCAAAACACGCGATGTCCATGGACCGTTTGACGAGGGCCGTGAGGGGCGATGCGCCGAGCAGAGCCGCCGGGCGTGAGCCAGTCCCAGGGTAGACTCCGGATGACGAAGAACCCCAGCCGCCAGTGTGGACAGACAGAGCTGGGGGGCGCGCCACAGGACCCCAAACGGAAGAGTAGCAGCTCAGCCACAGTCCGCATCTCAGCGGAGACGAAACAGAGCCAATCCACAACGAAAAAACGAGACACGGCAGAGGGACACGACCGCCGACACCAATCCCTGGGCCATTGCAGACATGCAGGGCAGACTGGCACAGGTACCCGGTAGGCAGCGCAAAGTATGGCCGGAACAAGAGGAAGATTAGATGACCTGTGATGTAGGCTATGTTGCCGTGCCGAATCACCGACAAACATGCAGGTGAAGTACAGGCAGACAAAACACGCAGTGTCTGAGGTTCAACAGGACGCTGGGACAGGCGGCTATTGCTAGTGGGCTAGTACTAGTAGCTCAGTAGCTAGCGGGACCTGCTTTTCTGTGGCTCGACGAATTGAAGACCAGTCAGGGATAAATAAACGGATAAATCTTTACAAAAAAACTAACTTAACTTAATTAAATAAAAATACAGCCTCTAAAGTATAAAGACACAAAATGAGAAGCAGCAAACAGCTTTATATTTTTTAAATTACTTAAACAAAAATAATGTTTTGATTAATACCTTTATTAAGGTAGCATTACATTTATTTCTATTTAAAATTACTAATATAGAAAATTGCTATTACTGCTGGAAATCAATGATGAATCATTAATTATTAACAAAATTGCCAAGCCAATTTATAATCCACCATTACTTTGAGACTATTAATGTGAATTGCTATTAGAGACACCTTTATAATTGTGGTAGCACTTATTCTGTTAAAATAAATCAGGTCAATTGTCTTTCCTTGGGTAGCAAAGTACTGGCATTCTTAAAGTTCAATTCTAGGGTAAATGTTTTTTATTAAATAACCTTCAGTTGTTCTCTTTTGCAGGTAGCTCAGCAAGCAGTGGAAGCCAAGGGACAAGGCAAGGGACAAATCTTTTCAGTAAGGATGAACTAATATACTTTGACTGGCCTAACCCTCGCACCTTCTCTGGCTCTAGGTGACATGAGGTCTAATCCTTTAACATCCACATGTAATGTGAGGGTTACTGTATACATAATGTGATTATAGTAGTTGATATATTGGAGCAATCTTCTACACACATGAAAGGCCTTATTAGGGCAAATTATAGATAATCTAATAATCTGATCTACTGCAGCATATATGATGACTAAAATAAATGGTGACATGTCTGCAGTGCACGCATGTCTGTTGTGCATACATGTGTGTGTGTTTGTGTAAATCTAGTTAACTGTCACCTTTATGGCGAGGGACTATGTGAGCCAAACCTGTCCACTATCCTTTAACAGTTAAGACTGTTTTCCACATTTTTACATTAGTCAGTGTGTGTTTTTACTGTACCAAGGACTTTGCTGTCTGCTGGTTGTTAGGTGAAGATGTAGCAATCAGAAGTGTTTCCCTCCCTAAGGAAGTGGAATTGGCCGCCCGTGTTTATCACGTCTGGTCCAGCCTGCACCTCATGTTTGGCTGCTGATATCCAACTGAGAGTTGCGGTGTTTGGAAATGTGTTATTGCATAGAGTTGCTCTTTTGTGCTGCTGATATAAAGCATAGCAATATAGTCATACATTTAGACTGCTTGTTAGGATGATTGTGATTATAAGAATGAAACCTTGGAATACTTTTACTATTCTAAATCAGATTTCATATCAAAGGGAATTGTAATGATTTCTGTGGGGAAATTATGCCTGTAAAAGTACAGGAATTAAGACCTAGAATAGAGGAACCTATAAAAGTGTAATAAATGCAAGTGATCAGAGTTACTGAACTTGGTCCGGTATGTACATTTTTGGTGTATTAAATGAAATTTTATTTGAACATTGATGAGGAATAGACAAGACTTCACCAGGAGTCTCAGCATCTGTTCACAACTTGGCAACTCCTTTTTGTGGAGGTTCACAGCCGCCCTCCTGATCCCATTATTAATGGCCGTAGGGGGAATTCAGAAGAGGCCATTGTAGTCCAGTGTTGCTTGTCTCGTGAGCTATGTCTGAGCCAGAGGCCCCGAGGATTGTGGGAGTATTGACTGGCACTGCGGGACCTGAGATCATCTGCTTACTCTGGCCCGGTTGGCCTGCCTGCGGAGCAGTGGCTCTGAGCAGGCAGAACATCAGTTCTGTCTGACCCGGGACACAGCTGCCAGGATCATCAGTCTTGGTGTTGGTAGAAGTGGAGAAGGGCCTTGACTGGGCCCAGGCAGGAGAGAGGGTTGGTTTGAGGCCTACTCACTGTATTGCTCACCTTCACGTTCACAAGCTAACACTAAATAACTGGACAGATTTACAGCACTGTACGCAAATGTTGGCCAGTGGCCCGTGCTTTTCAAATATATGGTTGTGACTTGAGAGATGCCTTCTCAATAGTGTGTTTCAACAAGATATGGACCACTTTGTAGTTATTGATAAGGTAGTAGGAGAGAAAGAGATGAAAAGGAAGAGTGAAATTGAGAAAGAAGACAAAATGTTTTGAGTTGGCTGGAACATATGGCATCACTCTATCTCAGTACACAGCCATTGTGTTGTTCAGGTATGCCTAACACTGATTAAGCCTTCCCTTGATGGATCTCCTTAGGGTGTGGGAGCGTTGCCAGGCACTCAATCTTATACACACTTGATTCTATGTTTTCATTGTGACCGTGTTGTTGGATTGAAAGCAACATTGTAAACATATTTACAGTTGACTTGGCTCTGTCTGAAGGATTGTGGGTAGGTCGGGAAGGTTAAGATTTTCTCTCGATGTGCTGGCAGTGATGCAGGAAAAAATCTTAATGTGTCTTAGGATGAACAGGGTGGCATCTGCCCTCTGAAGAGGTTGTGTATGGCGTTTTTGAAGTTAGATCTTGAGCATGTCTACAATGCTGGTTGCAAACTTGCAAAACCATTGCAAGATTTGATCAAGGATTCCTGTGAAACACTGCTAGGAAAGGCTTCAACCAGTTATGTACAACTTTTAGTGAGGAGGTTTTTATCTGAAGACTCGGGCAAGCCCGTATATCATTATGAACACTTATTAACCTTATTAACAGGGCAATCACCCAGTATCAAAGCCAAAGAGCTCTGGCTGGCTGGCTGCTCTTCCAGAGCAGCTAATTCCATTAAAAACACATAATCACAACGTTGAATAAACACACATGTACATCTGCACAAAAGCACAAACAAAACATGTTCTCATCTGCTTTATGAGCCGGATAGCTTATGCAAGGATGTAGTTGTCATAGTGACACAGTGCGTGTTATTATGGCATGTCTCAATTTAGTGTCTTATATCAGTGTGTGAAATTAGGCCCTCCCCTGCGGTGGGAATGAAAGGAGTGCATTATGGGGCATGCTTGGCACAGGGGCTACCCGACCATTAGGGAGGCCATTGTTCTCCGAGCCAGTAGTAAATGCTGTGTTAATCACTGTGACAGTGTCCGTCCAGGTCCTGTCCTGCAGCGGTAAGGATGGCTGCGTTCACCTGTCGATCTGAAGCTACTCACTGTATGAACCACATGGTCTCCAGGCCTCGTGACATAGCAGCACCACACATGCATGTACTGCTTGGGGGAGAGGGCATAAGCTATGAAGCACCTACTGTATATGAATTATACATCCAGAGTATACATCCCAATGGTATACTTTTAACTGCAGTGGTTTGTTCCAGAAGGCTTACAGCACATGATGTCCACAGTAGGTCCACCCTGCCCTGCCAGTCTGTATTTGCACTACAGTAGCCTACAGGCATGCCACAATTCCCAGCTTGTCAGACAGGCGTCTTTATTGGCCGCTCCCAGCAGACAGGATCTGTTTTCAGGTCTTTATCCCGAGCGGTCTGTGGAGGGCCTGCGGAGGCTTTGTGCTGTTAATGGCACAGACAGTGTCCTCAGTGAACAGTAAGACAGGTAGGGCCCTTCCTTTGCTGCTCTGGAGCCGGATAATTGCCAGGTCAATTCACCAGAGGTGGATGGAGCTCTCACAACACACATAGGCATTTATCTGTGTGAAGAGAAAGGCTGCATGACATCACTGCTAATACGTAGCCAAGCAGCAGTTTGTTGTCCTGTGTGGACTAACAGGTAGAGCGGCACTGCCAGCCTAACATGCACTCCTGCCACCCAATGGCAGTTTGATTGAAGCCAGCACACATACAGCTACATATCAAAAGGCATGTTGTGCAAATGAAATTTATGAGTAGTCACACCACAGACTGTTTTTAATAGTGCAACCCTTATACTGTTAGTAGCCCATGGGTCTTTTTATGAATATGGTTTAAATTGGCCTTCCCTTTCATACATGTATTTCATGTGTAAAGAAATAATGGGCTTCACCTGGTTTCTTCCAGGCCTGTCGTAGTGGTTGGAGTGTGTTATGCTCAGCAGCAGTAGACCAGGGTGGACATACAGGACAGCATAACACACCTGAACACCCCTGCCCCCACGGCCTGCTACACACACATACCTCCTTCTGCATGTCACCCTCCTCCTTCCTCTCTTGGGGAGCTGCTCCTTGACTCCCTCTCTGATAGTCATCTGTAAGCAATATATTTGCTTTACCCCTCCCCCACTGTCTCTCTCTCTTTTTCTCTGTCTCACTCTATTTGTATCTGTCTGTCTCTCTCTCCCTCTTTTTCTCTCTGTCTCACTCTCTATTTTTATCTCTCTCCCTCTCTCTCTCTCAGACTGATGAGCCAGAGGCAAAGTTCCATCCTCAAACAACTCTCAGAATGATTCACCCTTGTACACAAGAGAACATGCCATACCACAGACAGACAAACCAGCAGCACCAGTACACACACCCTGCTATGACCCATGGCTCAGTGCTCACCAACAGTACCATCTTCTCGCTGCAGATGTCGCCACAATTATTGTTGTGTTAACTGCACACTGTGGCCCTGGGTCACTTTAGTTATAGATCAGAGGTATGCTTGCTTGTGGGAAATAGACAAGATAGAAGGTCAAAACAGGACACACCTGTCACTCACCTGTCTGTGGTCCTCAGTCAACCAGAAGGTTTATGTGTGTGCGTGCACGTGTGTGTTGTCTTCATACCTGCATACTGAACACATCTGGATAATAAAAGACTAGTCACGGCACCTTCTTCTTCTTCTCTATTCCCAGTAGGTCGTCTGGTGTGAGACGAGGGGCTTCCAGCAGCTGAGAGGGGAGAGGGCACAGAGGGAAGGCATCTGTCCACACTCTGACAGGAAACAGGAAGAAGAATGGAGAAGAAACATTTAAAGACCCGGAGCTTAAAAAAAGGAAGACGAAAAATACGAAGCGTCACCAAAATGTTTGCACTTTCTCCTCCCGGTGTTTGACGTTTGATCTGTTTTGTACATATATTTGGAGTTTGGGTTTTCTTTTGACTACAAGCGATGCCTAATTAAGGGGAGTAGGTGGCATGACATCACTGCTGGATCAGCAAGGATGTATACAGTCCATCCCTGAATGACAAGGAATAATGACACAGTATGTCCATGTTGCTAATAATGTGTTTTAAATGTGGTCACATGCAAAGCAGTATCATTCAGTGACAGAAAGTATTACATAAATATCCCCTTCCTTATTCACCCCTTATAGAGACAAAAACCCTTGCCTAAAATGATTACTAAGCACTATCTTTTGTGTTTCTGTGTTGGACCGTAATGCTTGGTATGTTGTGAGATACAGGGATTGCAATGCTACGCAAATGATTACTTACATATAACTGTGAGGCTAAATAATGATCATAGGCTTAGGCCTGTATGATGCTGCAGCCTTTTTGGTCAATGTTCAAAGAATTTTGTGAGAGAAATTCCTTCTTTAGAAACCGATGTACAAAGTATTAATTAACATATCATGAATTGTTACAATCAAATGCAAACATCAAGTGTTTCCCACAGAACATGTAAGAGTGACGTTAACCATTAATGAAGATGCACGTATTGTTTGAAATTAATGTGACTAGAAGCACTGACTGTTTTGGTTCAGGTGATCAGAGACTAGACATTGTCCTAGTCTGGACACTACCAGCATAATAGACCTAGTAAAGTATTGAACCTAGTGCCCATGACATACATATGATACAGTATAGCACCACTAGACACAGTCCAAAATGTACTCTCATCTTGACCATCTGCAGGCTTTGTTCAGTGTTAACATGCAGATTTAATTTTCCCCAATAATACAGTACATTGGTGTCTTCATTAAATCTATGCTCATCTTTTTTCGACAAGCTGATCTAACTTCAATGCAGACACTAACCCTCCATTAATGTTTTCAGGATAACTTAACATAGTCCCCACTAGGGTGTCTACTAATAGCCAAATAAAAAACTTTGAAGTTAAAGATCCTTAAGTGCGTAATAATGAAACAGCAAATAACACATGATGTTGTAAGAGGTTGCTCACATTTGGAAGTGATTCCCTTTCTAAATGGGAAAGACGTGAGTTGCAATAGTGGTCTAAATGTTTGTGTTTTTTTGTTTTGTTGAGTGCGTGTGTGTGCGTGTGCATGTATGTATCTGCATATCCCTAAGAGTCATTACAGTGGCTTATGGAACATAAGGCAAGAAGGCTTAAATTGTAAATATGTATAATTATTTAGTTTTGTGGGTTTTCATTAACTCTCTAAAAGAAGTTACATGTACATCTTCATTCTGGTTGAATACATAGATTCCCACTGTATAGCACAATAGCAAATTTCCAGCAAGCATTCTGTATTTTATAAACTCTAAAAACTTGTAGTAAAATGTTCAGGCTTTGGTGTCACCTTAACAGCATACTGTCTTCATTGTCTGAAATAATCAAACATACAATATAGACCTTGTGCTTAATCCACAGGTCCAATGAGGTCTAGTATAAAGTGGATAGTTTTTGCCAAAACTGTCTTTGAGAGCTGTCCTGTCTCCGGTCTGTGAGGCTCTTGTGTGCTGAAGCGCTTCCAGACCTTGCCGGTTTAGAGCTCTCACATGCTACATCTAAAACAAGCTAACAGTCTAGTAATTATTGCTAATCAGACCAGGTGTAGGAGGGCAGGTCTATTACTTACACAATACTGCTCATCTGCCTGGGAGACAGGTAGTTAGTGTTTATCTGCCCCCACCCGCACAACACCACCACTGCTAAAAGGCCAAGAGAGACTTCTCATAACCATCTGGTACGGCACTGTCATTTATTCAAAGTGGTAGTCTAACTGTGAAACTGAGATCGGTTATTAAAGAAAATTAAAAAAATAGATTGTTTTGGATGATTTTGTCCAATTTGATCATGTGTAAATGTTTTACTTGGGCTTAGTGAAGAAACAAGAACACTATTCATTGGAAGTTTACCATTGCCATATACATCAATGTACAATATGACATGTACACTGAATAAATAATAGTCACTATAAGGACTTTGAAAGTAGACTACTACTAATAGGTACTTAAAGTTGGCTGATATGCCTTTTTCACAATGGATAAAACATTTAGCTAAAGCTGGAGACGTTAAGCTATATGCTGCCACCTACTGGTAAATAAAAGAATACCGTTTATTGTTTTTAGACATGATCCTATTTAAACATAAACATCAACCTGTCTAGAATAGCAGGTACTGTATAGTATATTATGGAGTTTACACACACACACTATACTACAACCAATGGTGAATGGGTTCCATGAGTTGAAAACATACGCTTTTAAATAGTGTTTTTACTTATCTTTCATTAATGAATTGCAAGAAATATAACAAAATGTTCTTAAGTAAATTGCATACATCACCTTTAACATTGTCACTGTGTGAAAGCTTGTAAGAAAGCTGTCATTGGACAGCTAAATGTGGTCTCTGCTTGGCATTAACATTACAAGGTTAATTGTCCCTTAGGGAGTAGTCTGGTTGGCTGTTATGAGAGCCTGGACAATGAGACTTCAAAGGTATGGATGTTGACACCACATGGGATGTGGAAAACTATGGGTTAAGACTGATGGTAGTGGTGGTGGTTCGGAAATGGGGGTGTTGGGAGGGGAGCTTGCAGCACAGACGAAATTGGAGCCAACAGGCAGCTGCAATATATCTGTCTTGGACTGACACATATGGCATTTGACTTCCAGTGTTAAGTTCAAAAGAGTCTTATAATGACACAGCTGTTTAGGGATGTGCATCTTTGCTTGAGGTCTCCTTTGTGCAAGAATAGTATAGTTTGTTGGGTATGTGGGTGAAATCTGGGATTTCTTGGTTTTGTGCTTGTGTTTAAAATTAAATTAAAATGTTCTACATTAATCCAGTAATTCCTTTGTGATTAATTAGAATTTTACAAATATGAAATATAATGCATTATTGCATTATACATAATTGTCCTGGTAACATTTTAAAAAGAACAAGAATGGTATGTTGACGACTTGAGAATTTTCTTATGAAACACTTGAAAAGAGTGGTGAAATGCAATGATATGCTTTTAGTTTTAACCATGTACTGTAAACTGCTCATTGAAATAACTTTATGGCATTAATTACTGTGATTATTTCAAATAATATTGTTTGTTAGGCAAATTTTACCTGTATAACGGACACACTGTATTTTCCAACCTTTTGTATTGATACATGAATTACTGTTAGCTTGAACCATATACAGCGGCTGGGGGGGCTGCTTTACTGTTTACCATTTGTGCCCGATGTCCTCTGTCTGCTACAGCACCTGCCTGAATGGTTAACTGCAGGGTCAAGGGTTGCCTGGCCTGGAGGTCATGTTCCAGGCACTAACTGAGAACTCAGATGGAGGGTCACACACACAGACACACACACAGAGATGCAGCTGCAGGTAGACTGCATATTTGATCCCAATATCATTAACTTCTTCCCTTCTTTCTACTGTGTATACACTGGTCTGTTTGAAAAACCAGAGATCTGTATTCATGATGGTTTAATTGGATTTCCATGGCATAATAAAAACTAATAGAATTTGGATGCGAGTCAAAAAAGTAGACTTTTAGTGCCATACTGTACCATCCATCTTCTCCTGCTTATCCGTAGTCGGGTCGCGGGGGCAGCAGCTCCAGTTGCATTCCCCAGCTGACTGGGGGATTCCGGGGACTTTTCCAGGCCAATGTGGTGATATAATCTCTCCACCTAATCCTGGGTCTTCCCCGAGGCCTCCTCTAAACTGGACGTGCCCTGGAACACCTCCCTAGGGAGGCACCCGGCCCAGGGGGCATCCTTACCTGATGCATGTACCACCTCAACTGGCTCCTTTCGACGCAAAGGAGCAGCGGCTCTAGTCTGAGTTCCTCAACGAAAATTGCCCATAAGATGGAGAGCTTTGCCTTCCGGCTCAGCTTTCTTTTCGTCACAACAGTGCGGTAAAGTGATTGTAATACCGCTCCCTCTGCTCCGATTCTCCGGCCAATCTCCCGCTCCAATGTACTCGCGAACAAGACCCCGAGGTACTTGAACTCCTTCACTTGGGGTAAGGACTCATTCCCTACCCGGAGTATGCAGTCCATCGGTTTCCTGCTGAGAACCATGGACATGGATTTAGCGGTGCTAATCCTCATCCCAGCCGCTTCACACTCGGCTGCGAACCGACCCAATGAGTGCTGGACCGATGATGTCATCAGGACAACATCATCTGCAAAAAGCAGCGATGAGATTCCCCGCAACCCCTCCCCACCACGACTACGCCTCGATATCCTGTCCATGAATATCACAAACAGGATTGGTGACAAAGCGCAGCCCTGGCGGAGACAAGCCGTCCTGTATCCTCACACAGCTCTCGCTTTGGGCATACAGGGATTGGATTGCCCTTAAAAGGGACCCCCTCATCCCATACTCCCGCAGCACATCCCACAGTAGGGAGTTTAGGCAGCGGTGTTTTTTTCAGGGTCTCCAGGAAGGCCTAATACTCAGAACTGCTGTTTGGTGCATATGCAGTCAGTGCAGAGTTTTCCCCCCAACAACCCGTAGGCGCAGGGAGGCGACCCTCTCGTCAACCGGGGTAAACTCCAACATAGCTGTGCTCAGACGGGGACTTGTGAGTATCCCCACACCCGCCCGGCACCTCACACCCTGGGCAACTCCAGAGTAGAATAGAGTCCATCCCTTATCCAGGAGAACATTTCCAGACCCAAGACTGTTTTGCCATACCATATTGTTAATTTCAGTCAGAATATCTTGTTAATAACAACACAGGACTTGGTGATTTTAAATAAATATATAATACATTCAATTATGCATTACTGCATGCTTTTTTTGTTTTGTCCCCGAAGGAGAGCATGCTGGCGCTGATGGCTGTCGCTTGTCCTTTATACTTTAGAGGTTGAACTGTTCATAGTATTTTTATTTTAATAAATTAAGTTAGCCGTTTTTAGGGATTTACCCCCGTTCATTTATCCTAGACTAGTCTTCAATTTGTCGAGCCAGAGAAAACCACACTGTTGAAGGATTGAAGGATATGTACAGTATGTAACGGTTGTCAACATGTACCGATTTAAGTTTTATGCATTTCATATCAGAATGAAACAGCATATATTTAAAATGGAAAGATGTAATGAAAGTGACATTTGGTATTCACACTGCTCTGAAAAAATCAGACCCACTTAGGGGCGATAAAATCGGATATGGGCCAGATTTGTGTCGTGTGCAGTGTGAACGTAGCCATCGATCATATTTTTTTACCAAACATGGGAATATAATGGACTATTAAGTACCCTAAACAAAACAATGTTTGTTCCCATTTACAAATATGTTAAAAGGAAGGCGTTTGCTAGGAAATAGAGAAAATAAAATTAGATCTTTTTATAAATAGTTTTTAAAACGGTACAAACTTTTAGTCAAGCATAATATTGGTGAAACTAAAAATAATATTTTTTTGTATGCTTATAACGCTAGAAAACTAAAAGCATTGTTAGCTGGGCTTTATGGAGACTATCTGGCTGTGTTGGTGGACAGTGTACAATGACTCCCGCTAGTGCCGCCGGTGTTCTGTCAATCTGTCCTACTTTGTCAGATTGTCCTACCGTAGAACAAAATTACAGTTATAGTCTGTCGAGCTATCCTACTTGACAGATTATCCTACCATAGCAGTAAACTGAATATATACCAAGCCGAAGTTGTTGTGAAAACAAGTTGAGGGAAAACAACTTGTTTTGTGCTACCAGGCTGAAATTGAGGAATTTATTATTTGAAGGGACAAGATATTCATGTTATATTGTGCTAACAGGCGAACGAGCGCTAGCGTATGCGACCATCTAACAGGCGTCTGTGAAAAAATTTATGACAGTAGCCCTATGCCTATACACATATATGGTAGATTGCAAACAATCTTTTGTTATCGTGAATGTGGTGAAATGTTAACGTGTAGGCTAAATAAAATGTTGAATGACAACCTATATAATATAACATTTACCGAATAAAATTATAAAAGTAAAACAACAAGAATCCATGTCAATTAGTCAAAAATATGCAATAACAGTGCTAGCAAAAAAGCCAAACACGGTAGAAATCTACCTATCAGGGTAGGACAAAATTACGAGCGTACTCAAGAATGACAAGAAAAATTATTAATATTAATAATATTATTAATATTAACAATATTGATGTACGCATACGCAGTATGACGAGGTAGGACAATCTGACGGGTAGGATAGAATGTCAGAACACCGGTAGTGTGAATGCCCCTTAAGTTACACAAATACATATCATAGAAAACAATCTGTGCCGACACAAACTAGTATTATAAAATACTGATTTTTGCTGCATGAGCAACAAGGAAATGCCACAGGGAAACCCACGTCTTAGCTCCCGATAGAACACTAGAGTGTCAAAACTTTGAAATAAGCATTTATTTCCAGCAAATCTCTTAGTTACACCAACGCGTATCATAGGAAACAAGCTGTAGACACAAAATTGTATTTATAAATGACTGCTTTTTACTGCCCAACAAGGAAATCCCAGAGAAATACCCCCTGGCTTGAGATAGAACACTAAGAGTATAAACATTTAGAAATAAGCATATAAAAATATGTATTTCCATCGAATCTCTCTCTTACACTAACATTTAGGCTATCATAGGTAACAATCGGTGCCAACGCAAAATATATAAAAGACTGCTTTACGCTGCCAGAACGAGGAAATGCCATAGGGAAATCCCTGTCTTGTCATGTGCTTAGTTCTTGGATAATAATGCTCTTGAAAGCAAGACATAAAATCGTCTCTTTCCAGCGAATCTAATAATAATACTATGATTGTCAAAGAGAGTGTGCACTTAGGATATTGCGTTGTTATAAATAGGGGGGGGGGGGGGGGGGGGGGGGGGGGGGGGGGGGGGGGGGGGGGGGGGGGGGGGGGGG
>JAODTR010000015.1:505061-515609 GCA_025399935.1 Amblyopsis rosae
TATACATATGTATATATATATATACATATGTATATATATATATATGTATATATGTATATATGTATGTGTATATGTATGTATGTGTATATGTATGTATGTATGTATATGTATGTATATATATATATATGTATGTATATATGTATGTATGTGTGTATATATATATATGTATGTATATGTATATATATGTGTGTATATGTATATATGTGTGTGTGTATATATATATGTGTGTATATATATATATATATATGTATGTGTGTATATATATGTGTATGTATGTGTATATGTATGTGTATATGTATGTATATATATGTATATATATATATATGTATGTGTGTATATATGTATGTGTATATATGTGTGTATATATGTATGTATATATATATATATATATATATATATATGTATGTGTGTATATGTATGTATGTATATATGTATGTATGTATGTATATATGTATATATATGTGTGTGTGTGTATGTATGTATGCATGCGCAGCATAAGGAAATGTACTGTATGAGTAGAGCCTCTGCCAAGACAACCCCAGGCTGGTGAGTGTTACATGTAGCAGGGGACCCAACCACTCTCGCCACATCAGGATATGTATGCAGGTGGAAAGTGAATCCTCAAATGTGTGGGTGAAGACACTATTTGCCTGCGTGGGGAGTGTGTACAGGACACAAACCCAATGCATATCTTGTTCTAGGTATCGTGCTGACACACAGACATACCAGCCCTACAACAAGGACTGGATCAAAGAGAAGATATATGTGCTGCTTCGCCGTCAAGCTCAGCAGGCTGGGAAATAGCAGCACCAGAAGATACCGGGGTGGGCAGTTGAGGGTCAATTGTATGTGCATGAGGCTTGAGTAGACAATGGTTTAATGAAGCTGTGTTTCCATTTATTTTTTTCTATTTGTAATTGTTTAAAATGTTCAGTTTTTTTTCACAGAGTGGATTCATTTTGTATTAAAATGTTTGTGTGGTAATAAAAGGATGTAGTTTTGCTCTAAATGTATCTGATCTATTTTAATGTGCGACCAGATAGATTTTTTTTTTTTTTTAAATACATTAGAGCAGTGTTAAAAATAAATTGTATACACACCACATTAGGCATATGTAGACAATTAAGACATGGAAGTTCTGATCTGTGTTTCCTTGAACCATTATAGATTTACATTATTCAATATATTGTTTTATTTTGCAGGTTGCAGCAACCATTAAAATCCAATACTCATAGTATTATATAAAATATGTTTTTACTTCCATGGTTATTAAAAAATGAATGTAGGTCTGGCTTGATAAATAATTGAAAGGTGTACAATGCAAGTTTGAGGAAAAACTGCTTTTGAGAAGGATACATTTAGCCTATATGGTAATGGAACTATAGGTCTATGTTAAAGAAGAAAAACATGCTAATACATTTTGTTGCTCAATACACAGATGCACTTAATGTTGATTTCCTTATGGACAGGGGCTAAAAAATATTTTAGTCATCTTATTCAACCTTTCAGTGCGTGTTTCACTGTATTTGAAAACAGATTATAACGATTTAAACCGTAGCGCTCTAGTGTTAAAGTAGCCTAGATGAATTAGCCGTGTAAAGAGCGGGGATATTTGAAGCGTCTGGACAGTGCAGGTTACTGCACGGCCAGGAGCGCAGAAACATCTAATCTCTTTCACCGCTAACTAAGAGATCGCGGCAGCTGAGCTACATTCCCTTTTTACAATTTTCCACCTTTGTGTTCTGATCGGCTCCCAGTCTGTTTCTCACACCCACCCCGGCCCCCCACCCACTCCTCTTAGCATCTGAAAAGACCACTGAGTGAGAATCGATGGCGCAGAGGCCCGCTTGACAGGACAATAAACCACAAAGAAGGGGTGAGTTTTCGTTGAATTGCGGAATTACTCTAATGGCAGAATTATAAGGGACGCTCGGGGCGGGTGTATGCCAATGATATTTACACAGGCGTCTTTTGTTAGTGCGATATGATTTACAGCGGGGGTGAGTTCCAGTGTTCCCCTCTAAAAACAAGGCGCACCAACAGCCCCCGCGCATCGCTTGGAACATTATTTTTAGATAAACGCACATTCACCTTACGTAACCTACATTTGGAGGGCTAGCCATCACTGTAGCATCATTGAAACAGAATACGGTGCACTTGTCGCAGCATATTTCGATACGGGTTGTCTGCCTGTATTTCATCGGCCGATGCGTCATCTTGACGCTGTTAATGCGGTTGTCGAGTTGTAAACAAAACGTGCCTGTATACAATTGGCGTAGAGGGTTGTCTATTTTTGAGAGAACACCCCCAGAAAAATTAGCAAGGGGGCGATTATTATTATTATAATTGGCCGCGATTAGGCAGAGGCTACCACTTTCCTTTCTGCCCCAAAGCCATGAGGAGAAGTCACAGACGCAAGGTAGCCATGTATTTACTACTGAAGCGTGGTGCACATTTGGCTTTCCTGTGTCTGTGCGCGGTGTGATGCCATAACAATAGCTTGCATGTCCATTCTCAGACCCTGTATGATAAAATGAGAGTCAAATCATCATTCAATTAGGCTGTTGTTAAGGAAAAGTAATCCTTCCCAAAACCACACTATATGCTCCCTATGTCACATAACATGATCTGTAATAAACCAATGAATCATTCATTGATGTTGTATTTTGGCGCTATATAACCTCACAGTGACCTCACAGCACCCAGGTTTATGCCCCCACAGCTTCCTCACTCAGCCTCCCACGCTGTGAGCCAGCGATGCCCCAGCAGAGAGGAGGCGACCTGCCCTGGTCCTGCCTCGGCCTGGCCCTCATCCACCCCCTGCCCCTGGTAGCCAGCCAACACTTCCCATGAGGCCGCCACGAGAACTCAGCTTGACCGCTCTGCATGGGGCCTCTAGCATTTGAAGTAGGTTCAAGCCCCCAGCTGAGCCTGGAGATGAACATCAAATACAAATCTTCTGCTGATAACTGTCACCAACAATGAACAATAAACAATTCAGTTTTCCAATTGACCATATTGCATTTGACCATATAATGAGGGGGATGTGTGTGTTTTATTCTTCTTGCTCAAATTCCATTGAATAATTCTTCTAATTTCCGTCTCCCAGCTGCCATGGAGGATGAAGATGGGACTTGTCTCTTTGATGTTTTGTGGTAAGTCACTGTAATAGTTGTAATGTTCCATCTAATGTCATTGCTATTTTGTCTCATGTAGGAGTTTGTGTCGTCCCCAGTGACCCCCAGGCCCTGAACGACTTCCTCCATGGGACCAATGAGGTAGTCATCATCTGAAATACACAGCATATGTAATGTTAGTTGATGCATACACGTGGGGTATGTGGGGTAATACTGATGATGATGAAAGTATGCCAGCCCTGAAAAACAACACAAGCTGTTTGGTTCCGCTAGCTGCAGACAGAAGACCTGCTCATTACCTCCTCATCCGGGGATGCCTCCCTCTTCCCAGAAGCCCCGGTGAGTGTCTGGGCCTGGTGCCTCCACAGCACCTCACCATCCCACCCCCTTCTGTGCCTGCACCTGCTGGCGCATGGTAATTGGGTCATTTATACCCCCTCTCTCCCCCCCAGAGCCCCGCCTCCCTGCTGGAAGATGGCAGGGACTCCCCCGGCACGCCTCCTCAAGGGTGTGTGGACCTCTCCTTCCTGGAGGAGGCGCTCCTCTCCTCCCCAGAGGGAGGAGAGGAGCCACCGCAGGTGGCAGCACCGGGAGGCCCCTTGGAGCCCGGCGGCCGGCAGGGGGAGAACGGGGGAGTGGAGGAGGTGGAGGAAGAGGAGGAAGAGGAGGAGGTGGCATGTGATATCCTCCAGCAGAGCCTCCAGGAGGCTGACATCACTGAACACACCATGGCGATGGAGGCGGGGCTAGTGCTGTACCCACCCCCCGGGCCCTTCCTGCCCAAGGCGGGGACCCTGGGTCCGCCGCGGGACACCCAGGCGGCGGTGGAGCCCCCCCAGCCCTCCCTGCTGGCCGTCGGCCCCGGCTGCCCGTCTCTGAAGCCCGCCGCGCCCCCCCAGCTCATGGGTCTGCTGCCCGGGAACGTGTTCCCCGCCCCTCCCCCGGACGGCCCCTTCTCCCTGAGCCCCGCCCAGGGCTCTGTGATACTCCACAAGGCTCTGCCCGGCCGGCCTCTCCTCACCCCGGGCCTGAGAGCCACGGCGGCCGCAGCACCCGGCATCATCCTCCAGAGGGCGCCCCTGCCCATCCAGCCCAAGCTGCCCGTCAGCATCCAGCCGCGGCTGGTCCACATCAGCCCCAAGCCGCCTGGGCAGAAGGCCCCGGCAGGCCTCACCTTTGTCCCCGGAGCAGCGTCGCCCAACATCGTGCTGTCCCAGAGCCCCGGCCCCAAGCCAGCCCCCGCAGCGCCCCAGCCGCTGCCCAAGCCCGTCAGCCTGCAGCTGTTCAACCAGGGCGGCTCCTTCCTGGTCCAGCATCAGGGTCTCTTCCAAGGCCACAACCAGTTCCTCCTCCCCACCCAGGCCCCGGTGTCCAGCGGCAGCCATCCCCTGCTCACGGCCGCTCACCCCGGGGCCTCCGGCGGCCATCTTGTGGAGGCGTCTCAGATCCTGGGCGTCCCCCACCGCCAGCTCAACTTCGGCCCCGTCTACACCACGCCCACGGGGCAGCTGGCGCTGCGCCAGGCCACTATGCTGTCTGGACCCCTGCAGCTCCAGTCGGCGCCCCCCGCTGTCTTCCAGGTGCCGGCACAGCTGGCCAGAGCGTACGGGGCGGGCGGGCCGGGGCAGCGCCCCGCCACCCTGGGGAACCACATCACGCTGATCAACAGCTCCGTGCTGCCGCCTGACCTGGCCTCCATCTCCATCCTCAATGGCTCCCCGCTGGTGCAGGGGCTGCCCTTCACCCCCCAGGGCCCGGACGCACAGCTGGGCCTCCAGCAGGCCTCTGTCGTCCTGCTACCGGACACGGCTGTCCCCGAGGAGAGGGGCGGCACGGAGGAGGCCTTCCAGCAGCTTCCGCAGGTGAGGTCTAGTCTGGGGCTGCCTGGGAACCTGGCGTGTTCACACCAGTTATTATTAACCCTGAGGGAGGGGGGGGGGTTCAGTCAGACGCAGAGGAAGGGCTAATCTGTTGAATATGTAGTTTACCTGTAGTTTGCTCTCTGTCTACCTTAACAACACCTGATGGATCTGATTCACGTTATCAAGTTGGTTCATATAAAGTCACATAGTATTGTTAGTATAGAAAATTAGTGAAATTCTGTCTTAATATTTTGTTCCTTGACTTCCAAACCTTTTGGGAATGCATTGTATTACAGGAGTTTACCCACCTGGCACTGAGCTGGGGTAAGGAAGGGAGGGGGGGGCATTGGGAACAGCAGTTTAAATAATATTATATTATTCATTAATATGAGAAATATAAATGTCTCATTATGCTAATATTTGTGTAATCATTTTCATTAGCCTGCTCTTCATTAGTCACTTTGTATTATGCACATGGCATTATACTACATCTGCCTTTGTTGGGCCAATGGGTTAATAGCAGCTGTCCTGTTGTTTTTTGGGCATTTGATTTGTAGATTCTTGTTTCTGTCTCTATTCCTATCTATCTAAGTGTATTGAAGTCTTAGTTGTTGCATTTATTTAGCGCTTTCATTATAAGCGCTTTACAGTAATTTGCCTCACATTCACACACCGATGGTGATTGCTGCCATCCACCGGGAGTAGTTAGTGGGTTAGGCATCTTGCTCAAGGATGCCTAACACATTAGGTACTGCCCTTTTGTCCTCCCTGACAGCCCTATGGACACATCCTACAGCCAATCTCCATGCAGAGAGCTCCTGGGATGCTCCCACCCCCGTCACCCCCCATAGTGACAGTCCTTCAGGCCCCAGCAGAGCACACTGTTGTCCCTGAGCCACCCGTGGCGCTCCCCAAACCTCTGATGCCTTCGGCCAACATGACCCAAGCAGTGGAGGAAGTGACCCTCTCCCTGACACAGAACCACGCCTTTATGCAACTGCAACAGGTCAGAATACAGGTTCCCAGAACCTAGAAGCATGTGGCTTACCCAATGCCCTCCAAGCGTGCGGTGAGAAATGAAGGGATTAGGTTATGTTAAAGATATAGTCAGTTTGTCAAATTCACCAAATATCTCTTCTCAGTCCACTAGCTTATTCTGTATGTGCTGAAGAAATAGTCTGATACTTCTACACAATCCTGGCTTCGTCAATAGCATCCAAAACAAAGTACCGAACACCGCTCACAGCAACAATATGCTAGCCTTCACAATGTGTTTTCAATGTGTGGGGCGGAACATCTGAGAGAGTGCCCTATGGTATTGAAAGGAGAGGTGTTTTGGTTTTGATTTGAGTTCGAAGTTCGAAGTTCAGAAAATATGATGTGGGAGGAACTGCATATCTCTAATTTACCAAGGGATAGAGCCATATATAACTAGAGGAGCTATTGTTGATGGGGACAGCACTGTAATGAGCAGAAGGATTGAGCTCCTTTACATGCATGTAAAGGAGCTTAGACACTGCCATTTTCTCCCTCGTCCCCACAGCAAGCACGTGCATCTCCTCTCCCACCGTCAGAGCTGCTGGGAGCTCTCCCAGTGGTGCCGACGGAGTCCCTCCCCTCACCCCTGGCCAATGAGAGCGAGGCCCAGCCACAGACCGGCGGAGTGGTCGCCATGGAGACCCCGCTGCTCCCATCAGACCGTGAGCACACGGAGCTGCAGCTGTGCCCCTCCCATCTGCTCCAGGGTGCAGGGAGCCCGCCCGGTGGGCCGGCTGTGACCCCGCCCGGTGAAGAGCCAGCTCCACAGCTCCAGGGGCTCGACTACAGCAGCAACTCCTGCCAGCCTCAGCCACGCCATGCTGTATGTGTGGCCGCCTGCCTCTCCAGTGGAGCACAGGAGCCCAGTGTTCAGCAGCATCCACACAGCAGTGAGGCCACACGTACACACACACACCTCTGATGAAGACCACACAATATAATTGTTACTGCAACACATCTCCTCTGGTCACCTATCACATTTTTGCCATTATGGTGACGTTGAACTCCCTTGGAGCTGGTTTGGTGCTGTGCTGTGTGTTTGAGTGGCAGGATACTAAATCTGTCTGGCTTGTTTATCACCATAATCATAATGTTTGATAATCAGACATGTTTATAAATGAGTTCAGCCCTCTTGGTCTAGAAGGGCAACACAACTCACATTTAAATTCTTACATTTTGTTCAATATGCCTGTAAGCTCATTAACTTAATATATACATTAAGTTAATGAGCAAATCACCACATTTTAGGAACTCAGTGCTTTACAGCAGGAAATGTCAAGTGCATTAACACAACAAATGCGAATAAACAATGATTTATACAGTTTGATTGATTCTTACCTTGCATTCTTGCTAGAGCCAGCAACTTCCTTGGTCATGGAGGTGAAAGGGCTTGAAGACAAAGACCACCCCTTGTCTCCTTTGGTCCGGGGGGGCGAGACACTTGAGTTCCCATCTTACGTAGAGGGTCTGGTTTCAGGACCTCTCCACCAGCTAGTTCAGCAGACCACCACCCAGGTGAGACAATAGTTCAGTAGAGACGTGTATTCTCTCAAATACATGTGAAGATTTGGTATCTCTGTATTCTCAGAGATAGCATTCACTTGAATATATGAATATACATTTATTAATTTACATGCATTACACACACTGGAATCTAGACGCATAAATTCACTTTGATAAATTAATACAATCTCTCTATAATATACATAGTACATAACTGATTATTGTATAAAAAAAATGATAAATTAAGATATTATATAAAGGGCTGTTGGATAATGGGTAATAACACCCATGCACCATCTGTACCTATTGATCTGATCTAATGTGGGCTCCTCATAACAGCTGGCTGCTCCTCTGGAGGCGGAGGAAAGACTGACGTCCACAATGAAGAGACACAGGTAACACAAGCCTCTCATGGTGTCTCTTAAAGGCAGGGTCAGTCATTCTTGCTAACTTCGAGGTCAAATCAAAACAGTATCGCTCCGTGGTCCTCTGCGGGTGGCGCACCTCACGTCGAAATGCATTGTGAAGCAAAGTGTAGTGCTACAGCTTTGTTGATGTGAGCGGTGTTTGCCACTTTGTTTATGTTTAAGGGTCTTGGGTGGCTTTTTGCAGCAGACCACTGTCAGTTTATCAGTGAGTTTCAGAACATTAAAAGCCATCTGATGTGAGATAAATGTGGGATAATGCGAGACCACCATTATCTCGCGAGCTTCAGTTTAATTTCGCTGTGAGAATCAGTCTGGAAAGCCTCGGAATCATTTTGAATGTGTCCGAGTAGCAAATTAACTTTCTAATCAGCGTCGTGTTTATAGATATACAGGCCTGGTTTTCCAATCAGCATCGTGTTGATAGCTACACAGGCGTGGTTTAGGTGTGCTGACCATGGTGCCGACAGCGAAAACGACCAGATGGTTCATCCAATCAACTGCCAAGTATTTTTTTGAAAGTACAGCCATTCACAAACAGTTTCAATGTACAGCTCCCCAGATGGAATTCCTCTGGCATGTCAGGTTAGTGTATTAGTTGATAGGGTAGCAGACACCTAACCAGTAGGTGGTACGTTTGTTCCCTCACAGAGCCAGCCAACCTGTAAGCAACATGTCTAATACTACTTCTAACTGTACTCACTCTCAGATTCAGGTCACTTTATCTGTACCCCTAGGTAGATGTGTTTTGCAGTAGAGAATAATCATCCTATTGAGAAACCAAAGTCAGACAAACAGGATGTCAAAGTTACATGAACTGTACACATTAACACATTAACACATACATGTATAATGTGAAATAAAAATATCCGTTAAACTAAATAAAACAGATAAATAAACTATATAAATAATCTGACCAGTGCTGCTATGACTTGGTTATTTGACAAATGGAACAAAGCTACAATATGTAGGTAGAATGAATGTCAAATGTAGATAGTGACGTCAATATATCAGAATACAGCACATGGCTTCCCATGTTGTGTTCTCTGCCACAGGTTCCAGCAGCAGCTATACCTGGACCACTGTGCGGTGCAGCACCCATACACCGGAACCTCCTTCTCCACTGTGGAGGAGGCTGTAAGGGGCCTGCTGCCCTACCACACCTCTGATGGTCGCACCCACAGCCAGGAGGACTTTGATTTAGGTCAGTGTCCATTGTTAGAGGGTACTGAACGCTTGGTGAACCTTGACCCCAGCATCACCGTGTGGTGCTCCGACCACGTCCAAACTACTATCATGACTGACAGAAGTGACCGCTAGTCTGTATTGTCAAGATACTATCATTTGTTGTCTATCATTTATCTCAAATGTGAATATATAGGTTAGAGGAAATGGTGCAAAATATTTAATTTAGCATTTTTGGCAACATGAGAATATATTCCGCCACTAGATTTTGATAATGCCCATCCAGTGTTAAGAAATATTGTCTTCAAAGTGGAACACAATATTATATTTAGTTTGATACTATAGATTAGTTCACACCATATCCTATATTTATACCAGGTTAGTCTGATTAGAAATCTCTTTTCCAAGAGAGAATAAATTGCCCTGTCACATCCCATCACACACTGTTCTTCCTCTTCCCTGTACAGTGGACCAGGAGTTCCACACTGTGTCGGGGTTCCTGCTCAAACGCACCAAGGACATGGTCAACAAATACAGGCAGCTGCTGATTGGAGAAGCCCAGGTAGATGCTGACCTTTACACTACAGCATGTAGCAGGGGCTCCTATCCAAGCGACTTACAATTAGCGGGCTACATGACATCGTTATCGGTAACCATAGTGAAAATCAGTGTAAGGAAATAACACATTGTTCTCTTTTGATCAGCTATCAATCAAGTACCACATAACAGGGTTTGAATGAAATAAGCTATAGTATAAAACTATAGTATGTTCATTTGTGTGAATTGGGGACCTGAAATTCAACAGCTTAAGATAGATAAAAGGGCTACAGTTGTACACTCAACACTGAAAACAAGTGGATGTTGTCATTGGGTTCTACAGCAGGAGAGTCCGTCTGCAGAGATGGTCATGTTAGAGCGTCTGTTTCTTCAGGCCGAGAGGTTTGCTCTGGCGGAGGACAGGCGTAGAATACGCAGAGACCCAGGTCAGTGTCCCAGAGCGGTTATATATGTGGCTGCTTATTAGCCGGATGATATTAGACCAGCAATCCATCTCAAGTGGAAAACAAGTGGGAGAAGTAGTCTGACATTAACATAAACGTTTGGAAGACTAATTAATACAATACATTAGAAGTCTTCAACAGGAATACATAAATACAACCTGTGCTATAAATATATAAATCAATCAGTCAATTAATACATTTATATTTAAATTATATATAACTCAATCCATGTAATCCGTGTTTCTATCAGCCCTTGGCCCGAAAAACGTTGAAAATCTCTGCAATACATGATGTACCTATTTCATTGTTAAAATGAACACAAGCCATCCATCCATCCATCTTCATCCGCTTATCCGGAGTCGGGTCGCGGGGGCAGCAGCTTCAGCAAGGGACCCCA
>JAODTR010000015.1:528319-543453 GCA_025399935.1 Amblyopsis rosae
GCAGTTCTGAAGGCGAAAGGGGGTCAAACACAGTATTAGTATGGTGTTCCTAATAATCCTTTAGGTGAGTGTATACAGTATACTGTAATTGTGTTACTCATACAATTCATGTGAAGAACCACATAACTTGCTTTATCGGCAGGCTCTCATTCTGTTTACCTTCAATCAGCTGTAATTGTTGGGAACACCAAAGCAAAATGACAAACCGCACATCCGCACAAAGCTATCATTGATCCATTCTTATCATATGCCAGAAGAAAGCTGTGGGTTTCTTTCGCGGATCCTCTGTCTAATAGATGAGAGAGCCATTCGACAACCAAAGCAAATCAAAACAAAGGAGCAACTTGGCAGCTGAACCGCGTAAACTCTTTCAAACTTAGCTGTGGAAGTTCCCTTACAGCATCGTCTACTCACTCTTGTGGGAGCGAATCATCCTGTCGGACTTGGCGGAAGCATCTTTCACTCGGTTGTGATATTCTAACAGGAACGTCTTCTCATGTTCAAAGAAATCATCCACGTCCTGCAAACACAAAAACACATCCAGTCTGTGATCACATCTAGACAGCTCGCTTCAATTCACCGTGCCTGGCTTACGCCTAGCATGCCCGTCAGTCAAAGTGAGCTAAGATGACATCTCACACACACACACACACACACAGATAGGATATAATGACAGTTACAACGTAACTCCATAAATGGGTCAGCTGTCTAATAGACAAGAGACCCGTTTGCCAGCATTTACAATTTGTTTACAATGTTTGGCTCGCTTGAAATAGCAAAACAAATGACGAATGGACCAAGCATTACCTTGACTCCAGCCACCAAAACTCCATCAGCCGACTTCACCACGTTCTTGAAGAAATCCTCCAACTTCTCCTTCTTGTTCTTCCCCCGAACACTGAGCTGTTAAGAGGTCACACAGGGGTCAGTCACCTTCAACATCCCGTTGAAGCCCACACGCTCCACACTGATCTTGCTTGAGCTGCCGTCGTGGAGACTCACGTCCTGGTTGTACTCCAGGAAGACGTGGAAGTTGAGGTCTTTCCTCAGGACAGGATGAGCCGCCACGCGACACAGGAACACCTCGTGCATCGCAACCGTCTTTTTAAAGATGGCCAGGTACTCTCTGGAACACAGCAGGGTAGCCCGCTTAAAGGTATAGTCAACTATTCAAAGCTAATTGTAAGCTAACACACTTTTAGCAAAAATCACCAAATATCTCCTCGCGTTTAGCTATTTCACCGTTCTCTGCGCATGCCGAAAAAAGAATCTGGCACTTCTACGCAGCCCTGGCTCTGTACATAATAAACGAAATGCGTTTCAATGCGCGGGGGCGGAGCTTCTGGGGGAGTTTGTTTTGCTTTGAGCTCAGAGTTAGCAAGCGTTCTGGAGAATGATGAACCCTGCTTTTAATTAACACTAACAGCGCATGTAGCGCACGGTCCTGGTAAACCAAGGACCCTCGGCCCCAGTAGTCTGGAGCCGCCACACCTCTCCATTTACCAGCAAGGAACCCTGGGAAATAAACAACATTCTAGCATCAGCGGCAGACAGATAGACGGCACGTGCGTGTTGCCGTGGAGACTCACGCCTCTAGTTCCTGCTTCATCTTTGTGAATTCCTCCTTGGTCATGGAGCCTTCGCCCTCCCCCAACTTCTGAAGCTTCTCTCTGGAGGCATCGAAGTCAGGTCTGGGGGGTGCGGGGGGGATCTGTGGGTGGTGCGCGCACGCCCACGCGCACACACACACACACACACACACACACACACACACCTTAGCAACGCGCACACAGCACACCCAAGGAGGAACTATTCCCCATTTATGCAGACAAGACCGACCCAGCGTTCCATGCAAGCCACCGGGGAGGTCCTCAGATTTCACCATAAAGCCCATTATTTATCTCTGGGGGCGTTAATGGGTGTTTTTAGTATACAACATTAATACCTACGATCAATCTGAGGCCACAACGGTATTTCTGCAGGAAACTTGGGGAAAGCTGACTTTGTTTCAGACCATGCCTGGTAGGTTTAGCTGTCTGGGTGCTGTCTACATCAGCCTCCACGGCAAAATGTCGTTGGTGACGTTAGCCTACTCAAGTGACTGGAAGCATTCCATATTTTCTTTCTCCCAGTGAAATACATTACAATGCTCCTTTTGTGTTATTATTCCAGTGTCTTTGAGTCAGGCTTTCATTCTCGCATAACATAATAAGGTGAGGTGTTGTTCTCTTACGATGTAGCCGGCGTATTCCTCATTCTCCACAAACGAGTCGTGCAGCCAGATGAACTCCTCATGTTGTCTAACCACGGAAAACTCTTTCTGCTTGAAGTTGGGCAGCGTGCTCTGGGGAGAGGGGAGGAGCCTGTCAAAAACCAGGCAGGGGGCGTGGCTCAGGTACCTGGCCACGCCAGGCCAAGTGGTGCACAATATATCGACTCAGTATCGTTATCGCAATACTACGTTGCGCAATATCATGTTGAAAATGTTGCAGGAAGTGCAATATTCAGTTTATTTAGTGGAGAGATGCGTCCACTGGCTGTTTGGCTTAGTTGTGTTTGATTTAGACAGAAGTAAGATGTGTGGCTGAGGAAGCTAATGACTTATTAGAGATCCAAGAGGAAACATTAGTGGTCATAAAGAATTGCCTCCTCGGTAGCTTGGAATTACCGTTGTTCTACCAGTCCAATATGACTAAGTTTAAAATGTGTTGCTTTGACATGTTATGAATATATTTTGATAAATTTTCCTATAACCTTTGTGTTTTTACTTATGCAAAAATATTTAAATTAATATTGATATTTCAATTTTCATGATCAATATCCCAATATCATTTTGTCAGTATAGTGCAGCACCCATAATGGACACATGTCGGGGGATGACTGCAGGTGTCTTAGAAAAATCTGAGTGTCACGACAGCCAATAGAAGCACAATGAATGTCAAGCCAAGGCAGAGGAGGATGCAAGACTCCCCATGTCATGTCATGATACCATAACATCAATAAAAAAAAAGGATTATACTCGTTGCAGGTTATGTACAGGTTATGTACAATTACTTTGGGTCGAAAATACCACCACAAACATTAGTTGTTGAAAAGGCTTGGAGGCGTGGCCTCAGACAATCGCACTACTGCAAGGAAATGTTTGAGACTGGCAGACTTTTCTTAGCATGGCCCCGCCCGACTATGCTCTCAGCTCAATTTATTTCTCTGAGATTACAGTCTGGAAACCCTTATCACGTTAGTGTTTCCACAGGTTACACTGGCGGTTCAATCAGTGTGGGTTAGTGAGATACCGTTGAAGTCAAGGGTGTTTCTAAATTGTGGTAGAGCTAGATGAGGCGATCAAAACTATTGTAGCAACGCTGATTGGTTCAGCGCTGTCCAATAGTTTCAAAATGAAGCAAGAGGTCTACGCCAAGTAGGATGATACAACTGCGAACACTTCCAAATGCAGCGTGGTTAGACCTATTACCATAGTGAATATGGTCTGGTTAGACCGGGCTAGACTTTTCTACCCGATGGCATTCATTTGGACCGTGTTGTATGAGTGCATCCATGAGAAGGGAGTGTATTATTCTGTTACTCTTTGGTTGTTTATGAATCTGTTAGTTCAGTAACTTTATATATGTATAAACCTCCAGTGAGTTTATTTCTTTGTTGAAGCCACATCTTATTGCCGACTACTGTTACAGGAGATAGTGTGTTTGACGTTATTACATTGTTGTTGCCCCTTGTTGCTACCTAATTTGTTTACGTATTTGACCGACGGTAATAACGTAATGTACCTTTCTATTATTAGTAGTGAGTAATATTTGTTTGATCAGAACAATGCGGTTCATTGATAAAGCCCCTTGCAGAGACTTGAACTGGACTACTAGGGTCAGTAATGTGTTCCGACAGACACACCAAGGCAAATATTCATCCTAAGAATCAGTCAATACAGTCCTCATATTAGTCATCATCAAGTAAATATCAGCAAATAAACCAAAGAGACTAAAGCATTAGGAGCTAGTCTGAACCAGTTCAGTGGAATAGTGGTCTTTTAGACTCCCCATTCCTGTGACGAGTCCTCCTCCGTTCTGTTCTTAACCAGCAGCCCAGACCAGACCAGTAGAACAGCAGACCAGAACATAACAGACCAGACCAGCAACCCACTGTACGCACCTTGGTGTGAACTGTGAATTTGACTTTGTCTCTCTCACTCAGGGCGTCCGAGATGTCGACCTGCAGAGTGGCGTCTGTCTGAAGGTCCACGTTTACTGCCCGGGCCTGGATACACGCACACGCACACGCGTCAGGTCAGGTCAGGTCACTAGCAACTGAAGTCTAAGGCCAACAATAACAAACTGTAGGCGTGTCTGGATGGGAATGACATGCATATGACGACGGCGGATGAATTTCACAGAATGTCTTATTAGCGTAATATCTGAGAGTCTGCTGGCTGATGCAAACGTTAGCATTATTCATATTATAAATATAATATGACAGAAGAACGTTAATAGGATCTACACTATATAAAGATAGATTAACAGCAACACATCGCCGAGCAAACTAAGACAACGCCTAACCTATGTAAGCGGAATGAAGCAAAGCCAACGTGATAAAGTGTTAGCAATAGAATGAAGCTCACTCCTCGGTCCTCGTCAGCCAGGAAGTCGGGTCCGTCGTCCAGCCCCTCTTGCTGTAAACAACACGTCAACAACAACACGTGACGTCACACCCAGCACACAGCGCGGAGCGCGCAACACGTCGTGTGGAGCACAACAAGAAACATGGCATGTTAAAGAGAAGACAAAGAAATTAAGACACATACCATCATGGCTGCTGACGGGTGGAGTAGACGGGAGCTGCGGAAGTGACGTAGCGCGGCTGCATCAGCTGACCGGGTAAATATGAACTTTATTAAGTCACTTCATGTAGATTGGCTTATTAAATCCACCCGTTTACTAGCTTTAGTCACAACATGCAAGAGTTCAACATACAATGTACTCACCTGATGCCGTTCCGTTATTATATTTATTTTATTGCAGAACAGTTCATACGTCGATGGAAAGGAAAATGTGTTACCAGGTGTTGTAGGTATGCCGACCACTGGATGGCGATAAAACTTTATACGTGACAGACCTCTTGCTATTATGTATTGCAGACATGCCTCTGATTCATTAGTACCCTCTATTAAGTCTATATTGATAGTACCTCGTGCTATTATGTATAGTAAATTACTATACATAATTTATTATACATAATATTATACATAAGACAAGTCTTGAGTCTAAAGTATGACTGATGACTACTGTAATAATCAGAAATGTGATAATATATATCCTGCTGAAACTGATGCCATGATGCCATGTTACACCGTGCCTGTAGGATATTGAGGTGAATGCTACACACTACATTACTAGAAACAGGTGTATACAGGTGCATTAATTCAAGTATTGTGTAAAAGTTAAGTAATTGAAATAATTCAATTGACAAATTGAAACTCATATTGTGGATGAATTATGCGGCGTGGCATGGAGTCGATCAGCCTGTGGCACTGCTGAGGTGTTATGGAAGCCCACTCAGAATTTTTTTGTTTTTTGTTGCTTGTCATACCCACGAAAAATGTTCAGTTGAAAGGGTTTACTAAACGTTTTGCCAACAGACCATTGTCTGTCCTGTAGGCCTACAAGCACGAGATCATTGTGACATCATCGGCCCAGGGCCAATCAGCAGCTTGCTTGCTCTTGGGTCCTGCGGGCTGTCCTGGGGCCAGTTGGTCTTCTGTGCAGCGATGACAAGCGGAGACAGGTTCCAGGCTCAATATAGCATCAGAGATCAGCTTTCATCCCCTCCCCTCTTCACTTCTACCCGCGACAAAAAATGTGCGTGCCACTCGCTCGCTCGCTTCTGTTCTCTAGGTTTCGGTGGGTGTGGCCGCCCACAATCAATCACTGGGTCGTGTTATAATCTCGCTCCGTCCAGCCCACAGCCTCTCTCCTCCTAGCTATGTTAGAACAACAAAACTGCCGGATCTCACACCACCAAACCACTGTTACCACAGTCAAGTGTTCACCCCAGTTCAACACACACACACGTTCTCCAGAGCAGACAGGAAGTGTTTGGCCACAGTGTTTCATGTTTTTATTGCGGGGGCGTCTCATTAAGGCTCGTTCTCAAAGGATTTACATTCTAAATCAGAAACATTTAGACGTATATTTTCTCTCCTGTAGTGCCTCCAAAGTGCGTCTTGCTGCACAACATGCTGGGTAAAATACCACGACGACGATAAATAAATAAATCATACAAATCATCTCAGGAGTGAGAAGTTCTGGCCGTGTGCTGGGGGTAAGGGGGCGGAGTCACACAACCTTATGTGCTTGGGGGGGCGGAGTCACACACATCCTTCCTCCTTCAGCAGACCTTTGGCAAAACAGTTAGCTAGCAGCCTTGTAAACAAGTTATTAATTAGCTTTTCTTCTTCTTTACGTTTAAACAAAAACGACGACAGACCGGAAGGGGCGTGGCCGCAGCCGGACCCCCGTCCAATCACAGGGGCTTCCCCTCCAGGGACACGACCACGTTCCCGCCCAGCTTCTCGGCCAGCGCGCTGCGGTCCTGGATGTCGTCCAGGCCGTTCACCTGCCACTCGTGCTTAATGCCTGCCGACCACAAATGACATGTTTGATTGACAGGTGCGGGGTGACGCAGCGCTCGGCCCGCAGCAACGCGCTCCCACCCTCTCACCTGTAAACTTCTTCTTGATGGCATCTTTGGAGCTGGCATAGATCATCTTGCTTTTTAAAGGAGCGCCCTCTGGTGCCCTGGAGGAGCAACAACACCAATTACTATCATCACTCATAATAATATTCATCATAATTATCAAAATTATCATGACACTGAAACTGCTGGAGGATTTCCCTCAGCATTACTGTTCACTCATTATAATAATAATCAAGTCTTCTATATATATATATATAATTTTTATTTTATTTATATACAGTATATACAGTATATATATATATTTATATATATAGCTATCAGTTTAGTGTAATTTGAAATGCCATAGGCGTTCGTCAGCTATCGGTGAGTCAAATGCTCTGTGAGACTATCTGCTCTGGTTGATGAACCTGCATCTTTATAAGTACATCTTATTTTCCACCATACCCAAAGGTTCTGACCAATCAGGGCCTATTTTCCTTGACTTGTCTGGACAATCTCCATTGCCTGTCAATCACAGGAGTGCATGCAGACAGCTACAACCTTTTCCAAATGGGTTTCCAACAGCAGACCAGTGGGCTTTACAAAATATCTCTTTCTAAGCTCTCGCTGCAACTCTCAAATCCTATCTACAGCAGCTTCAAGGTAAGAGTATAACACTGTTTAAAGGTATAAAATAACACTGTTATAGCAGTTACTGTAACACTTTTATAGTAGTTACTGTAACACTGTTATAGTGCCCACTGTAACACTGATATAGTAGTTACTATAACACTGTTATAGTGCCCACTGTAACACTGTTATAGTAGTTACTGTAACACCATTATAGTACCCATGTAGCAGTACTGTTTGTGTGCGTACCAGAATATAAACACCAGATCTTCCTTCTTGGACTCGCTCGTTTCGTACGTGGCGTCGTAGAGGGCGTAGCGACAGTCGTTAAGGGGGAGGAGCTTAACGAAGCAGGCGTAGGGGTCGTCCACCGACTCTCCGATGTCGCCCACCAGGATCTGCTTCCCCTCCTCCACCACGATCTTCTTCCTGTCGTCGCTCAGGCAGAACAACACCCCCTTCTTCCTCTTCTTCACCTCCTGCGGCGTAGACGACTTCCTCACCTTCATGTCATTAAACACCTTGATGACCTCGTCATTCACCGTCACTCCTGACGCCTGACACGCATTCAATATTAACACATTAGCACCTTGATGACATCACCATTCACCGCAATAACAACACATTAGCACCTTGATGACATCATCATTCAATATTAACAATTAGCACCTTGATGACATCACCATTCACCGTCACCAATGACACACATTCAATATTAACACATTAACACCTTGATGACATCATCATTCAATATTAATACATTACCACCTTGATGACATCATCATTCACCGTCACTAATGACACACATTCAACATTAATACATTACCACCTTGATGACATCATCATTCACCGTCACTAATGACACACATTCAATATTAACACATTAACACCTTGATGACATCATCATTCAATATTAATACATTAGCACCTTGATGACATCATCATTCACCGTCACTAATGACACACTTTCAATATTAACCATGGATGTATTAGAAGAACAGGATACGGTATGTAAAAATGGCGGCTATTCCTTTCAAGCGCATACGCTGCTGGTATGGTGGCTATACCATGATACTGCAGAGTCTATTATTAAAAAACACGCGCCTATAAAACGGTTATGAACGCTGTTTTAAAGCCACACTCATACATAAACAATTCGTTATATTATGAAGTTAAATGCGAGTGAGTTTGATTTTTTATAAAAAATACATAGAGCCCAGTAAAGCTCATTGTTTTGAGTGACGTCACTACAGGAGACGAGCAGAGCATGCTCTGAGGCCTGGCTACCGGTAGTCTCGCAGAGCCTTACGTAAAGTCTGGGACACAGCGCTGGCTAACCACGACAAGATCCGCCTACTTGACAGGAAAGGTATTTTGATTGACATGCACAACCACGGTGTCGGTGCATATGCACTGACAACTGTCAGAGTTTCCCCCCCCACAACCTGCAGGCGCAGGGAGGCGAGTCAGGCGACCCTCTCGTCTACCGGGGTAACTCTAACGTAGCGGCTCTCAGCCGGGGACTTGTGAGTATCCCCACACCCGCCCAGCGCCTCACACCCTGGGCAAATCTTTGAGTTGAATAAAGTCCATCCCCTATCCAGGACAACGGTTCCAGAACCAAGGTAAGCCCCACCAGATCTAAATGGTAGCGCTCCACTTCCTGCACAAGTTCTGGCTCCTTCCCCCACAGCGAGGTGACATTCCACGTCCCCAGAGCCAGCCTCTGCCGCCAGGGTCTTGTCCGTCGAGGTCCCTGACCTTCGCTGACACCCATATGGCAGTGCACCCGACCCCCACGATTCCTCCCACGAGTGGTGGGCCCATAGGATGGAGAAAACCTGACGCACATTCAATATTAACACATTAACACTACCGAGTTGCAATTGTATTTTATGGCTTGCAGGAAATTCATGCTGGTCAGCCTTCTAGTGATGCTTCACCAGTGGTTTAGTACGCGTAATCTCAATATTTTATTTTGGCATGGATACAGATTGTAGGTTGTTGTAAACACTGTTTTACAGATTGTAGGCTATTGTAAACACTGTTTTACAGATAGTAGGTTATTGTAAACACGGTTTTAACATGGACCTACAGTAATATGGAAGAATTTTTTTTGCAAGCAAAAAGATTTGCACAGATGAGGACATCATCTTTCACTTCAAGTCAGCCCTGGTGAGTGAACCATCAAACTATATTTTAAGAGCATGAACGCAAGTCTCCATGTCCTCCTGGCTGCAGTGACAGTCCTTGGCCAGATAGAGGTGGATCGATTGATTGCACAATTGTACTCACTGATTGTACTCACAGGCAATAAAGTTAACTGTTCTCATTCGAAAGAGAACTGCTGCACAAATTGGTATTCAATTATGCTTTGTGTATATCACAAAGAGGCTACTGTTACGGCTCATAGGCTCCACTACAGTAGGCTACCTGGAGATTATGTACCCCCCCTTATTATTATTTCTGACCTTAACCTTCCGCAGTTTTTTTTTTTTTCTTTTCACAATGGCAAGGCTTTGTTTTGGAGGGTTCAAATAACCAGCTAGCCAGTCAGGTAGCAGTTCACCCCGGCTGCTCTCTGCAAACAATTATTTTGTGGTTGGTAGATCTTTAAAAATAAAATGTTACACTGTGATAATGGCAGTGTTAGTTAGTCTGGACTGTGTAAATGGTGTTCTCAAACGTCAGTGCTAGTGTGGACAGCATGAAAAACGTAGTGAGTAAAGTGTGGTCCACAAGCACATGGCAAAAATTGAACTTCAGGGTACCTTCTCATTTTAGCATTATTGCTCAATTATGTACATTAATATAATAAAACACAATTACTAAGTTAAGTGATTGCATATTCAATTAAACATCTAAACTGAGTATGCAGCATGTGCAGGTAGTATTTGTATCCTATATAATTAACAGGCTATAAAACAAGTTTAGGATTTAGAATAGTTACATGATGCTGCCCACCACAGGTGCAAAGTGGATTACAAATATTTAAAATGCTTACGTTTTTTTTTTATTAGAATTATTAGACCTTCTGATTAACAATCAGGGCAATAGTATAAAGAATCTGGTCTGGTCGACTAGGATGGATTAACAAGAGTTCTACTAGACTGAGAACTGTGGAGTTAAACTAGACCAACAGGAGGTGTTAAACCAGTTCAGCCAGTAAGGTCTTGAACTGGACTAAAATGGCCACCCGGCCACACAGCCTGCCCCGGCTACAAAGTGGACAGAACCCCGATATATTCTTGGGACAGCTCGCAAAGCAGAGCGGAGAAGCAGACCATCAGACCTAATTAAACACGTTATAACTTTAATAACTATCATTTAATAACTATCAATTATACTACAGGCGTCAGCCAATAGCTTCTACCCGCCATGCCAATTAATCAAGTTATGTCCGGGACACACAAGTGTTTCTCCAGCCCTAGAACAGCAGGAGTATCACTTACCATGTCCGGCAGCCTGGTGTTTCTGGCGCGGTAGGCGTTAAATTGGTTTTAAGGCTAAAGGTAGGCGTTAAATTAGTTTTAAGGCTAAAGGTAGGCGTTAAAGGGAGTTTCAAGATTAAAGGTAGGCGTTAAAGGGAGCTTTAAGATTACAACTATCTGGATGAGACAGCAGCTCCTGGGGACTGCGGAGAAGGGGAGGGGAGGGGGGGCGGGGGGCGGGGTTTGACCCAAGCTGTGAGCCTGTGACGAAGGATGATTGACAGCAGCAGATAGTGGATCGCAGATTCACTTTTTAAATTTTTTATTTTACATAAAACAATGTACATTTATTGCTACGCGTTTTATATTCAAAACAAAATAACTAAACACAACAAACTTCACAAAACATGTCATAAATAAAAAGTGGATTTATTTGGAACTAAATAAATAATGAGGAACATTTTCCAGTCCACAGTAGAACCATAGCATTGTACAAGTAGAACCTATGAGTAAAACCAGGCCCATCATCTAGTCTGTGCTAGGCTACATAATTTCTCACTCTAAGGAAAACAATTACCCTAATTATACGAGTTGCCTCAGAATGACAGTGTATCTTTGGGAGGTTAAACTAACTTATATAAAGAACAGGAATGAACTGATAGACAATTAAATCTTCAACAGTAGTCTTAATTTAATCAAACCACACAATCTGTTCCCTGAGAAAACAGCCTTATTAGTAGTTCAGTGTAAAGCGACTGGCTCCATCTCATTCTGGGAATGTTTTCAGTGGCTGCCCCCTACAGGTGGCTAAAGGAAAAACATGGGACATCTCCATGTCTACGGTGCACACAGCTGCCTTTTAGCTCTTGATATTCAACAGTCCATATGTTTCAATAGGAAAGCATTCATAACAGCTCATGTGTTTCTGTCAGAAGGGATTCATAACAGCTCATGTGTTTCTGTCAGAAGCACAGCTCACAGTAACATGGGACAGAATTACATTTCAGAATAAAAGTCCTGCTGAAGTAATGGCGTGGCCCAGTAGGCTAGACAGCGGCCGGTAGACCAGGTGAGCCGACTATTTACAGGTTTCTGGAAGGTTCTGGGCAGGGGCACTCCATTTACAACCTGGAGCGTTTGGTGGGGGGGGAGGCGAGTGGGGAAGCGGGCGGGGTCAGGCCCAGCCTAGACAGCTCAGCCTGGAAGAAAGCCTGCAGACGAAGCCCGGCCTTGGCCTCGTTGGTGTGGCGAGGGTTGTACTGCATGCAGTTGGAGAACATCAGCTCCACGTCCGCTATGAAGCCAGCTGCACACACACACACACACACACAGTACAGTCTCTCTACATTAGATTACTTTATATGCACTAGGGATCTCATCGTTTACAATGTAATTACAGATTCCTTCAGACATACCGGAGGTCTGGTAATCACAGCTGTTGATCCTCTCTCTGATTGTGCTGAGGGCGATCGGTGTCTTGATAATGTCATAGTAATCAGGGACCTGCAGATCACACATTATTCAGTGTGTGTGTACATACACACACACACACACCACACAACACCTCCACCACAAAAGACAACTGCAGAACAAGACAGCACAACACAACAATACCAGGTGTTCCTCAGGGTGCTGTTATAGGACCAGTCTTGTTCAGTGTGTTACACAGCTGTGTGTGTGCGTGCTCGCTCAAGCGTACCTGGGTCCTGGACACCAGCTTCTTAAAGGGCCAGCTATCCGGGTGTCTGACGAGGTCGACAGCAAGCTGCTCACAGGCTGACAGCTGATGGACACCATGGTTACGACCCGATGACCTCCGAGAGGAAGAGGAGGAGGAGGAGGAGGGGGTAAGAACCGGTCTAGAGGGCTTAACAGGAGGAGAACATTCTGGAGGAGAGAGGAGGACTTCATCAGGTCAGAACCACCGTTACACAAGTTCATTACACTAGCCAGTTAGTTGAGCTCAGTCTCAAGTTATACCCGTCTGGCTTCTGTTCAGTGCACCACCCTGAGCTGCCGGAGGCACCTCAATCTCATGGCTCAGACGTGCGCTGGTTCGAGTGCCACTGCGGGGCGGGGGCAGGCTGGCACTACCTGAGGACCTGTGGGTGACAGGAGGGTCAGTTGAGGGCTTCACAAAATCATTTGACATGGAGCAGGCCACTTCTCTGACTCACCTGGAGGAGGACTTCTTCCCATTGGTTGTGGAGCTGCTCTTAGGCGTGGCTACAGGCAGTCCCTGGGTTGGCCGGCTGGTTGCCTTGGAGACGGAGGAGCGGGGGGCCTGCCTGGACCTGAAACAATGGCGGTGTCAAGTCAATTCATCTTACTTGCTGATATCTAGTCTGTGGTCACCTGGGATAGGATAGGATTGTAAAAACAATACCAGCCCCATCCCATAGAGGTCACTGTGGCTAATTGCAACTGACCCATCAGGTCAACTGGTTATTGGTTCTGTGTGTCATGACAGCACCTATAGATCAGGGGTTCTCAAACTTTTCAGCTCACTGAAAATTGTAGTTTAATTACAGCAGCAACATATGAGAGCTCAACAGACTGCACCTGTAGCAGCTGGGGGTGTGTGTGTGCTCATTCGCCACAAAAGGAAGTGTTTAACACCAATTCAGAGTTAATAAAAAGTCTAGATGGGGTGTAATTAATCCTGACCACATTAATAAGTGATTTCTAGATTTAAACTAGTAGCATAAGATTTCATACAAAACTGAAGAGAAAGCTTGCTAACTTGCTAAGAGCACAAATCAAAATCCCCCCGCAGCACCGCCTCACATAGAAACACATTGTGAAGCAGAGTGTAGTACTACGCCTCTGTTGATGTGAGCGGTGTTCACCACTTTCTTAATGTTCCTATTTACAGAGCGAGGGCTGTGTGGAAGTATCACATTATTTTTTTCAACTTGCACAGGGAACGGTAAACTAGCGAAATGCAAGGAGATATTTGATATATTTGGTGAATTTGACAAAAAGTGTATTAGCTTTCAATTATCTTGCAATAGCCGACTATACTCCTAAACGTCTGCATCTGCCCTTTTCAAAGCAAAGGAACCAAAACGCCCACCTGTCTTCTTCAGAACGGCCCTGTGACGGGGGGGAGGGGCGAGGGGCGGGGCGACTGGATCTCTGTTTGGGTCGACAGTCGGGACAGAACCAGTCCCCTTCCGGTACGGCCTGCAGAAACACACACAACCAGTGACATGGCTGGCCAGGGCCCCCCGCTGTGGCCTTCTACAGGGGCCAACTCTGTGTGTGTGTGTGCGCGTTTCAGAGTGTGTACGCACCTTGAGCTTGGGCCTGAGGCAGTGCGTGTGGTTGCCACGGTGACAGGAGTCGCACAGCACCATGCTGTCAGCGTCTCCTTTGCGGCGGCACACCTTGCAGCGCGTGTTGAGCAGCGAGCGAGACCACAGCACACTTCTGTCTAGGGTGGACAGATGGACAAACACCTGCACACACACACACACACAGGTTATTGGGTTACTGTGTTAAATAGGCTTCTATGCATACAGCATGGGTGCCATGCCGCCTGACACCACACTAATGGGGGGGGCAGGTTACCTGGGACAGACTAGAAGAGGTGTGAAGAGATTCTCTCCATCGCTCCAGAACGGTCTTGCATACCCTGCTTGTCTCGCTGCCGTCTGACACAGACAGGCAGGCAGGCAGGCAGGCAGGCAGGCAGGCAGACAGGCAGGCAGGCAGACAGGCAGGCAGACAGAGTAAACATCTGGGTTGTGCTCATATTTTATTCACTTATGTCAAATCAATCATTCACACCTTCACTGCTCTCTTCATCCAACTTCTTCTTCTTCAGTTTCTGGTCTTTCCTAGGCTCCTCCTCTCCTGGGGTCACAGTAAAGAGGTCTATATTCATTATATATTAACTGTATTATATATACATAAGTTACATGTTACACACACACACAGCTGACCTAGAGGGGGCTTGAGGAACTTCCTCTCGATGCCTTGCTCAACGTGCACCAGGGCCCGGGCCAGGCAGCGCACCGTGCAGCTGACTGCTGTGGGCGTGGCACTCCCAGGCTCCGCCCCCCTCAGCTCCTCCAACCTGGAGACGGTTAAGAGGTCAGAGGTCACAGCCGCCCCTTTACCATTTTCACGCACACGTAAAAAAAACACGTTTGGTTGGGCGCAGTGCCGCCGTTACTGTGGAAACGACCCGAGTTACCTGGCCAGGCTGGGCTGCAGCCCTCCGTTTACATGCTCATCACAGATGAGGTCATACTGTCCTCTCTGCAACGCCTCCCTCCAGCGCACTCTGTCCATCACCTGTGCATACACACACACACACACACACAGAGCGCTGTGGCAGGCTGGTTAACCACAGGGGCATGATTGGGGGGGGGGGGGGGGGGG
>JAODTR010000015.1:548755-558755 GCA_025399935.1 Amblyopsis rosae
TATTGAGTGTTCGTGTGTGTGAGAGAGAGAGAGAGAGAGAGAGAGAGAGAGAGAGAGAGAGAGAGAGAGAGAGAGAGAAACATTGATATATGTGGATAATTATCTGCAGGAATCTGCCTCATTTTCAGTCTAATTAACACTAAACTGCATACCTGTCCGGGGAGGGGGGGGGGGTGTGCGGGTGTGTGTCACCCAACTGTGTTACCAGTATTTAACAAATTACTTTCTACCAGGGGGAATATATATATATATATATATATATATATATATACAATCAAAGTAATTCGTTGCTTCTTTTTTATGAATCGTGGTACGCTAACGTATTTCGGCTCAGATGGTTCGACCTGAAACATTCGACTCAGGCCCGGAAATCACTCTGTTCTGTAGCGCGACATAATGCACACGCACACACGACAATACACACAGCTAGAGATCATTGTGAATCATGTAGTATTCCGTGTTAGTAGTACTATATAGAGTTACAGCCATCTTCCATCGTTAGGTCATATTGACAACCCACAACAATGGCGATAAGATCTGATCCCTCGTTGGTTCCAACAAGGCTCTTTGTCTGAAAGACAACACAGCGCGGCGCGCTTCCTGTCAAACACTTAGGCTACCTTTATGTGTACAAGTATATATCTGCTGTTACCCTATACAGTATGTCTATAGATAGATAGATAGATAGATAGATAGATAGATAGATAGATAGATAGATAGGCCAATCTTTAGTAGGCCTACTGCCGCAATACGATTTATTAACTGCACACCTCAATAATGGATATTTGGAAATGTTTTGAGCGTTTATATATATACACTGTATATGTGAAGGGACGCGACCGGCCAACGCCCCTGGCCACGAGGGCCAAGGTATCGATGAAACAAAAAGATAATAGTAAATAAATAAATATATAAATACATATTTAATACTGTAGAAATACTGTATAGACTAAAGTTGGAGAAATCCTCTGACGTCATTCTCACAAAAACGTCTGTGTGCCATCCAACTGGTTCCCTCCTGTTAGACTAATTATTTATTCATTCATTCGTTCGTTCGCTCGTTCCTTCATTCATTCATGATGCAGGACGCGTCACGTCGCTAAGTCTGAACGGCACCGGAACGCAGCCCGCCGTTACCGCAGGCTACCAACCGCAGCCCGCATCTCACATGACACGTGCACGCGCGCTGCGCGCACACATAGCGATGGCCAGTGTGTCAGTTTTTTCTTACCGTTCAATCCACTGCTGCTGTTATGTATGCGCGCGTAGCTGTGCGTTTATTATTTAGGCTTGCTTTGCAGATTTTCTGCAAAAACATGAGCCTTTGAATGCGAAAGTAAGTCAAATGGTCTATAATCCACATTTCTGTTAAACACCGGGCCCTTTGTAAGTAAAGGCATGTCAGTTGCGTAAGCCTACGCATTGTTTGTTTTTGTTTGTTCCTGTCAGCCTGTAGTATGTCTGCCTTGCTGCCTGCCTGTATGTAATATCATACAGTCACTTTTACAAGTCCAACTCATTGTATCCTAAATGTAAATCTAAAATGACAGCCTCCGTCTGTGTATGACACCTAACTAACTGCCTGCCTTTTTAAACCGAAACAGATCGTTGCAGAAACAGAGGAGTAATGAATGTCATGGCAATGTAAACTCCGGGTTGACTGAACACACACCTTCTTAGATAACCTTGTTTTGCGCTCAGACAATAAATATTAAAACAAGCAGACATGCGTGCACGATTAGGAGCATGCGTGCGCACTCACATGGCTATATTGTTGTTATTATTATTATTATTTATTTATTTATTTTTATTCTGAATTTAAACTGTTCAGTTCATTCTTTCGTATGCAGTGAATCACGTATGAACATGCCTATAGGCCTAATATATATTCAGAATATGCTATAAGATATTAACAGTGTCATGAATGGATTTGCCTGTATTTATTTATTTATTTATTTATTTATTTATTTATTTATTTATTTAATTATTCACTTTACATTTATCAAAATATACTATTTCTACTTCTACTATTATTATATACCACTATTAGTTATTATATATTTAGTCAGAACGATTATTTTCCACAATAGCGCTGACAAATATTTTAACATAAATTTAAATGTTAAACTTTGACTAGGTTACATGTGTCTGGCAGTAATACAGTGCTGTTTATGCTGTAAACTATTGTAGCCTATATTACGTAGCAGAATTTGTAGTAGCCTATATATTATTTTATTATTATATTAATGTATATATTAAATATATTCTGATATAATTGCTATATATATGCCTAGATTTAATATATAAATGTTATTTTGTTTTGATATTATGAATAGACTATTTAAAGGAATAATTATCATAATAACAATATTAATACATATTGTTTTACAATACAAGGAACAGGAAGTGTTTTATTATTGATTGTGATTGAAAATAAGATATGTTCAACACATTAATACATCTGTTTTGTCTGAAGGAATCAGGAAAGAATTACTTATAACAACAGCAAATAGCTAATAATAGCTACTAGCACAGTCCATTAGTCTATAACAATGAACAGTAAACCTTAAATCTAATAAATAAAAAAACTTTGTTTATTGTTTTAGTAGGCCTATATGTAAACCATACCGGCCAATAAGGTGTGGTATACAGTATGACTTTAAATCACAAATTGGCTTATAAAATAATATACACTATAATAAATGTGCAGCCCTGAACTGGGTTTTTCTTGGTTCAGCGGTTCGACGTGGAAGTCGTTTCACGGTTGCCCAGGTCCCATTCATGCGGAGCGGTGGGGCGTGCGCACGGGCTCGGCGCCGTTAAAGCAACGAAAACAAAAGCTTACTCCCGATTTAAGAGAATATTGTTATGTCATGTAACCGGACGGCTGCAGGTGGGAGGGGGGGGGGGGCGGATTGAAGCGACACCACTTTGCACTTTGACAATCGGATTCCGTCACTCTGTTTAACGAGCTTTCACTCTGTCATTAAAGCGATTATTTACAAGCCGTCGACCGTTCACTGGACGTTCACACGAGCTCCAATAGCCCCCGCACATGTCCCGGGCGGTGCTACTCTTCACCTTAAACTCGGATCCCGTTCAGTCCGATTTATTAACCAAACATTCTTTTATCACAACCTCGTGACTCGTGAGCAAGACAACTCTCGCGAGATTCCACCTTAATCAAGTTGTGGAAAAAATAGCAGTCGGTCATGCAGATATGGGCTAGATTCACATTTTACAACATTATGATGATGTTATAGCATCATAAACCATTAATCTATCTAGTGAAAGTCTATGGTCTGGTAGTCTTCCAGTCTACAATCTATATGGTTACAATGCTGTGACATGTCCGTGTTTTGTCCGTGTAACAATTCACAACATCACCTATGTTAGTGGCTGAGGTCTGTTGTATTACCATGTTGCAACAAAACGCGTTACAATTGTTTACACTGTGATTGTTGTGTTATTTTATCAAGGCTCAGGTCACGCGAGCTGCTATCCAGCAAAGATTTTAACAACATTAAGTCCCTATAGCTATGAGATGTGAAAGTTACAGGAGGATTAATGTTTGGTTAATCCACATGTCAAACTCTTGTCAGGAACTTTATGGAAATATTCAAAATCCTCCCGAACTCTTATGGACAAATCAAATCCAGATTATGGGTCTCTGAAGGGGCGTCCTCACAAACCACAACAGGCTGCAATCCTGTCCTGATCAATACACAGGCAGACACACACACACACACACACACACATACACATACGCACATCTCCCTACAGACTAATACTAATTATATTTCAGTTCTCTGGCCTCAGATCATACATTTACACTGTGGGGTTACATGATATCTATTTTCCAACACCAGTGTGTATGTGTTGGTTTGTGTATGTGTGTGCGGGCACACCAGATATAATCTACAGGTAGATAGGCTAACCTATGTGCGTATATCTGCTGGCACAACTGACTCACAACTGGCTTTTCAAAGTGTTACCAAATGTGATATATATCAAGTCTTACAAATAGTAGGGTAATAGTCATATGCCTATGTCGATAATAAAGTTAGTATTATTATAACTGGTATTATACTGCTATAGTGTGTGTGTGTGCGTGTGTGTGTGTGTGTGTGTGTGTGTGTTTGTTTGTTTGTTTGTTTGTTGTGTTATTGTTGACATCGGCGCTGACGTCATAATAGTGCTGGTTATTTTGATCGGGGTGCAAACTTGCTGTGCAACCGCAAGGAAGCAGTTGTCCTTTAAATAATAATATTGACAATAAAAAAATCAACATCGAAATATTGAAAGCCTACTATAGTTATATCTGAAAATATAGTCATATTGCTGACTATTAATCCATTATCATATTATGAAAAGCACATTTATTAGATATTAATTATTAGTCAAATTACTTAAATATATTATTTGTTGGTAAAATAACTCAGATATGTTGGCTCCTGACAACATACTATTTAATTGTTAAAAATAAAAAAAAGTTTTTAAATATTATGTTTGTATTTGTTGTATTATTCGTTTCCTGCCAGTAAGGACAATTCAATACGTAAACAGAAGGGGTCTGAATATAAATTATTAATGTCAATCTATAAAACACATGCACACACACAAGAGCGAGCGCGCGTGCACGCATATACACGCAGGCACACACAGGGAGAACATAATTAGAATAATTTGGCGTTTTAAATAAAACACCAAATTGAACCAGCTGTCAGGATGGTCCAAAGAGAAGATAAAATAAATCAAGCGTCTGCAGGTGTTAACCTACAGTATATGGGTGCGCAATATAAACGATATAGGATATATCTACATGGACCATCACAGTTGTGTAGGCCCTAAATAAATTACTGATCAGTCAGAAATTGTGGTGTCTGACCGCGACAGCGAGCGTAAGCATCTGGACGCGAGTCGGGACAGAACCAGACACAGTCCGTCAGAATATTCCACACGCCATTCCTTCCATGTTACAGACATAATATACGTTAAGTTAAATTAAGTTAAGTTAAGATAACATTTTAGGCCTATGCAGAAGTGCAAGAAAGTGAGATCAAAACGAGATTAGACACCACGTGCGTAAAACACACAAATCACATCCTGAATGTATTCACCTAAACGAGAGTTTCAATAAGAGATATAGTTGCATGTACTTTGTATGATTTATATAAAATAGGTTATTTGTTTGGTGTGTAGGCCAATGTATCGTTAATTAACGTACACTGTGTTAATTTGTGTGTCTGTGTAACAAAGATTATTTTTTATGTAAAGATAGACCGGACTTCCACATTTACAAGCGCGCGTAAAAGTCTACCTTGTGTGCATAAAAACTATTCTTATAAAAAATAAAACCAAAACATTAAAATATATTATATTATACTACAAAAATATAAATACCCAACTATGATATAGGTTACATTAAGCTGTCTACACAATAATTAGATTTGTATTTTATTTTATTTTTTAAATGGCGTTTGTCTAAATTAACAAATCATTCTGCAGCATTTCCGAAAGAAGGGAAGAAAGTAACGCTCTCCCTCTCCCTCTCTGTCTCTCTCTTTCTTTCTCTCTTTGTCTGCAGTGCTCGTCACCCCGTTTAACACGGGCCAGATAACTCGCCCCGGGCCCATATAGAGTTGCACGGCAGTTCCATTGTGGAGGTGCATGGTGCAGGTTTTGCGTTACAGCTAGACTTTAGCGCGCGGCCTCTCTGGGAAACGAACAAATTGGTCTGAGGAACGCACAGGAGCAAACTAGCGCTTTGTTGCGGCACCGGAGCCCCGCACTCTAAAGCTAATAATGACTAGCCTAGCCCCGCTCGCGGAAACAAATCCGCCGAGCTCTGGTGTCTCGTGGATTAAATTCTGGATTCTCCAAGAGGCTCGTTCTCCAAGATCAGGACTGAATAACAAGCCCACGCCGTCGACAGGCTCCATCTCCAAAATCTAGGGTCAGGACGGAGCCTGAAGCCCGCACCAAACACACACGCGCACAATCAAGCACACAAACACACACACATACACATATGCCTACAAATAATTGTATATCCAGTGTAAACCACTAACGAACCCTCATATCCAGTAGATAAAACACTTACTTTTACACATTCTGTGTGTGTGTGTGTGTGTGTGTGTGTGTGTGTGCGTGTGTTTGATATATGTGTAAAAAACACACATATTCACAACGTCATAATCATATTTTGCCCGCATGATCATAAACAGCCCGCAGACCTGAGCAATCACACTCTGATGAAGCCTGGAGAAATAGGCCTCACAAAGGATGCTGCAACACACAAGCATTCAAACAAATAGGCATCCTGACACACCAACCGTCCCTGGGACACGTTTGCAATATCACAACGATACAAGATACATACATACACATAAGCATGTGTGTGTATATATATGTATGTATATATATATATATATGTATATGTATATGTGCAGGCCAAGTTGCCTAGGCAGGGTCATAGGTCACACAGCGACATAAACGACCCAACATCCCAGTGACTGTACACGCATTTAATATGATTGAGCGCAGAGTGAGTAGGCCTACATTTCTAATATATATAAACATAGTTTTAGACATATAGTCATATGCAGGACTTGTAAGCTATTGTTAACCAAACAACGGCTGTGCAAATATTTAAAAACCTAGGCCTAAAGTGTAATAAGAACTGCACCAGCAGAGAGACATTTTTAAAAAAAGACAAGGGGATTTCTGGAAATTATGAACGTAACCTATTCTTTTATTTCTTAATCGATGATTAAAACAGTTTTTTCTTTGATAAGCGACAAACACGGGCATAGGAATAAAGACCACATGATATCACAAAGACAGTCGCTCCACAGCGTCAAGAAGTCACATTTTACTACTCATACAAAAACTGTGAACGTCCGTTGTTTTACCGGAGGTCACGTCACAGGACAGAAAGCACTTCACGGCTACAAGGCATTCATCCGCTCAGGCATTCGCCCATTCGTTCGTTCGTTTTCCATTCATGCATTAATTCAGTCACTCGTTCACTCGGTGTCTTGTTGCTCTACTGAATACTGACTAGAAATCAGTTGAAACCGTTTCTTTGGTCTAGAAAGGATATGGTCTCTACGAGACAGAAACGGCGTCTGAGGGATTTACTGTTTGCTTTAAAACACAATACATTTATATGTAGGAAATAAAAATAAAAATTAGTGTTAATTTTTTTCTCCATGGAAAATAAATCATTCTGAAACGAGCGGGCGCGTGATACCCGGTTAATACTGCAAACACGCGCCCTGGTCAGTGCAGTGACGATATTAGAGATATTATTATTATTATTAACTTTATTTTTAATATTAAAAATTAAGCAAATCTGCGATGTCTATTTAAATACACATTCTAGAAGGCAACGCCTCGAGCTCTACGGGGTTTCTCTCCGTGTTTCTCCGGTCACATTGCACGTCTGACAAAAACTAACGACACCGGGACATTTTTTATATATACACATAAAATAAAAAACAAGAATAAAAAAGGAAACAAAAATACCTGGAACCTCGTGGGCTGCGGTCTTCAGAAGGCAGTTTGATCATTTCTCTGCTTTTTTTTTTTATTATTATTATTTTTTACATTAGTATTATTTTTTTTTATTATTATGATTTTTTGTATTTTTTTGTACAGTGTAAATGTTCAAAGTTCAGTTCTCAGTCGCATCCGTCCTTCATGAGGCATATTACGGGATGTCTGCGTATTGTGTCAAGAACAAACGCGTTCACACGCGCACATATTCCATATAGCCTGTTAGAATTATGTCAACATTCCACATAACGAGAGAGTCATTTTTCACTCTCGTGTTGAATAGCCTATTGACGTACTTCCAACAACAGTGGAATTTGTGTGAGAATGCGAATTTGGGGATTATGGGGTGCATGTGTGTGTGTGTGTTAGTGTATAAGCGGGTTTGGTCCGGTTCCCTGGTGGTTCTGGTGGGTGAAGTAATCAGACAGTCCGGATGAGAACGGCAGCGAGGGCCGCAGCGAGTCGCACGCGGACAGCGCAGAGGACGAGGTGGGGGGCGCGTGCGGGGAGCCGGACGCCGAGGCCCGCGCGCCCCCGCCCTGCATGGAGCCGACCCCGCCGCCCGCGGGGCTCATGCTCGGGTGTGGCACGTGTGGGAAAAAGTAACTGGTCTGCCCCGCGAGCAGGTTGACGGAGCACGGGTTGAGGGAGTATGCGGTTCCCGAGCATGGCACGGACAGGCCGCACGGCACCGCAGAGGCCGCGAGCGCCGCCGCCGTCAGGTGGTGCGTGGCGTACGGCAGGTCCGCGCTCACGAGACGGTCCACGCTCAGCCCCCCGGCGGCGGAGGGGAAGGAGTGCGCGCCGCCGCCGCCACCCAGGCCGTTCTGCGTCAACATGGAGCCGTACGACATTGCGGCGTGACCCGCCGCCGCCGCCGCCGCGTAGCCCGGCGAGGCGGCGCCGTAGCCGGCGCGCGGGTGATGCAGCGACAGGAAGGGCGACATGGGCCAGTAGAGCGAGCCCGCGCGGTCCATGAAGGTCAGGCCCGAGGTCAGCCGCGCGCCGCGCTTGAAGGCCAGCTTGGCGCGGGACGTGGTGGAGCGCCGTCGCAGCTTTCCCGTGGTGCCGCCGATGAACACGTCGTCGCTGCTCGGGTCCAGCATCCAGTAGTTGCCCTTGCCCGGGTCGTCGTAGTGACGCGGCACCTTGACGAAGCACTTGTTGAGGCTCAGGTTGTGGCGGATGGAGTTCTGCCAGCCCTGCTTGTTCTCGCGGTAGTACGGGAAGTTCTTCATTATGAACTCGTAGATGCCGTTGAGCGTGAGCCGCTTCTCGGGGCTCTGGCGGATCGCCATCATGATGAGCGCGTTGTAGCTGAAAGGCGGCTTCTCGTACTTCCCGCTCTTCTTCTCGCCGTCCTTGCCGGCGGATCCCTCCACCTCCTTGCCGCCCTCCTTTTTCTCCTCGTCACCCGGCTTCTCCTTCTCCTCCGCGCTGTCGCTCTTCCCGGTGCACGCCGGCTCCGGCTGCTGCTGCTGCCCGCCGGTTTGAGGCGCCTTCTCCTCGGCCTGCTCGGCAGCGGCGGCCCGGTGGTGATGGTGGTGCAGGTGGTGGTTATGGTGCTGGTGACTGTTGCTGCTGCTGTTGTTGCTGTTGTTGTTGTTGTTGTTATTGTTGTTGTCGCTCTGCACGGCCTCGGGCACGAGGCTGTTGATCGTGAACGACTTGGGGATCATCTTGACGTCTTTGCGCTCGGTCATGTCCAACATGCCCGGCTGCTGTGCGGGACGCTCTCGGCTGGGCTCGCGGCGGGCGGACGGACGGAGGGTCTGCCGACAGACTAGTTCATGTTCCGTTCGGGAAAGGAAGGGAAACACACACACGCACACACACATACACACACGCGCGCACGTGTACACACACACATCGATAGGAGACGGATAGCTACAATTAATTACCGAGCCGCGGAAACTAAAAGCAGCAAAAAACTGTTTGGACCTTTACAGCCGCGAGCCACAAGTAGGAGCGCGTCCCCGCCGCTCTCAGCCAATCACGACGCGTTGCTCCACGGTTGGCCCCGGCGCGCAGGGATACACAAACACACACACACACACACACACACACACACACACACACACTTCGACGATGTAGAACCCCTCATCACCCCTTCCCCCAGCGCTCTCTCTCCGATCTGTAAAACAGATCACACACACACGCCCAAATCTCGTCCCCGCCGTGGCTCGTATTTACGGAGGTTTGCTTTTATGGTCTATGCGGCTCGATAGTCCCCCGGCGGCGGTAAAACGGCGAGCTCTGGGCGGGCAGTGTATCGGGCAGAGTCTCGGGCATGCAAAGTCACCGGCACTAGTTTACCGTCATCATGGAAGTGGAAAAGCACTATTGGGGTCGATCAGAATCTTTCTGTTGTTTCTGTTCGGGGGAGGATATGTCAACGTTGCATCTGAAACATTTACCTGCGACACGGAAGCATGTACTA
>JAODTR010000015.1:585476-592976 GCA_025399935.1 Amblyopsis rosae
GGTACCCTGAGTGTAAACCCTGAGTGTAAAGGTACCCTGAGTGTAAAGGTACCCTGAGTGTAAACCCTGAGTGTAAACCATGAGTGTAAAGGTACCCTGAGTGTAAACCCTGAGTGTAAACCATGAGTGTAAAGGTACCCTGAGTGTAAAGGTACCCTGAGTGTAAACCCTGAGTGTAAAGGTACCCTGAGTGTAAACCCTGAGTGTAAAGGTACCCTGAGTGTAAAGGTACCCTGAGTGTAAACCCTGAGTGTAAAGGTACTCTGAGTGTAAAGCTCCTGGCAGCCCTGGTATGACCGTGTGCTCTGTGTGTTGCAGGTGTGCGTGAGGAGCCGTCTAGCTACGTGTGCACCACGTGCAAGCAGCCCTTCCCGAGCGCCTGGTTCCTGCTGCAGCACGCCCAGAACAACCACGGCATCCGCATCTACCTGGAGCCCGGCGCCAACGCCCTCACGCCCCGCATCAGCATGCCTCCAGGCCCGCTGGGCAGCGACGCCATCGCCCCGTCCCCGCTCGCCAGCTTCTTGGGCGATGCCGCCGCCAACCCCTTCCACCTGCTGCGCATGGCGGGCCCTCTTCTGCGCGAGCCGCCGCCCCCACCGCCACCGCCGGGCTTCGGGGAGAGCCGGCTGACCAGCGGCACGCCGCCCTTCGTGAGCCCGCCCCCGCCCCGCCACCACCACCACCACCACCACCACCCGCACCACCATCCGCACCACCTGGACGCCCACCGCCTGGAGCGGCTCAGCGCCGAGGAGATGGGCCTGATCTCCCAGCACCCCAGTGCCTTCGAGCGGGTGATGCGTCTGGCGCCCATGGCGGTGGAGAGCCAGTCCATGGACTTCTCCCGGCGGCTGCGCGAGCTGGCGGGGAACAACAACACCACTGCGGCTGCCGCCGCCGCCGCTGCTGCAGCTGCATCCGCCGCCGCCGTTGCCACTACACCGCCGCTCTCGCCCGGCCGGGGCAGCGCCGTCCACCGGCTGCTCAACCCCTTCACGCCCGGCCCCAAGTCGCCATTCATGAGCACTCCGCCTTTGCCCCCCATGGCCCCCGGCAGCGGAACGCCCCCGCAGACGCAGGGCAACAAGGTGAAGTCCTGCGAGTTCTGCGGCAAGACATTCAAGTTCCAGAGCAACCTTGTGGTGCACCGGCGCAGCCACACGGGCGAGAAGCCCTACAAGTGCCAGCTGTGCGACCACGCCTGCTCGCAGGCCAGCAAGCTGAAGCGGCACATGAAGACGCACTTGCACAAGGCCGGCTCGCTGACCGGCCGCTCCGACGACGGGCTGTCCGCCACGAGCTCGCCGGAGCCCGGAACCAGCGACGTGACCACGGGGGAGGGCGTGAAGAATCGCGACGGGGACTTCCAGGGTGAGGAGGAGGAGGAAGAGGAGGAGGAGGAAGAGGAGGAGGAGTTGGAGAACAGCAGCCGGCCGGAGTCAAACTTCAGCGTGGAGTCGGAGTTCTACCGCAACCGGGAGAACGGCCCCTCCAAGCCCCCCTCGGAGGACAAGCCCACGCTGGGCCTGGGCAAGATGGTGGGGGAGGAGGGGGCGGGGCTTAATGCCATGCAACGCTACAACAGCTTGATCCTCGACAATCGCAAGAGGGTCGCGCCCTTCTCCAAGAGGGTCTTGGACGGCCGCGGCAGGGATGCCGGCGGCGTCAACGACGAGGAATCCGCGGTTGGCGAGCTGCTGGAGCACCGACGGACAGAGGAGAGAGCTGCCGCCATCGTCAATGGGGACGCCTTCGCTGTCAGCCTGTTCCCCCGCAAGCCCACGCCCATCTCCAGCCCCAGCCTGTCCACCGCCTCCAGCAAGCGCATCAAGGTGGAGAAGGACCTGGACGTGCCCCCGGCGCCTCTCATCCCCTCGGAGAACGTCTACTCCCAGTGGTTGGTGGGCTACGCCGCATCGCGCCACTTCATCAAGGACCCCTTTCTGGGCTTCAGCGACGCGCGGCAGTCGCCCTTCGCCACTTCGTCCGAGCACTCGTCCGAGAACGGCAGCCTGCGCTTCTCCACGCCGCCGGGCGACTTGCTAGATGGGGGGCTGTCAGGCCGCAGCGGCACGGCCAGCGGGGGCAGCACGCCGCACCTGGGCGGCGGCTCCGGCCACGGCGGCAGCGGCGGACGGCCCGGCTCCAAGGAGAGCCGGCGCAGCGACACGTGCGAGTTCTGCGGCAAGGTGTTCAAGAACTGCAGCAACCTGACGGTGCACCGGCGCAGCCACACCGGCGAGCGGCCCTACAAGTGCGAGCTGTGCAACTACGCCTGCGCCCAGAGCTCCAAGCTCACGCGTCACATGAAGACCCACGGCCAGCTGGGTAAGGAGGTGTACCGCTGCGACATCTGCCAAATGCCTTTCAGTGTGTACAGCACCCTGGAGAAACACATGAAAAAGTGGCACGGCGAACACCTGATGACCAGTGAGATCAAGGTCGAACAGGCAGAGCGAAGCTAAAAGCCAGGTTAACCTATGTAACGCCACATTGTTGACTTTCACAAAAGAGAGAATATACACAAATATGGGGTAGCTGGATACTCTTGAGATGCTAATTCCGGGTTTGTTTTTACGTTTCTGCCTGGGAAACTGCCAGCTGCGATAAACAAAATAAATAAAAAATGTAAAAATGAAAAGAAGTGAAAAGACAAACAGACACAAAATGAAGCTGTTTAAACAGCCTTATCCTTTTTAAACAATCAATCAGTTGAGTCATGACATATGTGGAGCCTTTAACTGTGCAATAATTTCTGTATTTATTGGATTTTGTATTTTGGCATGTGCAGGTACATTATTTGTTTTATTTAGACAATTTCTTAAATTTTTTTTACCTTTAGTTTTGTTTTCTGAATACCCAAATGACATCCTGAGACTTTTTTAGAAGACAGAAACCCATTTAAGTCAACCTTTTTGGCCGCTGCTTATGACAAATTGTATATGTATCATGCAAACGACGAAAGTCATATTCAATCTTTGGCATTACTGAGAATGATAGAATTAGTAAATGTTGTGTGACAAGGAAACGCGGACAACTATCCCTCAGCACTGTAGCATGAACTGTCTACAACATGTCAATTTAGTTGGTTATGTAGCAGTGAGTCTCACTTCTGACATTCAATCAAAACCAGAGAGGATCCATTGGTTCATACGCCATAAACTTATCTAGAGTGCTAGATTACCACCGGGAGAAAGAAGTTATCAAGGCAGCTGCTATTGGGTGCGAAGTACCAAACCCTAAAAATGTTAGAACACATGCACACACACACACTCCAAATGGTTATTAAGAAACACCTTTTCTGTTTACGTCCCAATTTTCTTCACATTCTTGTCTCTATATATAGACACTTACACATTCATATCATATTTCCATCACGCCGCTGTGTTTTGTCAGGGTCAAACCCAGCATGAAACCACAACATCACCCAAACTGCACGAGCATCCATTACGGAGGAGTCAAAGTGCATTTATTGAAATCTCAGGACAATTTATAGGATTATACTTCTTCAATTTGTCTAGTCATGACATTATTATTATTATTATTATTATTATTATTATTATTATTATTATATACAATAACAAAAAAGTATATTTGGTTACTATAAGGGTGGTTGCAACCCACTATTTGCTCTCTAAAACCTCTTCTGCCATATGACTATTATTACATCTGCCATAATCTATATATTATGTGTTTGACATCCCTGGAACATTTATTTCCAGATAGCATAACTGCAGGGTCAGGCGTATAATTTCTTTTTCCCCATAGCAAAGCAGATTTGTCTTTTGTGTCATTATCATATCATACCTGTTCTTATTTAATGTCACTTTTTCTAATAACCTTGGTTAACGTGTAAAGGTGCTTTTTTTATTGTCACATACACATACATGTTGCGAAGTTCATCATCTGCATTTAACCCATCCCTCAAGGGAGCAGTTTATTGTGGCTTGTTTACTTTATAGAATAAGTCTATAAATAGCAGATGACACTGCTTGATTGATTACTGCAAAACATTGAATTTTGACATTATGGGGTATATTATTTAATAGTTACAATATAAAAGCCCGTATGCATTTCTGATTAGAAATATATAATGACTGTTTAAAATGAAAGAGTAAAGTTTGACTTAATTAGCATATTCAGAGTAAGAATAGTTAGAAAGTCCCCTCCCAAATATATCAGGAATCATTGGTAGTAAATGCATACCTGTAATTATTTTGCAGTTATGTGGGACAGTTTTGTATAGAATAAGGAACATTTATTAAGTGTGTGATGAATAGTAAGACTTCCTTTCTTTTCTCTCTTTTCATTCAGGACTCCCTGTGATGTGTAGTTGAACGCATTCTGAGAAGTAGCAAGTCTGACACACACAAAAACACTGCAATGCTTTGCTATCTGTCAATCTCAAGCAGGCGCGATTATGCTCCCTATCGACGCCTCTGCTATTCTGAATATTGTATCACATCCCCTCCTCTCCTGCACTAAGTTCACACAACCTCAACCCTGCTCCTCATTCAAGGTGATGCTTTTTCCTCATTTAATAAGAAATGGAACCCTTTGTGACTGCACACCCCCCCCACCCGGCCCCTTCCTTCACCATACCACACCACACACACCACACCACACCACACCACACCACACCACACCACACCACACCACACACATAAGCAAAACAAAACAGTACAAGATGGAAATGGCACCCTCTGAGTGAGTGATGGATTTTCATTGACTATAGACGGTCTCCGTTCTGCTGAAGGGTTCTAGAGTTTGGGATTACCTGAAATTAAAGTGCCGACGTTGATAGGCAAGGCTTTCCCAATGCCGGCACTATAAAATTTAAAACAATTATTTATCTCCAGGGCAGTTTTTTTTTCCTGTTTTTTTTTACACTGCCATTCAATTTGATGTGAGTGTGCCTTGAAAAATGATCTTCCTATATATTGTCTCAGATCAATGCATCATGTTTGGTGAACGGCAATTGAACAACAAAAATATGAGAAATTGTGCAAAAATGTGCGCCAGCTTTAGAGCTAATTTGCATAACACATTACAACATAATTATAAGAGATGACGTCTTTAACAAAACAATGCAGATTTTAGGTTAGGAGTAGCCAGCACAATAATGATGTGTCTGTGTGTATATATATGTATACATATGTACATATGAAGGCACAAACTTATATATAGATATATATTTCAAATTCTTCACACTTAAAGACAAGGCTTTGTCCCTCAAATGAAAATTGCAAGAGTGGATTTAACCCACACAATAATCATGGAATAGACAAACAAAAATCAGGAACTGCAGAAACAACAAAACAAAAAAAGAAACAAAAAAAAAAGAATTTAGTGCACTCTGTCTTAAAATAAGTTTACAGTATTGAAACAAGTACAAGGGTAAAATATTACTTGTGTGTATGTGTGTTTTAAACAAACAAGTATTTTTCTTTTTTCTCCAGGTTTGCTTCTAACGTTTCTCTGAATGCCATATGGCAATGTGTATATTGGTTTCTATCTTTTTTTTTTTTTTGGTGACGGGGTTTTAGTATATATATATATATAAATATATATGAATATATATTAAATTTTTCTTGTTTACTGTTAAAGTATACCAGTATTTGTAATATTGGAGAATGCCTGGGCATTTTACAAAAAATAGAAAAAAGTTTTTTATTTTTAATTTTTATTTTGCAGTCCAATTTAAATTGTGGGTCTCTTATAATGTTTTTGTCACTGTAACTGTAAAAGTCTTAAGTTTTCGTAATTTTATTCTGCCTTGGGTGTAATGAAATAAAAAAATAATAAATTAATTAAAAAATATTTGAGCTTTGATGATCACACTTGGGTTTGTGGGGGTAGGGGTCACACTTGGGTTTGTGGGGGTAGGGGTCACAATGCTTGGGTGAGGTCGTGTTTGGAGAGCTGGAAGTTAATATTGATTTTTGGTTTTCATAATAAAAAAGCAAAACACACACACGTACACGCACAATGATTCTTGACGTGTATCTATTTTCTTTTTTATGGAATGGATAAATATTCCTATAAATACACCTTTAGACAGTGTCTTAAAGAATGCACACACACACAAATATATGTATATAAATGAGTTTTTATTCATTTTGCGTGCTTCCTTTTGTGAATAAACCCCTGCGCAACCCCTCATCCAGTGAAGAAATATACTGTATCATTTATATTTTCTTTAATTTGGGAGACAAAAATCGTACCTGATGCATTAGTGTTGTTGACATGGGTTCTGTTTGTCAGTCCCGTTGTACAGAAACTGGCCAAAAGGTTGTTTGATGAGAAACAGACACATGCTAATGTTTGGTTTGTTGATTGATTGTACATCATTATCTATCATTAAGCTGTTTGAGTTTAGATTTCTTCAATAATAATTCATATCAGTCATCTTTAACAACTCCTCCCCAAGTTCACAGGCCGTCGTCTTTGTGACCTTTGACCCCAGATGCGCCTTGGCACGGGACCACAGCACAAATGCAAGCTGTTGCTGCTTGTTTTGCCCCTTTGTGTTGTCACTAAACCATTGTTTCCGTGGAAACGAGACAAAGAGGGATGGGGGTGACTGCATGCTTGAACAAACAGGTTTTAATCAAACCCTCAATCACCAAGAGACAAATAAACAGTAAACATTTCAGGCCTTGTGGGATCCAAGACTTACCCATAAACCACAGACGACATATACAGTAGTCTTTGTGAATTGCATTCCTATGGACACATATCGGCATATTGCTGAAGAACGTTTAACTCCAGCGATATCATGTAGTATGATCATTTATATTGCTTACTGGGACTGTTTGTCCTTCGCGGGACACTGTAGGCCAAAGTGTTACTTGTGGATGACACCAGACTTTTTTTTCATGTGCTACTATACATTTAAGATGGAGTGTGTTCTAGAAAAATGTGGGCATACAGTATAACTGCAGTATGTCCAGTGAAGCTTGCTGTATATGTATTTTGAGAGGGGTTGGCGGGGGAAGGTGGTTGTGGGGGGGTAGGTGGAGGGGGGGGGGGGGGAGTGCTCTCTCTCTCTATATTCCAGAAAAAAAGCTAACTTTTATTTGAGAGGTTACAGAGTTGTATGGAAGTGCTTTGGGTATATTTAAGAGATACATTCCATTGCAACATTGCTTTCCTTTCTTTTATCATGTTTGTAAGAACCAATAACACAGAGTTGTCACGATGGTGAGAACCTTACATTTTTTATATGTTATATTGCTCAAAGACTGGGGGCTGTGCTGGTCTGGGGAGGGGGGCCCTTTTGGTAGGGATCTTATGCTGTTTGTGATGACATTATTTAAACTGACTCTCTTATAGGTTTGTGTCGTCTATGATGTCATTTAGTTGCACACGGGACAAACTTGGTTTAATACCAGTAAACTGGGGGTGATACCAGTAAACTTGACATTCAGACACTCCTCTGGCTACTTCTCGTTTTTTTGTCGTAAGCACGCAAAATCACTACCACTGCCAGATTTG
>JAODTR010000015.1:634166-644564 GCA_025399935.1 Amblyopsis rosae
ACTGCCACCCATGTGGCAGCGCACCCGACCCCCACGGTTCCTCCCACGAGTGGTGGGCCCATAGGATGGAGATGGAGATAAACTTTAGTTTATTAAAGTTTAATAGTAACAACATCCTGAAATAGCGAAAGATTACAAAGATTACAAAATTGTAAATAACAAGTAGAACAAGTTAGACATTTTGGTCTTGCTGATCAAAGTGCGGTTTTGCTTATTTAAAAAAAAAAATGTTTTACTTATCCCAGCAGTGAAGTCAGTCGCTCCTTTGGGAACTATAATGATTTGGTCTAATAGCAGGCTCTCATAACTGCTCTTCTGACCGCAATCTCCTTCTCTGATTCATTTACCTTTTACTCTATATAGCAACACCGACGAGGAACAAATAATAATAACATAATAATCTATAGTCTTATCTTACATCCTTCCCTCGCCCCATTTTGCACACATCTCTACTCCCCCTGTCCTCATCTCTAGCACCTCTCTACTGACCCATTGGCCGTCATCACACACTCTTTAAAAACCGCCATGAGGTTGTGCTCAGGTGAAGTGTGACCTTGTATTCTTAGAGGGCTGGTTAAACGTAATCACAAGGTTAACAAGCTCCCTGCCCTCCAGGTGAACGTGACAGAACGGTGGGGATTAGTTCAGGAGGCTAGGCCTATAACGGCAGCAGCATGTACAGGTGGCTACCAACAGAGAGACGAGGATGTCTTCCTTCCAGGTCAGAATGAGAATGACAATTGACTTCGCTTGAGTGCGTAGAGTAGTCGTTACAAATTGAGCTGCGGTGATCCTTGCGGTGCTCGATGCGTGCGTGCAGACTACAACCTAATAAAACGTGCTCATGACAACGGTGCTACAGCATCGGCACTATATCACTTCTCAAACCCTTTATTCATTTATCCATACTGAATCTGCATTTGTGAACAGTGTAGTGTAGCAGACTGGTCTCCGATAAGTCCAATGGAGGTGTGGCCCCATCGAGTGCTATTGAAGCTGAACTTCAGTGTGATCCTATGGGAAATTCAAATGCATGTTGTGTCTATGGCAAAAATCTACGTTAACTGGATAACAAGTCATTTTGGGTCCTGCCCGGAAGATGAGCTTCTATGAGTATTTACTGGAGCTTTTCACATAGGAAAACACAGCTTTCTTTTTGGCCTCCCTTCTTGATTGGCAGAATTGTCAAGGAGGGCAGACCCCGCACCGCAATGAACAGCCAATCACTGACAGACAGATGTTTTCTACTTCAGAGTGTTCCATGCCGCGGTGAGACGGTCTCCGTATACCTTTTTCCATTTCCATTTGTAAAGATCTTAAATATTAAATCTATTTGTAAACTCAGTTTTTTGGTAATTAATTTTGTTATTTGGTTTGTGACATTGCAACATAATTTAGCTGCTTTTTATGTAAGATGGCAGACACTGCTACTGTGGTAAAACAGATTAAATAGAGGTCAGTAGATTGCTTCAAGAATAGATCCAAATGAAATATGGCAGACCCATGTGATTTAATACAAAAGCAACTATTCACTATTTTCAGCAATTTTCACTATGTTCTATGTCTGTGTTTTACTTGTTTCTGAAAGTACCAGCCACAACTGACCCACACACAATCTATCTCTCTCTCTCTCTCTCTCTCTCAAACACACAAAATCACATGCACCCATGGGCATGCAAGCACATGCACACTCACACACACAGAGTAAATAAATTCACTTCACATCTCTAATACAACATGGTAAAAAACATATCAAGGACTTCAGCAGTTTCATCCATTCACAGCATATCTTTAAGTAAATGCTGTGCTGTAAAGAACATAACACACAAGGACATCTGTGTTTTTACAGTGAAGGTATACTGCATTCTATGCACCTTCCCTTCATCATGAAATGTTCTCCATTTGGAATGAAAAAATCTGAGTCTATAGTGGAAAAATGGGCTGGAAACCCTGTTCACATTAACGTTCGCACAGCTGGCGGTCCAATCATAGTGGGTTGGTGAGATGACGTTGAAGTCAAGCGTGTTTCAAAATGGTGGTAGAGCCAGATGAGGGGATCAAAACAGTTGCAGCAATACCTTTTGTTTAAACATTGTACAATAGTTTCAAAATAACCAGAGTCACATGCGTACACAACTTTGCACGCAAAGGTTGTGTTCTATACAAAACAAACTTGACGGGAGAATGTGCGGTCCTCCCCGCAGACTTTGAACCATGCGTGCGCCCAAAAATGTGATAAAATGGAAAACTGGCAGAACGAATTTTTAGAGAAGTTTTGAAATTAATAGCATTTTGAAAAGTAGATTAGAACATGTAGGGACGTCGCTATGAATTTTAAATATAGGCTATCTATTATTATAAACCGTTAATTGTTAGACCGATGTATGACGAGGCTCATGTACAGTGAGACAGCCAACAATGTGTAAAACAATAACATTTATTCTTTTTTTAATACCATAAAATATAAGCAGTTTTCTTTTCAGAAATTGAAACGGATTCAAGAGGGCAGGCGCTTTAAAAAAAAACTTTGCAAAAAAACTTTGCATGTGATTGGCCAAACCTGTGAACCAGCAGTCTGTCGTTATCCATTCTTGCTGTAGAAAAGTCAGAAGAGTGGACACATATTTTGCATTGAGAAAAACATTTTCTCTTCTAATAAATGCTAATAAAACAGATGCTATATTGTATCATCTCTAGGCGTTTTCGACACACGTTGTTTCGAGGTCGCCTACAGTATGTCACACCTAAACCACGGCCGTAGGTAAACTAGGACGCTGATTGGCTTTTGGGTTTACTGGCCTCAATCACTGCCTTTTCCAAGCTCTCCAGGCTGATTCTCGCAGCAAAGTGAATCTGAAAGCTCTTTTTCAAGCCTCGCGGAACCATCCTGATCTCGCGAGGTTAGAAAAAGAGCTCCTAATTAGTCAAAATTCTTCTGGTCGCTAGCCGGCCAAATGTACACTATATATAGACGCCTGCCTTTACATGCGCATGAAGTTGAATTCCATTCTTAATCCGTAGGGTTTAACATGGAGTTTGCCCACCCTATAACTATAGCTATAACAGCTTCAAATCTTCTGGGAAGGCTGTCCACAAGGTTTAGCAGTATGTTCATGGTATATTGACGAGGCAGAGACTATCAGCCAGAGAAATCACATCAGATGCATTTCAATCTAATTGCTGATTGATGTCTTTATGTCTAAAAATCCTATACATATCACAGCTCCTTTTATAGAATATCAAGATGCATTAACACACCTTAAAATATATGGGGAATGCATGCGCCTACTTATAAGTGAAGGGACAAATGTACAGTAGGCTATATAGTAGCTATAGCTATATACATTCAAGCCTTTTTTTGAAAACTTTTTTTTCTGACAGAAAATCAAAACAAAAACAAAAAAAGTATTTTAGTTTCCAAATAGAAAGAAGCGATTTTAAACAGCCAAAAGTCTGCCAGAGTTTCCATTTCATGTCACACCGCCACAAGCTCTCAGGAAGCGTCCCCGCTATGGCAGCTAATTGTCTTTATTATCTGCAACGCTCCAACCAATCTATTATGCTAATGTCAGTGGCTACGCTCGCTATGTACCATTTATTTGCTCCCTGATAGCACTCCACGCACATACATGTTTTCTTTTAGGCCATCTGGCTCGGCATGTATGACCTGCTTGGAAATGCATGTATGTGCTAATTAATTAGCATATCTCAGCAAGCAATTATGCTGTGATGTCGTCCCCCCCACCATCTCCCTGCTACCAGTCTTTCCATGGCACTTGAACACACTTCATTAGCTTTGATGTGTGAAGGAGCGAGCGACGTCGCTCAGCATCTGTCCTGTGTGTGTGAGTGTGTGTGTGTTGCTGGGGCCGGACCGGCGAGGGCAAAGGAACGTGCTCGGGACCCATCTGGTGTCAAGCAGCGCGACACGGGCCCGTAGAACGGCACGTGTATGAATACGAGAAACAGACACGTGTGTGTGTGGCATGCTAAACGTCTGAGCATGTAAATGCATGCAGAGCAATGAGGAGGTTTCTGGATAGTAAATGTTTCCTTAAATGTGTCCTTTTTTATTTTTAGGCCCACGGGACAAAATTGATGCGTGTTCTGCTGACGATAAAACATTAATGACTGAAAATATTCAAGCAGTATCATTACGCAGTTTGTTTTATTTTACACCCTCCTGTTTGGGCTGGGTTATTTCCATATCTAGGCATAACGTGCATAATATCAGAGCACAATTTGTGTTTTGCCACCAAATTCCATAAAATCTTACCCGTTGAGAGTAGCTACTCTCAGAAAGGTTGCACCACTGTTCCGTATAAATGTGATTCAAAAGGCACCTTGTAAAACACAACCCTATTTAACCCTGATAGCTACTGCAGTATATTAATATACTGTGACTTTTTTAAGCTAATATTTTTCATTGTAGGCCTACATTTAATTTACATTTTACTGTTATCATTTCCGTATTCAAATACTTATATCCACAGCAATTAGATTTAGAGTTACACTAAGCCCTTCAATCAAATAGGTAACACATATTACAGTATATTAATTCAGTCTTGAATAGTCTTGACATTTTAAATATTTTTTAAGCAATTATTTTAGGAATCATTGTACATTATACATTTAAGTCATTAAGCAGATACAGAACGATTTGTCACCGGCAGATGAATTAACCATACGTCACAATTAGTTGGCAAGACATTATCCACTGTATGGCATAATCTTTTTCTTTTTTAAATAAAATATATTAAAAATAATAAAATAATCTTATCTTTGTTCCATTGCTTATCGTTGTACATAATTATCCCTCCTCCGTCAGTAATGCCCGTCATGATAAAAACTGGGGCTGGGTAAGGTCATCTTTTACAATATAATATATAGCATGACTGACATCATAAATGTGTGTTTTCTCTATTGACACACGCACCACTCCAGTCAAGAGCCAGCCTAGCTAGCGGCCTGAATGGATGCTCGGGGCCCGAGAGCCAAATGGGGGCATTTATATTTCATGTCGGCAAAGGCCCTTGCATGTCAATTATAACACGTGTCGCGTATGGTGAAACAGCATCGAAGCGTGCAGCTGTGGTGCGCACATTATGTGTGAACATGAATCCTATTAACGGCCCATAGAGGAGGAGTAGGTTAAGGAAATGTGGGAACCTTGTGTGTGTGTGCGTGCGTGTGTGTTAGTTAGCATGCATTTTTGCTCGTTCAGTTGCATGTAGGCTACAGTGTGCATGTTGACAACCTAATAGTGAATATTTGCTCCTAAGTGCACACTATATGTTCTTATAAGCATCAGCTATGAAGTGTTGCAATATGATGGCTGTGATCAATTCCACTTTATTGCAAACTAAAGCAAAACAACAAGAAAACATATATAAAACAACTACCAATTACAATGCAATGATCCTCACGCTACACGTCGGTGACATTCACGATAACTGAACTCTCCGAATTCTCCGATTCGTTAGGGCACACAGGTCTCATCGGCTACGTCACCCTGCTCACCACGGCGTCCTCCAATCACCGCTAGAGCGTCTCCCATTGCCCATTAGCTCACTGTTTATGTTAATGTTCGAAGTCAAACTGCCCGGGCGGCTGTTGGGGAAGGATTTGACAACGTGAGGCTGTGTGTGTGTGTGTGTGTGTGTGTGTGTGTGGGTGGTGGGAACAAGGAGGTGTGGGCTGGAGGGGGCTTGTTGTAATTCCAGTTTCAGCCACAAGGGGCGGTTTGGAAACAAGTGTTCTTTCATGCCGTGTGTTGTATAGAGCCAGACCTCGCCCATACAAATTCATGTTAGGACCCAGTGGGTCTGGTGGGGGGATGCAGCGGTGACATGCCGGGGTGGGGGCGGGCGCTGGGGGTCAGGTGGGGTGGAAGGGGGAGGATAGTGGGGGGGGGGGGCGTGCTTGTCGGAGTGTGTCGCGTTTCCAGACCAGCGAATTTTTTTGATTAAACTCCCTTATCCGTCTTATCATGCATATCCTCACTCTGATTAAAGTGATCGCAGGCTGACACTCACAATGTCAGAGCGGGGAACCCGGGAGCATCTCTCCCTCTCTCCCTCCCTCTCTCCCCCGTTCTCCTTCCTTTCTCTGGCTCTTTCTCCCCCTTCTTACACCTCCCCCTCCCCTCTCCTCCCCCCTTTTCTCTTCTCTCCTCCCCCCCTCTCTTCTACCTATCTCACTCTCTCTTACTCCCCCTTCTTTTCTCTCTCTCCCTCTCTATCTCTCCCCTCTTCTTACATCTCTCCCCTCTCCCGGCCCCCATCTCTCTCTCTCCCTCTCCCCGTCCCCCTCTCTCTCTCTCTCTCTCTCTCTCTCTCTCTCTCTCTCTCTCTCCCCCTCTCCCTCTCAGAATGTGTAATCTGCTGTCCTGCTGATGTCACTGACATGTAGGGGAAGAGAAGAGACATCCCATAATAAGGTTTATGCTGCTGTAACGGTGTACAGCATTTTCACCCAACCTAAGCGTTAGCCACTGATGCTACATCTTCAATAGCATTCTATAGTTTATAATAGTACGGTATAGTGACGGTTTAAAGTGTGCAAGAACCTGTGAGTGATCATGTCCAGAGGTCTTCTTTTTGTAAATGATCGATTGGTATGTTATTTTGTTGTCTACTGATATTTATGTGTTTACATAAATATTATAATAATAAAGGAGCAATTTGTTTAATACTGCAGTTTGTGTATATTAGTCAGTTTTTAATGGTGTCTATAGTTATGCTAAGTTTGTAAGCCCCTGCGATAAACACATTTCCACTATAATATCAATGTGTCAGGATGAATGACTACTGTGTCATCTTATATATGATGTCGTGTGCACTGCACTGTTACTGCAATGCCGTTAATATAATGACAATCAACCTTATTATTGACCCCTGACACAGTGTATAAGAACGTACACTAACACCCTTGTCATGCATAATCAGATTGCATTCTTTAATAACTTCATCATGCATACCGGGAGTATTAAGTTGAATACCAGCTCAACTACACCTAAGACGCATCGCAAGGTTATTCTAGCACTGCATGTCATTTCCATATGTTACACATTCATCCGCATGCTCTGACAATTTTCATACCCTCTGCCATTTAAAGCTATTCATTTATTATGAATTAGCTGTCTTTTATTCCATCTCTTTTTATGCCGTCGATATAGCACAGGGTTGGCAAATGTATTGAAGGAAGGTTGTTTGTATGTTTGGGAGCAGTATCAAGCTTCTTATGCATATATGCTTATGCGTTGGTGTGGAGGAAACAAATGATCACAACCAACCAAACCTACATTTCAGTTCTACGTTTGTACAAATACATATACACAACTTCTTCATTAGACATGTTTATTGCATCACAAGCTGTTTTTATTTATGATGAGAGCTATCACTTCAAGCAGGTGTCCTACTGTTGATTCATTTATTTTAAATAAATTATTATTTTAAATATGTTCCACCTGGACCTGCAATATCTCCATTAGAAGAAACTGGGTTTGCGTTTAAACAAAACAAAACGCATGCTGTTTAATCTTGCCTTGTGAAACTGATGCAACCATATAGGTCTACTTTAACTTTCAGCAACATGCACACACACACACACAAAGACACACACAAAAACACACACACACAAGCACACACACACACACACACACACACACGCACGCACACAGCCTATGGTAGGATGAACTGCAGCAGGAGTCAGATATCACTGCTGACAAAATCCACGTGAAGTGCAAATGGGAGCAGGCATTACGATTCTACACACACACACACACACAAAAGACTCCTCTGCACTCCGCCAAACATATGATTCATGAACACACACGTAAGACAAGCAAGGCAACACACACACACACACACACACAAGTGCGCCGCTAACCCAACATGCCTGATGAAACAGCTGGTCCACACCCAGCCAAGACCATCCAATCGGAAATAGTAATTAATGGCATTAGAATATCTCACAGTTTGGTGCCATTGAGGGACTGGATGACTTTAAAATGTGTAAATCTACAAACTTATCTGACCTAGCGGCGGGTGGCCACCAAACCCCCTCAGCTAAACAGATTAATTATCCGCAGGGCACGGCTCTGTCTCTCACAGCCACATGACTGCAATACAGCTGGATGTCCTAGCTGCTAATGATCGCAGTGCGGCCGCGCTTTCTAGGAACGTGTGTCCATGAGACGCGCAGCTAGCAACAGGCCTTCACGTGAGTCAATACAGCAAGTAGATTGTAGCCTACCCTATGTTGGGCAGGTGTTAGCGTAGCATATCCACTATGTAGCATAGCAGGTGTTAGCATATCATATTCACTGTGTAGCATAGCAGGTGTTAGCGTAGCATATTTACTATGTAGCATAGCAGGTGTTAGCATAGCATATTCACTGTGTAGCATAGCAGGTGTTAGCGTAGCATATTCACTGTGTAGCATAGCAGGTGTTAGCGTAGCATATTCACTATGTAGCATACCAGGTGTTAGCGTAGCATATTCACTGTGTAGCATATAGCAGGTGTTAGTAGCATATTCACTATGTAGCATATAGCAGTTGTTAGCGTAGCATATTCACTATGTAGCATAACAGGTGTTAGCGTAGCATATTCACTATGTAGCATAATAGGTGTTAGAGTAGCATATTCACTGTGTAGCATAGCAGGTGTTAGCGTAGCATATTCACTATGTAGCATAACAGGTGTTAGCGTAGCATATTAACTATGTAGCATATAGCAGGTGTTAGCGTAGCATATTCACTGTGTAGCATATAGCAGGTGTTAGCATAGCATATTCACTGTGTAGCATATAGCAGGTGTTAGCGTAGCATATTCACTATGTAGCATATAGCAGGTGTTAGCATAGCATATTCACTATGTAGCATATAGCAGGTGTTAGCGTAGCATATTCACTGTGTAGCATATAGCAGGTGTTAGCGTAGCATATTTACTGTGTAGCATATAGCAGGTGTTAGCGTAGCATATTCACTATGTAGCATAGCCGGTGTTAGCATAGCAGTTGTTAGCAGGTGTTATCAGAGCATATTTACTATGTAGAGCAGCATGTGTTAGCAGAACTATTCACTGTGTAGCATAACATGTTAGCGTAGCATAGTCACGATGTAGCATAGCCTATGTTAGTTTAGCAGATGCACTATGGAGCGCGGCACATACTAGCTTAGCATATTCGTTATTGTATAACACATGTTAGCCTAGCATTTTCACTGTGTAGCACAGCATTTGTTACTGTAACATAGCATATTCACTATATGTAGCATACCATGTGGTAGCATAGCATTTTCACTATTTAGCGCAGCGCATGTTAGCATAACATATTCACTGTGTAGCACAGCATGCATTATCATAGCACATTCACTCCAGCACAGCAGGTGTTTACGCAATGTGTCTCCATTGTTGTGTGATGTCAAACCAGGAAGTCGGTGTACATGGATTTGCGGTGAGTTCACAAGTAGGAACTCCCTCCGACTGAGTGGCGTTCTTTCGTACTTTTTCTAGTAGGATATCGGAAATTCTCGACTTACGAGAAGCATTATGTAACACACCTGGTGTTAGCATAGCATATTCACTATGTAGCATAACATGTATTAGCTTATCATATTCACTGGGTAACTTAGTATTGCAGTCCAGCACATTCATCGTGCACAGAACATGTTTCAAGATGAGGATGTGAATATTGAACTATGTGTATTCATATGTTGAATGTGATATATAGCCTACAGCCTATAGCCTATTTTATACAGGCCTACAGTAAATGGCTTTGTCACAAATGTATGTGAAATGCTTGCAGCAGACATTGTGTACCTCCATATCTTTGGATGCTGTAGAAGTAGCCTACACAGAAACTGCCCTAACGCATTACATCCAGGGGACGGACAAATCATCAGAGATTTTGACAACCAATATGAAAAAAAAGAGGGAACATAACAAGGCAAAAGAAAAAATTGCGTCCAAAGTCGAATGAAAATGGAGAAAGTAAAGGGCTCTTGGGGGTAAGTGTTAGTTGTCACCACCGTGATCAAATACTACAGGCCAGAAGCGACCAGAGAGCCTGCGCCCGGGCAAAAAGAAATATAAAGTCCAGATTTAATTCTGATACGGAGAAATAGAATTTCAAACCTGGATGTCTTATCATTGGCAGGTTCTTTTGCCGGGCCTGATTTCCCTAGCAAAAGCCTGTCAGTGCTATTATGTTGAACATGGAACCAATTTACTGCGGCGGCTAAACAGGGTTACTGCTGCTCTTGTACCCTCTAAATGTTTGAAGTTATCACACGGCGGAAAAAAATAGCATTTTGAATGTTTGGTGCCAGCGGTATAGAGGAGGTGATGTCAGAGCTGTGAAGGCCAATCAGCTCTCTTTCTCAAGAGGCCGGCC
>JAODTR010000015.1:650648-661841 GCA_025399935.1 Amblyopsis rosae
CGGGGGGGGGGGGGTTCCCTGATGTAGACAAATGACTCACGTTGGCGCACACACACACACACCCATAGGCTCCCTCCTTTGCCCACTCAGGAAGCCCCGGGGGCCAGAAACATTGATGGGGAGGGGCGTGGTCTACGCACGTTATTGATAACACAGCATTGTCATGTGTCTGTGTGTGCACATTGTGTAACACTCTTTGTGTGTGTGTGTGTGACTACTGTTTATAATACTGTGTGTAAATATGTAGCATATTTACACACAGTATATATAATATTTTTACTGTTTACTGTGTCAGGACCTCTTTGTTTCACCTGTTTTGCTAATTGCAATTGCTTTAGTCGTAGCGTTCTCCATGGCAACGAGACAAGAGAGTAGGCCTATAAAGCACTTAGCTGTGTGTGTGTCCTTCTGCTGTGTCCTGCAAACATATGGGACTGTCACACAAATGTAAGCCGGGCCACATTCGTCGCACACACACACACACACGTATACTGTAATGTATCGTCGAATACATCACCGTATGTCTCCTCTGTGTGCTATGGCGCTAATCTGCGCTCAAACGAAGCATGCCGTTCCAGCGCCGGCCATTGCCCTCAAGCCACTCTCTTGTGTCGGTGTGCCGGCAGCGAACCCCATTACCTGTCAGTCACAGGTATATCTATGTCCCGCCTCTGATCGACAGGATGACCCATACTCGGAGAGGACGTGCCGTTTGCTATTATGTTCTTTCCCCCTTCCCGGTGTTTAGCGGGGCTTCACTCACATGGGGCATTCATCATCCCAGTAATGATTGTGCATTATATACTGTACTATAATATCCATCCTCTCTAGCTCCAGTTTCTATCTGATTGTTTCATCTAATGCAGTGGTTCACAAACTTCTCAGCTCGCGACTCCCCAAAACAATAATGCCAGACATCCGCGAGCCCCCATAGCTAGAAGCATAACAGCCATAATATTATTTGATTGTATTTTAATATAGGCTAGTAGCAGAATACATCACAGTAATGTATATAACTACTAACAATTATGGCAAAAATATGCTATTTCTAATAATTTTAAAATGCTATTTAATTTCTGAAAATCATCTTGTGACCCCCTCCGCTGTGTCTCGTGACCCGCCGGGGAGGCCCGACCCCCACTTTGAGAACCACTGATCTAATGCGCATATTAATGACACGTTGTGCGTACACAGTAGGCTTTGTTAAAATAACCGCTAGACGCATCAACGCAGGGTATTTGTTTATAGATGTTCCATCCATCCATCCATCCATCTTCATCCGCTTATCCAGGTCGCGGGGGCAGCAGCTCCAGCAGGGGACCACAAACCTCCCTTTCCAGAGCCACATTGGAAAGCTCTGACTGGGGGATCCCGAGGCGTTCCCAGGCCAATGTGGCGATATAATCTCTCCACCTAGTCCTAGGTCTTCCCCGAGGCCTCCTACCAGCTGGACGTGCCTGGAACACCTCCTAAGGATGTTCATAGATGTTGTCCTTCTCATATATTCTAAAGCTACAGGTTTCATAGTCTTGCAGAGCCAACCTTTACTTAGTCTGGGACACAGCGCTGGCTAACTGTGTCAATACCCGCCTACTGGACAGGAGATTTTGATTGACATGGGCGACGACCAACTATGTCAAAGTCGGACATTATAATGAGGAATTTATTATAAATCTACAGTAGACAACACAACTCTGGCTGTTTGCAGATCTTGTACAATTTGTTGGCCTAAAAAAAAAAAGTATATTAGTAATGAAAGCACTGCACTGTGTCGCACCGGACATTATGGTATTGAGCTTAGTCGTATATGTATCGTTGAACACAGTGTTGCTTATATGTAGTGTTAATGGACGTAAGAGGCTGAGACTACAGGGTTCATAACTGTAGTTCTGAAAAAAAAAACTAATATTCATAATAATATACAGAAACTGCAATAATCATTGTTAGTTTGGTTTGGAATCTGGCACCTGCTGGCACAATCTTCAACACATTTTAAAATATTGTGGCTTAATTTTTGCACTGGATTCATAAAAAGATTTTAAATGATTGCAAAGTGATTTAATTTAGTAACTCTGTTGAGTGGTGAACAACTAATATGTCAGATTGTAAATTCTATCTTTTTGAGGTTGCACATTCACCCATTCACACAGTGATGTCAGCCATGCAAGGAGACACAGACCACCGGGAGCAGTTAGGGTTGGGTGTCTTGCTCAAGGATACCTCGACACTTGGTGAGGATTTAGCGGGGTTCAAACCAGCGAGTTCTTGATCATCTATCGCCCAGCGCTACGACTGCGCCACTTGCCGACAATGCTGTACCTCTGCCCTGTCTAATTGGCAGAGCTAGTGCATTCCAAAAGAGTTGCCTTTTAACTCATAAAATGCAGACAATTATAAAAAAAAGGGGTAATTTTCGTTCGGTTTTATTACTTCGTTTACAACTCAAAATACATTTTACAGTGCAGTAACAATTTACTGTTAATCATTTGAGGGTCACATGGTCCCCTGGTGTCAGAGCTTCTGTAGCACTGCCACGGATAATACGAGATATTTCACAGTTTCAGTGGCGATTTAATGAATGGGAAATGATTCCTGTATGAGCTCAAGTGCCTGGTGGCCTGCACCGCTCTCCACTTTGTCACACGGTACTTCACTTTCAGTTTTTGGTCCAATTCAGTGCCTGTCACTACGCCTTGCATCAGTCACTCCAGCTGACACACACACACACACACACACACACAGTGTTTAATTAGCTCTGCCAAATGTTGGAGGAGATACCTGTCCTCGCTGCTAACATGTCAATTTGCTCTTTAGCATGGCCCTCCTTGTGACGAATTGGCTCCGACAAATTAATTTGATGCGTCATAATTATTGTAGTTCCGACTTTGATGGGTGTATGTATGCATTGGATAAGATTAACAAGTAGGCAAAGTCTCTCCGTATTCAGACTGCTTAAACAAACAAGCTAACCGTGTTTACACCGGATTCACGTGGGCAAGGTTACCTAATACTTTGACCTCTGTGGCCGTGTAAAGCTCGCAAAGCACGCTCCACGATGACGGCGACATCTACTGAATGGCTTATTATGTGAGGGACACGCTATACGCAGTCGCCTCGATTGTTGTCTCGCTGCTTAAGGAAGCATTTTGCATGTCCGATTCCTCGACTGAAGGACAGTAAGCGCCAGCCAATAAACACAGCAAAGAACCTATTTGAGCAGTCCCAAGCCCCGCCCCCCTTGGTTACTGTAACTAGGTTGTACAAAACAGCATAGTAGGCTATAAGAGGAAAACAGACATTTCACAGAGTTTCTGTCTGATTACAAACTCTCGAGCTCTATGGAAAAATTCTGAAATGGCAAATTTGTCAGTTTGGCAGTTTGGGGGCACATATACTGTACCGCCCCTTCCCTCCCAAAAGAGCCAATCATCTGCTTCATAACTGCCTAGATTTACCTATTTAGCCAATCGTGTGGTTGCTTTGACTCAAGCCGACTGCTGCGCATAAATACAATCTGTAGGGGCTAAACCTTATTTTGGGGCAGAGTCACCAAAGGTTGTATGAGGTTGTCATCAGAGTTTTTATGTCCCGGTTACTATTGAAAGTGCAATTATGGCTCCCTCCCCATTCATTTCAATAGTCGTCCTAATAACTGCCCAGAGGAGTTTCAAAGATGGCTGCCGAGTGGCGAGACTTGCAAATAAAAGCTTTGATCTTCTCGCACCACATCCCAAGCTGAGCTTGCGAGCTGTTATTTTCACATGTTTAGCCTTGACAGTGAATAAAATTAGGGGGGCAATAAGATGGCTCACATGGGTTTAGCGGGGGTCGAGGTAATTTACACAAATCTCTACGGCACCTCTACAGCCACTGTGCATGAGATCAGCACCTGTGTTGTGTCTGTTCGGTCGCATTTCAGCCACCTTCCGTTAAAGTCTAGCTATCTTTGCTTTCTTTCATTTTCTTTTGATTTCCTGTCATTGGTTTATTTCCGTCCCCCCCCCCCCCCATTCCTTGCCACTTGTGGTTTTAACCTTTCATTCATCATCCTGATATTAAGTCCGTGCCAAGTCTCTCGCTTTGTCTTTTTTGGTTTTTCCATCATCCTGTCCACATTTGCGCCTCATTTTGTGAAGCTCGATATACCTCAATCTGCTTCTTGTGTTTTGTACAACCCATCATCATCTCTCACTTTCCATCATCTTCCTCTTTTATCATGGCGTTAGCCAAGAGATTCATCACTCACTGTGGTAAATGCCACAGTGAGTGAAACCCAGCGCTTGCAGTGACACATCTACAAAGGCATGTTCAAACAATAAACAAAGACAATTAAAACTAATAATAATAGTAATAATAATAATAATAATAATAATATGTCTGGGGAAGATTTTTGTTTTGTTTTTATAATTACATCTCTGGTTGTTTGCGCTTTAAAGTAAATGTACAGTTATTTATGGTTGCAAATGAGCTTTTCACACAAAATTGTAAACCTGTTATGCATATTATTGAGTATGAGTATAGAATATGAGTATTATTTAGAAACTTGGCTTTGCTGTTGCACAGTGAGTGGTACAACCATTGGTTATTGGCCACGCCATACACACTGAGCGTGATGCAGAGAAGCAACAAGAACATGCAAATATTCAGACACGCTCCACAACATTTTGTATGTGTTTTCCTCAAATATTGCCGCAATATTCTCACATGGCTACAACACAACCACAGTACATACCACAAACCACAAACATAAACTTTAATTAATAACATTGGATAACATTAATAGTTATCCAATCTAATAACTATACATAGTATGTATCTAATATCAGTATTCCATAATACTAAAAAGTGTGTGTCCATGTACCTGTACTAAGGAGGTCCGAAGGATAGCCACATCAGAACACGATTAAAATGAAGTTTTACACAAAAAAATTAAATAAAAATTATAACATTTTAAACAATAATAACAGCTATTAAAATGTCTTGTGCACTGTTCTTAGGCTTGTTCAACACAGTAACACTGGGCAGGTTTAGTACACACTCGCTGACCGAACGAGAGCTGTATCCTAAGCGTTAAAGAAGCAAGCTTACAGTGCTAGCACGATGGACCACGGTCCGCTAGGAGGCGTTTTGCAACTCCCCATGGCAACGCCAATGCATCAACTCCCCATGACAACGCCAATGCATCAACTCTCCATAACAACGCCAATGCATCAACTCCCCATGGCAACGCCAATGCATCAACTCCCCGTGGCAACGCCAATGCATCAACTCCCCGTGGCAACATCAATGCATCAACTCCCCATAGCAACATCAATGCATCAACTCCCCATGGCAACGCCAATGCATCAACTCCCTATAGCAACTCCAATGCATCAACTCCCCATGGCAACTCCAATGCATCAACTCCCCGTGGAAACGCGGTGACACCAGGGCACAACTCATTTGCATGTCCCGTCAGCTCCAACTGTGCCAGCCTGCCCATGCCCCATGGCCTGTGTCCATCCCAGACCCCACTCCCCCCCCACTGACCCTCCCCTTAACAACCAGGGCCCCTGCCCCGGTGATTGACAGCCCCTGTAATTGTATCCACTCGCTCATGACAATTTGATTAAAATATTAACGGCAAAGTCTCGCCCCTGTTTGTCACACCCACCCCGCTCCCCCGCACACCTCCACCCCGCTCACCCCACCCACCCCTTCCCTAAAAAATAAATCTAATTTTGATTTCTTTTTTTATAAAGAGAGAGATTACCTTCACGAGCATGACCAAGGATGCCATTAACTTCTACTTAATCTTTTTTACCGGTGTGGCGTTACAATGCAGTATGTATGGCTTTCATTTCACTCTTTAATTCATTCATTCATTCCCCCCCCACCCACCCCCCACACCCCTTCCTCTTTGTCTGCCTCAGTGGTGGACTGGACTCGTGTAAGAACTTGATGCACTGATATCGGTGAATGGGGCTGAACTGTGTATACGAGGGGATACGAAGGAAATCTCCGAGATCATGTTTCAACGAGGGAAAGTGCTAAATATCGACCCAGCTCTGCATGACAACTCACCAAGCCCGATGTTCTCTCTCTCTCTTGCTCTCTCTCTCTCGCTCTCTCTCTCGCTCTCTCTCTCTCTAATATGAAACTCACTTTTTATTTTATGGGTAAGCTTTATCTGATTGTTCAAATTAGTAACCTTCACATTTGCCAATTGTACTTAATAACTGAACTGTGCCCAAGCACTGCAGAGCAAGATCAACGGCTGCTAGAGTAAAGCCTGCCACCACAACCATGGGGTCCATTAAAGATACTACAGATAATACAAGTGAAATTAAGCATGAGGGTGCTCACGCAGCTCACTCTTCCAGCAGAACACACTGGTTTGGTTGGTGTTGCACTTCTTTCAATGTGACTTATAGGAACTTTGTATGATATCGTCTGCCACTAGGTGTCGCATTAGAGCACCAGCATTTCAGACCACTGCAAAAACTTTGTGGCTCACACACACACGCACGCACACGCACGCACACACGCACGCGCACACACACACACACACACTAAAGTGCATGTACGGCCGGACCAGCTCTTAAAACGAAGAATGTAGGAGCTCGGATATGCCACTCCCACTACATCTTTACATAGGATATGGTTGCTTGCTATTACAATGCTACTGGTAAAATGTTGTATATAGGACCTTTAATTTGCTATTTGAGATTAATGATTGAGAATAATTTGACCTCAATCAAGTTTTTTTTATTGTCCAGTCATGGCAGGACCTTTTAAGGCAACACAACCAAATGGAAAACTGTGAACTTTACAATATTGGGGATGTGTTCATGAGTTGGTTCTACCCTGGCAGGTACAGTACAGTGGTAAGGTGCGTGTGTTGTCACAAGGCATTTAAACTACTAAAGGAGGCAAGCAATCAACATAGTGGTAATCTTGTCCAAATATGTTAACAGGAAGATATTTGGCTAGGACTTCACAATGTTCCTTCAGACTCCTGTCTCTTTATGGTCATGTCAGCACAATGGAAGGTTACTTTAATAACTCTAATTTCACATCCCAAGCCTTTCTTCCTTGAGTTACAAACACCTGTGGTGAACTCCGACAAAACCCTCCCTCGCGTCACGCACCAGCGACACAGTGTTGACACCCAGCCCGACGCCGTAACTCACATTAACTGACAAGAGGGTGAATGAATTACGGAGCCCGTCTGCGCTCTGTGAAGCTACAGCGACCCTGCCAACGTGTAGGTCTGTTTGGTCCTTGGTTTCTGGTCATCATGCCAATGAGGTCAGCCACCGACACCATGCCTCAAAGCTCCTGGAGGTGTAAAGATGTAGCATATTATGCCAGCTTCAGTAGAAATAGGATTGATTATAATAATAAGAACTAGTCTTATAACTATAATTAAATAAATATATACAGTATATTAAAATCACATGTAAGATAAATACGTTCAATGCACATTACACAAAATCATACTTACAGATGGACAGTACATTTGTTATTGCTTTACACCCCTCCCCAGACACACACACACATTCCCACACTCAAATCCAAGCACAGACACTCTCTCTCTCTCTCTCTCTCTCTCTCTCTCTCTCTCTCTCTCTCTCTCTCTCACACACACACACACACACACATTTACACCCGCCTCCTGACAGAAAAATAAATCCATTGTAATATGATAGCTGTAAGCATGAGTTGGAGGAGGCTGGGGGGTCATGGAGAGAGAGAGAGAGAGAGAGAGAGAGAGAGAGAGGGACAGTGGGGTGGAGGGGTCGATGAGGAAAAAGAAGGTGGGGGCATTTCGCTCTCTGTAAAATAAATAATAACCCCCCCCCCATGTATCACTCACCTGATTTGAATTGTAGCTCCACATTTTTTTCTCTTCCTTTTTTTGAACCCCTGCCAAATCATTTTGTACATTAAAAATTGGTCAGGGTTGATAAGATTCCATTTTCACGGTTGGCAATGCAGAACTGGCGAAAAGAATACAATTACAGACCCCAGAGTAAACTCTGCCAATGTCAACTTGATGTAAATGATCGCAGAGAGAGGCGGGTGGGCTCACAAAAGAACAGGCTTCAACGCCGCTGCCCCCCAATCTTGCTCCTTATAGCACCCTTTCACCCCAGCAGTCAAGTGTGTGTGTGTCTCAGAGTGGGGAGGGTTTGTCTAGCTGGTGTGGCTGTAGCCGTATGTACAGCAATATACAGTATAGTATAACGTATAAGGCACATCCTATACAGTAGACAATATGTTATAACGTAATGTGTTGGGCTGTCCAGACAAGGGCTGGACTGTTGTTGTCCATCAAGCCGTTAATCCACCAAGCTAACCACCACAGTCCAACATCAACTGGGGTGCCCGGGGTGTTAACCAGCGATTAGTCTCAGCCTCTTCTGTTCCTCAGGCCCACGTAACATGACCGGCTGGCGCTAATCGTCTGCCACATAGGTTGCACATAGACAACAGTGGTATGGGTCTTGTGAAGCATCTGATACATAGGCAACACGTAGACAACACAGGTGCGGATCATGTGAAGCTACACCTTCAAGGCGGAGGAGGAGGTTGTCCATGGTGATGGTAGTCACGGCGACCTGCATTGGCGACCTGCTCTGATCCAGGCATCACCTCTGACGGCTTCCAGGTGTCCCTGCCTCCTCCTGACCCGAGCGTGCCACATGGAGTCCCCACGCAGGAGGGGGATGGGGGGGGGGGGGGTGCAGCTGGGTGAGCTCGACACCGCCGCCACCCGGCTCGCACTCTAGAGCTCGCCAACCTCTTCAGTCTCTCTCTCTCCCTTTCCCTCTCTCTCTCTCTCTCTCTCTCTCTCTCTCCCCTTCTCTCTCTCTTTCCCTCTCTCTCCCTCTCTCTCTCTCCATCGCCTGGGTCGATGATGTAGAGGTTGGCATGCTAGTCAAAGCTGGCTGCGACGGGGACGCATAAATTGCTCGCGGCAGCTGAACTCTGACACGGCGCTAAATTGCCAGCCGGCGGTGTGAGGACATGCGTTGGGGTCGCGGCCCACGACCCCCTCACACGCGTGGAGGTGTCGGGGACAGGGGGGTAGGAAATGGGGATGGGGGGGCAAGGGGGTCAAAGCGTTCGCGTCCTAATGAGGACGACAACATGCCGTCCGCCTGCATACGATGGCAGCGGTCGCGGTTCCGCCCGGCTGCATGCGATACAACAATATGGCTCCGCCGGTTTTAATCGCTGACATTTACGCCAGCTTTGAGACAGCGCGGCGAGGAAGATAGACAGAAGGCACCCACTCAAAAGAGACTAAGGTGGCTCTCTGTATGGCAACCGCTGTTGTCGGAAAATAGGAAAGGGCATTGCAGGGTTGAAGGTTAACCAAAACGGCCTTCCTTTAGATACAGTCACCTAGAATAAGGATGAGCAGAAGAACCGCGTAGAAGGCATACATGTTAATCGTAGTAAACCCTGGCAGCATATTGAATGTACACAGATTAGAGATACCAAAAAGTATGTACGGTATGTGTACAGTATGTGTATATACAGATCTGCAACAGTAGATGACCACATTTTGGTTGGGAGAGATTACTTTTGGTGGACTCGTTTATATCTTTCATAAAATGTCCACACATTTCTCAACAGCATATATGCATACTGTGTTTTATATCATTATTATTGGCCTGTGTTTGCATGTGTGACTATGTTTACAATATGTTCTAAAAAAAGGTCTACAATTTGTTTTTAGATGCCATCCACACTGAAAACAAAATAATAAAACCTTCTTCTATATTTACATTTTAAACTGTATTTGTTATCGCTGATTTGTAAGTCACTTTGGACAAAAGTGTCTGTAAATGTAAAAATGTATTCTCATGTATTAGAGATTTGAACACCTGCATAGAAAAAACTTGAATGTTTTCTGAAATATCATTAAAAACAAATATAAAAAAAAACCTCTTCCAAGACCTTATTAAAGGTATAGTTAACTATTGCCAACTGTAAGCAAATTTTCGCATTTCACCATAGCTTACCATTCTCTGTGCGTGCTAAAAGGATAATCAGGTACTTCTACACAGCCCTTACTAGCAGTACAGTAGCACTACTGTGCTTCACAATGCGTTTCAATGTGTGAGGCGAAGCTGCGGAGGGATTGTTTTGATTTGAGCTCGAAGTTAGCAAGCATCCTCGAGAATAACTAACCCTGCATTTAAAGGTACAGCAAACGAGTGGAAGCTAAAAGACGTTTTGTCAAATTCACCAAATCTCACGGTTCACCATCTTACCGTTCTCTGTGTACTTCTACACTGCCCTGGCTCCGTCAATAGGAACACAAACAAGGTGGTGAAGAATGCACACTACAACAACAACAACAACAACAACGACAACAACAACATCGCAATGTGTTTCCAATGTGTGGGGGAAGCATGCTTCTGAGGCAGCGCCCTATGGCAGTGACGGGAGAGGTGTTTAACCTTTGCACCTTTAATTGGCTGCCCAACACGGGCCCCATGGCATCAGATGTTGTTGGCATGGCAACACTAGTGACGGCCTACAGGGCAGTAAAGGAAGCCTCCACACCCCAGCCAGGGTCACTCAGATCGACAACCTTGTCTGGCCGGCCGGCACATTTGTTGCCACGGTGACGCAGACATAAGTGTTTTTTGTTTGCTCTTAAGCTTGTGTATCCCCGTCATCCTTCACTCGGGGGAGTGGGAGCTAGATCATCAATATTCATTTGTGTATCACAGCGGAGGTCGACGTTGTGTAACGGACGGTGCGCTCTCCCGCCACTTAAACATATGTCGCTTAGCGCGTCGCTAAGATGTTCGTTGTCAGGGACGGCTGGGTCGGTGTGCATGCGCCTTAGAGACGCAGACGCATTGGCACGAACGCTGCCCGTGCCCGCTCACGCCCGTGGAGACAAACGCGCCCACCCAACACACACAGCCGATGCTAGAGCACATCCATGCCCTTATATGGATGCACGGTATGGGCTTTATAGCATTTGAATGCGCGTCTGGATGCACGCACCCGCACGCACGCACGCGCACAAGATAGGGACCTTCCCAGGCTGCTTCTTGGAGGGGCCGTGGGGGGGTCGAGTTTGGCCTCAGTGGGTACATGAGAGGAGAGGATAGGAGACGAGGAGGTGAGAAGGAAAGGAGGAGAAAAGAAGATAGCAGAGGAGTAGAGAGAGAGAAGAGAAGG
>JAODTR010000015.1:668878-678878 GCA_025399935.1 Amblyopsis rosae
GAGGAAAGAATGTGTGAGTTTTCATAGAAAACATGAAATTGTCTGGGTGACCCCAAACTTTTGAACGGTAGTGTAAGTCTGGCCGCTTGGCAGCCATCTTGGCAACGTCTCCGGGCGGATAGTACTGTAACAAGACAGTAACTAAATGAATGGAGAGAGTGCCATAACTGCCCGTTTAATGGTCATCGTGGTCAAATCTGCAAAAAAATAACAAAAAAAAACGTTTACATAATTTAGTGACTTTGCCCAAAAATAAAAGCTTAAAAAGCATTTTACACTACAGCTAATCTGCAGCTGGGTGTTTGCATCAGTGCAACCACATGATTGGCTTCATAGGTTAACAATCGGTATAAGGCATGCAATTGGCTCTTTGGGAGGAGGGGCGGGATATGCGCATCTAACGCTCTCTTTGGAATTTCAGAAACTTTCCATATAGTTCTATTCAAAATTCTTTAAGCGGTCTGTCTCTTCTATGTAACGTCACTGCACTGCAATGCTAACAAACGTCTTCAATGGTGTTTTTAATAAGATGATGTGGTGGATGAAATTGAACATGTGGACGGTAACATGTTTTAAGACATGCAGGGTTGGGTAGGTTACTTTTTAAATGTTTTCCATTACAGTTACTAGTTACCTGACTGAAATTATAATCAGTAACGTAATTTTTGGATTAACTACATTTTGTAACATAATCTGATTACTTTCCATTACTTTTATATTACTTCACGTGTAAAGCAATTTACGGCTTTGGCACGCCAAATCTTTATATTTTTGTGACAGTATATGTTGCGCAAGGGATCAGATTAAGGTAGTACTTTATTGAAAGGTTAACAAGACAACATCCAATTGTTTTATGCATTTTTCTTCTGCAAACGTCCCTTTTTCTATTTGAAAGTAGTCCCAGAAGTAATCATCTAATAAAAAAAATAAAAACACCTGTAATCTGTAAAATTGCACTATTTTAGCTGGTAACTGTAATGGATTACAGTTACTGTTTTTTTGTAATCAGATAACAAGTAACTGATTACATGTAATTAGTTACTTCCCAAACCCGGAGACATGTTACCGTCATGTTAAGTAAAACGTACCATAATGCATTTGTTAAAATAGTTATACCTTGCATTACTTCTGCGGGGAGAAATATGCTCAGCTGCCTATTTGAGAAAAGTAAATATGATGTAAATATATACACGTCCGCCATGGCAACAAGGGAAGTTATCTCCAGTTGTATCAAAATAGTAGACTACAAAAGGGACAAATGCATTATTGTATTTTGAAGTAATAAAATTTGGTTAATCTTTTGGTAAAACGTGGACATTTTATTAAGATTCATTAGTATAGGTTTTGTTCATTTTCGGTTGTCATCTTTTAAAGGGCGCACAGGGGGCATGTTTTTTATTTATTTAGACATTTTGTTATATTAACTAATTTCCTATTAGTCATTGGTCTTTTAAAACCCACGAGCCCCTGAATATGCTGACCCCATTGACCCAGCATACTAACTACAATGAAAAGTACATTAAAAAGCCGTATAAAAGTCAAAAGATAAAGCTGTTTACTGCATTTCAATCTACTGTATGCCACATTATTAAATGTAGCTTTAAAAATGGTTCTGAAGTGCTTGGTGTTATGGCGACAGCAGGACATCGAGCAAACATTCTGCATATAGTGCAGAGAGACTGTTTGAGAAGCATATGAGACGAGAAGTACAAATGAAAACAAAGTTCTGCAATAGTAGAATATTACTTTAAAACAAGGGTGCAGAATACTTTTCTGCAGCATCAGCAGCTCTGCTAATACAATAACGGTGTACAGTAGCAGGGTATGAGCTACACTAAATAGGATCGATCACAAGACTATGCTAGGGTGCACCACAAAAATAAATGCAATATTCTCTGCCAGGTCCGCAATCCGCACGCACCCCCCTTCCCCCCGACAGACACACACTGAGATGTTGAAGCAAATCCACTGGCACAAAGGTGTAATTAATATGTTTAATTCTGTATTGCAAATATCATTTCTCTGTAATCTTTGGTGGGGCTGTGGGAATTCATAAAGAAGACGTCAGGTGTCTGTACCTAGTAGGTGCAAAGCATGCTGTCGTAGGCGGAAGCCAGAGAGATGGCAGTCAAGTGGGTCTGTGTTCCTCAGTCCATTCAGTCCATTTGTAATCGCAATGAACGTTGTTCAGTAATCAGAATCTGTGTAAGGTCGTAAACACGCTATTATATTATTTTGATATGCAATTTACTTTATATTTCCATTAAACATTTCAGTCCCTATGGATTATAATATTGTCCATTGTCAAATATAGTGGAGCCCTTCATCATAAAGGCTGTCAGTTTAATTTACTTAATCCTCAAAATATACAGTTAGTGACACATATGCACAAACACACACACACACAAACAATTTGAGTAATTTCATTCAATCATCTTAAATCAGTGTTATAGCTGGAGAAATGCTAACATCTCCTCCCCAAACAACAGGCTAAGAGCAGGTTAACTGCTATGTATAATTGGAGTTAGGGGGACTGCATATAAGTGCACAGCTGTAAACAAGAACAAACATCACATGAGCTACTGCATAGAAGTACACATGCACACAATATCTACTGCTGCACTGTATATGATGTGTGAAGAGTGCTTAGCTTGCACACCAACACTCCAATAAAATAAACTCATTGATTCTGTCTTTTGCTTTCTCGTTCACACGCACGACATGACACGACACACACATGCGAATATACACGGGCAATCGCGCGCGCGCCCGCACACACGCGCATACCCTCGCACAGGCACTTGAAGCAAACATTGCTATTTATAATTCATATTGGACCAGCCGTGTTAAAAACATATCTTTGTACCCCTGCATAAATTTCACTCGAGATCAAGGGGAATTATTTGTGGAAAATTAAAGACTTAGCCACGCTTAGATTAAGCACACTGCTACGGTATTATCTTGAGGTGCTAATGAACCCAATTGCATTGGGTAGGTGGTCCTTATGAAAGTATAAAATATGTATGGTTAAACACTAAGCTAAGAGGACTGATATTTAGACCAAAGGATTTCATGTGAATGAATACATAATAAATCAATGTAAAATGAAAAAAAAAAAATGTTTCCGCTTAAATAGCAAATTTATTAAATTTGGTATTTTCAATCGAGGGACAATTCCCTAGAGGAAGACTTTTAAAGACTATTAAAGCATGTTTTTTTTCTTTAATGTACCCCCGGGCCTCTTTGCACTTCTTTGAAATGTTTCAGATTCAGAAAACTTTATTTATCCCAAAATGGGCAATTCAGTTTACAGTTCCCAGTGAGCAAGAAAGTATATCGCATACATACATACAATACACACAACAACAGTATTCCGGCCTGTCAGCGATAACAGCAAAACATAAACAGACCTTCAGCAGGTGTACAGTTACGCTACACTTTTTGACTGTTGTCATTTAACAACCTAATTGCTAAAGGGTTAAGTAGACAAAACAGCATTTATTTTGCCTACACAGATCTGCTGCCCAATGTTGACGCTAGACCGTATGTCTGCAAGGCTAGCGTAAAGGGATACTGTCCAATTTTGAAATGGACCTAATTTTCCGTTCTGATGCATTTGTTGCGCTCCTCCTCGCCTCCGGTGTTCAGTCTGCAGGGAATGGTGTGAGGAACAAACCCAGTGCCCGGTGATCAGCTGTTTCTTGGGCAAGAAGGCCTTGCTAATGAGAGGGGTCAGAGGGGAAACAACCAGACTTGTTGAAGCCAACAGGAAAGTGACAGCAGCTCAGATAAACCGTATGTTGCCACTGGTATACGCAGACATTTACAGTTAGGTCATTTAGCAGACACGCTTAGTCACACACAATGAATACAGTTACAAGCATTAAAGCTCTAGGTCATAAAAGTGTGTCTAAAAATGCTGTGGGGATGAATAATTAATATATTTGCACTAACATGAAATATGCTAAATTTAGTTAAATATTTAATATTTAGGATTGAAGTGTCATATACACTAATGATATCTCAATTGTTTTTTAAATTTTTTATTTAAATTTTTTAAGATTTCCAAATCCTACTAGCTCTAAACCAAGCGTTTGTATTCATTCCATGCTTTGCAGAGGATAAGCTACAAATTAGGTGCATGTTGGCTAAATCGGCTAATGAATAGCTATAGCTGGTTTTTTCCCTTGCAGATTATTCAGTTGATTGGACTGAGGAGAGATCAATTACTGCAACTTAACGTTCATTATTCACCAGTATTGCTAAAATGCCCCTGGCATGACAATTTGGCTCTCCTGCATTCATTCACATGGGGTCAGATGCAAATTCCTCTGAAATTGGCAAAGTTCCTCGAAGTGAAAGAGGTGAGACAGGAAGCAGAAATAATACACACACACACACGCACACACACACACACTCACACACACACACACACACACGCACACACACACAAACACACAAACACACAAACACACTGTAGCTGCAACAATGTACAGAGAAATAGTGCTAACACTGCTGTCTCTGACACACACATAAAGAAGTAACTCTCCAAGACTGTAAAGGGAACGTTATTTTGAATTAAATGCATGCTGATTGTCATTGTGACACCCCCGTATGTCTCTGGAATCGTCGTCGTCGAGGTAAATGTCACTAAGTAAGTGGCCCACTATTTTCCACACCGGTTGTTAGCGACGCTCTGCAAAATTAAAGCTCGGAGAGAAGGAGAAGAAGGAGGAGGAGAAGGAGAAGGAATAAAAGAATAAATAAAGGAAAAAAGGAGGAGAAGCGGTGGAGTGTTGGTTGTGTCGCGCAGCTGAATGCCAGGTTTATCTGGAATCGGCAGGGGGTTCGGACATATGTTGCCTCTCTCATTACGGGCCGAGACGCAGATAAAGGACGCAGTTTAGTGGCACATCTGAAATGGTGCAGCTCACCGTCGCCACGACAATTACAGTGGGGGGAAATACAGAGAGAGGGAGAGGGAGACAGAGAGAGAGGGACAGAGAGGAGAAGACGTCTTAGCTCGGATGAAGATCACCACAAGGAGCCTAGCTTGCTCTCCCAACAGCACGCATGCACTCACTCACTCACTCACTCACTCACTCACTGAGGTTTGCAAAGAGAGTGTGGATCATATAGAGTTGTGCACACAGTTAGCTTAATGCTAGTGGGTTAATATGCATAACTGGCACAAGAAAAAAGACGTCCACGTTTAGTTCAGCATAATTGAATTTGAACCGGCGTTAAACTCAACAGCACAAGATCTGCTGCCCAACTTGTGGCGCCCTATTAGGCTGAATTCAATTTGCACGCTAGGCCAGTTCCATAAGCAGTATTACTGCTTTTCTAAGTAGGATAATATGTAATAGAGCCTTTCAGAACTGAAGCAGAATTACATTCTTCATCGTACACTTGCTGCTGTGTTAACAGTGCATGCATGGGCTTCTTTGCAATATTCTGAAAACCTCCCACATACTGTATAGGCCTAGTGCTCTATTAATAGGGCTGGGACATTATATGCTATTATATTTCAGTGGTGTTGCGTCATGATCTAATTAAGGTAGGCCTAGTCTAAATATGTGATAAGATATATAAGATTTGAATTTGTTTAGATAGTCACACTTTAAATGATCAGATCGTAGATCGTAGAGGATAAGGTACAGGTTAATGTGCCCCCCCCACACACACACACACACACATACACAGCTTTGATTTTGTAACACTTTGAACACAATCAACGCAACTAAAACACATTCACACATACCTAGGTTCAGACATACACACACACACACACATGCCCTCAAGTGTGTGTACTCGGGCTGAATATGAAATTATTTTTGACATTAACCATTTAAGAGGAGATATTTGACATAAGTGTCATTAATTATGGTGGTACATCCATATCATCATGTGTTACAGCAAAATCACTAGATGAACAAAGATATTGACAGTGGGGAAATATTGTGAGCGTAAATTTTTATTTTGTGTACATTTATGGAATATTCTTGATAAATTAAGATACAAATGTTGTCGCCGCTCGTTCTAGACACTGTTACTTTAATTGCTAATTGTTAACAGGGAGTGAATACATTTGCATATTAATTAGCTCCCAATTTACATTTTTAATTTGCTGCCTTCAAAGGGTGTGAGATAAAAGGTTGTGTTATTTTAAATAATTTATCCGTTTTTGCAGAGAAGATGCTTCGAGGAAAATGTGGGGGTGATTTTAAACCCTAAGAGCTTTGGTTGTGAGAAAAGTGTTTGGGAAAACTACCATATATATATATATATACATATATATATACACACACACACACATACAGTATATACTGTAGACTGTATATCCATCAATTAATTAAATTGGTCTTAAAGATAAAATATAAATTGATGTTTTAAAAGTCAGAAAGCAGAGTTGAGCTGAGTCTTTTGACGTCTTGCGTGTGTGTGTGTGTTTTCACTTTTCATGTGTCCGCCTACAGTATATGTGCCACGTGTGAATTAAACACCGCCTACCAATTACACAGTTAATGTCCACTTGATCTGCGTAATCCCTTCGACATCAAGGTTTAACAGCCGTACCTTTGTGTACCCTTTCTGAACAACGATCACATTTGGAGACTACAGCAGCACAAAGGTTCTTGTCGCCTTGTGCTGTGAAAACATTCTGCATCCAGCCTCATACCAGCACTGCTTTCTTGGGGTTCTTTCATCTGTGTGTAAGAGCAAGCCCTCAAATGCTGTCATGCGGGGGAAGTGGGTGGGGGGAGTGAGGAGGGTAGGGGGGCATTTTCCACCATCCATGCGATTCTACCACCTCCGCTGATTGATGCTGTCAAATTAGATGAATGTGGAACACTGGCTCCGGCAAATGAATACATCAACTGGTGACCAGCTGTTTCTAATTATTATACACTGGTTAATTAGGATGCAGTGTCACTGCCATCGCCGGCGATGGTAAACCATGTGAAATTCATAATTCATGCTCCCGGAGTCTATTTAAAAACTGTGGATAGTCCAAAGGATCAAACAAGTACTGAAGTTCGGATGTAAAGGCCCCGTGCAAGAGACTGCAAATAAATTGCTGCTTCTGCTGCTAACCAAGATGTGATGTGCGTGCACGCGTGTGCTTGTGTGTGTGTACAAAAGTGTGTGTGTGTGCGTGCAACGCTCTCATAGAGCCCCAACCTCCTTCTGTGTCAGCAGGGCCTCTGTGTGGGTGGCAGGGTGAAATGTCTGGATCTCCAAGGTGAGTCAGAACCATAGGTTAGAACAGCGCCTCACAGCCAACGCTTATAAACACAAAATTTTTCCGTAAACATGTAAGAGTAAGTGACAATAACCTGCCAATAATTCGACAGGATGTTCTGAAATGGGTTGCCGTAGGCAACGCCGAGAAAACATCTGCCATATGTCGGGGAATTAATAAAGAGCAGCACCTCCGACTTTCTCAAAATGCTTTAATTATACTAATTAAACGGTCAGATGTTTGTCTCTTAAATTGCATTGAGCACAGTGTCTTTTTGCAATCTCTGTTACCATATACCAACTGTATGTATGTCATACTTTGGTTAATGTGGCATTCCTCTATCATTTCACACACACAAACACACACACACACAGCAGTAGCAGCAATGACATCCTATTTCAAGTGATGGCTCCTTTGAACATTCATGACAAGGAACTTGGGCTGCTGCTTATACCCACTATTATCTAAGCAGAGCAGGGCGGATTATTAAAATGGGATTTCAGATCTCTCTCCCTTCCCCTCCGACCATACAATTAAGTGATTATTGTTTAAAATGCAAATACATATGCTAATGATTAACTAAATTAATAAATTATCGTCCCAGCCACCATTAATGAAAATGATGCAGATTCCATTACGCTTATCGCTCTTGGAGATGAGATTTAACCCAAAGACGAGGTTGAGATCAGACAAAGAGAGAGAGAGAGAGGGGGGGCAGAGAGAGACCTTTTTCTGTCTTAATTTCTCTGTAGTCCGTGCTAGTATGCATACTACACCACCTTTGTAACATTCAGTGTTATCAAATGTCATGGGTTAAAAAAGAAACAACAACCATAATGTGGAACAATTGAAAGATCACTTTCTAAGATCTAGCACAGGCAATAATAACACTGTAGTTCACATCCTTCTTGTGTACTATAACACTGTAGTTCACATCCTTCTGGTGTACTATAACACTGTAGTTTACATCCTTCTGGTGTACTATAACACTGTGGTTCACATCCTTCTGGTGTACTATAACACTGTAGTTCACATCCTTCTTGTGTACTATAACACTGTAGTTCACATCCTTCTGGTGTACAATAACACTGGTTCACATCCTTCTGGTGTACAATAACACTAGTTCACATCCTTCTTGTGTACTATAACACTGGTTCACATCCTTCTGGTGTACTATAACACTGTAGTTCACATCCTTATTGTGTACTATAACACTGTAGTTCACATCCTTCTTTTGTACAATAACACTGTAGTTCACATCCTTCTGGTGTACTATAACACTGTAGTTCACATCCTTCTTGTTAACTACAACAGCATATACTGTAGCATACTGCATACGATGTAGTATAGTGAATTAAGACACGGCCAGGCAGATTCATAATCACAATGTCCCTCGTGGCTCCTTATCAAGGATTAGCAGTAATCAGATTATCCCAACAAACTGCAATTTCAATAATAGCAGTCACTACTATAATGACACAGTAGTTAAATGTGATGACTATTGTTTGGACTATGTCAATATATAAAGGAAGGGAGGAAAAAAAACAATAACAATGTTGTTAAATTGGTGAGATTCCAGATACTACATATCATTCCATATATGTTAAAATAATGAATTTTCTTCATAATTTCTTGAAGAAGAAGGCTATGCCCTATGTATCCTGATTATGTTTTGCCATTGGGGAACTTGTCCTTATATGGAGCTCTCCCAGTAGTGAGGGACATCAGAGAGAGCCTCTACCAACTTTGTTCCCAATAAAACAACAATAAATAAGACACACGCTTCCTGTATATCGCTCTTAATTGGTGGAATTATTCCTTTCTCTATTTCTGATTAAGTCTCACACTGTAGTTAACTCAGAACACACACACACTCAAGTAAACTTTTTTTTTTTTTTAAAGGAAGTGTTTGTGGCAACTGATTTGAAAAGATTTTCTTTTGAATGAAAAAGCTCGGCCTCTGCTATGCAATTTTACCTGTTAGCAAACAACCGGCCAATTATCTTGTGTTTGATTGCCTGCCTCTATCAAGGTGAGCGATTAGACCAACGCTCCTGTGAAGCTCTGGAAGCTGTCCTGAAATCGCTTCGCTTTGATTTCATCAATCTGCAGGCAGCCAAACTGGAGGAAAATGTGAGTTTTATGAGCAAAACTTATTTTCTTCATTTTGGTCTCCCACGCCGACACAGTTTCATATTCAGGTATCCCTGTGTATCAGATTATAGGTTTTCTATTCCAAAAGAACTTCATAACATTCCTGTCAAATGTAGGGCTTTGCCATTTTCTCTCCCCCCACCCCCCCTCTCTCTCTCTCTCTCTCTCACACAGGGAGCATCATCCTTGTTGGATATGATTTTGTACTACGAATCTACAAGCCATCTTGACATGTCTGACAACAGCATGGCTTCATCCGGTTGGAGAGCCCTGGCTCATTTGATAAAGCAGGTCGGTGGAATCACAGCACCGCTATATCGCATACGCCTCCGAAAAGTGAGTTTGCTGTTCATTACATGGATTGAAAATGCTGTGGACGGCAAGTTGGCTGCATCGAACGTTGCTCAGGTGTACAATTCGAGTACGAGGCAGGTGCTCGCATGGTGTGTGACAGAATTTACATGTACACAAAACCATTAGCTAGAGGTGAAAACTTCAGCTTCTTGAGTGGAGGGGCTATTTATCAACCAGACAAACATTAAAGGTACAGCGATTGTAAGTGAGCACCCCTTTTGTTAAATTTCTCAAATATAAATTCGT
>JAODTR010000015.1:680500-690604 GCA_025399935.1 Amblyopsis rosae
GAACTGACCTTAAATGCCTACTCTCTGTAAGCTGTTAATGTCTTAACCACCGTTCCACAGGTGCATGTTAATTAATTGATTATGATAATTGATAATTGAACATGCATGGAAAACATTGTTTAAACCCTTTACAATAAAGATCTGTAAAGTTATTAAGGATTTTTACATTATTTTTGAAATACACAGTCCTGAAAAAGGATGTTTATTTTTTTGCTGAGTTTATATAATCTATCTCACATTAAAAAGGGACAGGATAGCAATTGTAAACTGCAGGTAGAAGAATAAGATGCCAACCAGGGGGCATGATGTGACTCATGGGCTTATAGGCTTGAAGCAGCCATCACCATGTTTGAGAGCTTCAAGATCTGGGCAACAACAGGAGAGCAGCAGCTAGAAGAGTTCAGTGGCACCAGCGAAGCTGGTTTAGTCTAACTCCACTGGGAGCATGAAGCTGGTTTAGCCTCACTCCACTGGGAGCTCTGAAGCAGTGTCAGCCCAGGGGTGGGCCATCCTGGTCCTGGAGGGCTGGTGCCCTGCATGTTTTAGATCTCTCCCTTCTCCAACACACCTGATTCAAATGAATGGGTCATTGGAAACCTGCTAACAAACCCAAGCCCTCCAGGACCAGGATTGCCCACCCCTGGTTTAGCCTCACTCCACTGGGAGCATGAAGCTGGTTTAGCCTCACGCCACCAAAATCTGACCATAAAGTATTTAATGTAAACATGCATTAACACTGATCAGAACTATTCAGCATTATGTCCTGGTTTGAGTAAACATATTTTGTGTCTAGTAGCAACTTCGTAAAACATGTTAAAACTTAAACCATCTTCAACTCCATTTATCCATCTTTTTAAACACATTGCAGCATGTCAGACAATGCAGTTGATGGGTTCCCAAGATTGCATGTTCATCATCGGTAGGTTATCTGCTCCAGCAGGTTGGACAGACCCCCTTAAAGAGTTGTATTCCTGCAAGTTTATGCATTTATCCAAAATGACTTATGATGAGCAAATTTACAAGGGGCAGACATAGCTACAGGATGCGTACAGGTACAGTTAAGGAATAGGTATCTTGTTACAGGTTCATTAAACAGGCAGGCCAACCCTGGGGCTCGAACCCATGACCGCCTGCCTGGGAATGGAACACCCAGACGCCATTATAAAGGTGTCATAAAGGCGTTATAAAAATGAGACTTAAACCTAACCCCTTTCCTGGCTGAGACCTACACGAGCGTGCTCACAACCATTTTCCCTATTGGCGACGTGTGGAATGTAGACTGTCGGACAAGCGAAGCATTGGTGGTCAAGTGTGGGAATACGTTGGTTTAATGGTGACTTATTGACTGCGTTGACAATGTGCAGGCTCGCATGTCACAGGAGCCATTTATTCTATGCGCTGTGAAAACAAACCTGCATGCGCGCACATACGCGTGTTTGTGGGTGCAGGGTGGGAAGGGGTGCTCGATATTGAGCTTACGTTGTTTCCTGAAACGCTGCTCGACACGTAGAACGTTTTGCCGTTGACCTCAGAGGCGCACGGCCCTAGCTAGCGCACAAGCGCTTACACAGCGCGACCTCTTAACCTCGCGGCATCTTGTTATTCTCCGTGTTTTAAATGAAAACTCCTCGGAGCGACGCAGAGCCCGCACAGGCACAGCCGTGCACCCAGACCAAAAGGATGTCGACTTTTTTATTATTTGTAAGCTCATTCGGCTGTTTCTGTTGGTTTGGAGAAGGTTGGACAATTCCGCGCGGCATCAGCGACGCATAATGAATAGTGAATCCCACTGATGGCCCTTCACTTTAACGGCGCGCCTGGCCTGGCTCAAGCTAACCACATCCAGCTGTGAAGGCTGGGGGTCGTCTGCGTTAGGCTATGCATTCCATATGGTCCGACCTGGCCTACATGCCGCTCGACGCGGTGCGCGCCCAACGATAACCGGTAGGCTAGTGTGCACATGAAGGCTATTTTAGTGACAGCCTACAGCTTCGTAAAATAAATGTAATGTAATGATGCATCCGTATGGTAAATTGTCTTATTCCAAGGCCACACGGATCATCTATTCAATCATCTTCTCCTTTGGCTCTAGCAGCATAATCTCACAGATACAACAAAGCAACGTGATAACGCTATAACATGACGGCTGATAATTACGCGGTTGATGAAAGCTTTAGACGGAGTTAGAGGCGACGCCAACTACTTAAGCGATAATAAGTCATTGTAACGTTCCGTGAGGTTGTGTCTAGCAGGTCTATTTATTTATGCGCGTTTTGTAGCGACGCAACTCTCGGGCTCCCGCGTTCTCGTCCACCCTGAACCCCCCTTCGCCTCCCGTGATCGTCCTCACACCTCCTCCAAAGCCCTCCTCCCCCAATGTAGAGTGATGAGACGCAAATGCAATCTGTCGAAATATTGAAATGAGGTTTGAGCGCGGGAGGCCGGGGGCCAGCGTGAGCGAGATGGGGGACATGGACGGAGAGCTCGCAACATAATTAAAGATCATTTTGGCTCCTGCTCGCGTTTAGTTTTTCATTCTACAGGTAAATTGCTCTCTCCGCTTCTGCAACGGCGGTAACGAGCGTTGTTTGGGCCCCGGACCACGTCTCTTTGATGTAACACAAATGAGAAATATGGAGAGCACTCAGTCATATGGAATGTAAATATGATATGAACCCAGCCGAACGAGAGGGTTGAATTACAGTGTAAAACTATGCTATTTGCTTGGCTGATGGGAGAGGGGGCCGTGTGTGTCGTATCCATAGCACGAATAATCACATGGAACCCCGTGGAAAAACGTTATGCTCTGCAGATAATTCATACGTGTATCAGCTCCTGTTGCAATCTCACTCCATTCTCGTTCGACGGCAGGCAGAACACGTGCTTCACTTCATTTCACTACACTACACTCTAATTTTCTATTTCACCCTGGCAGGTGGGGAAAGAGAAAAAGCCTTACTTGATCAGCTCCTACAGAGGCTGAACCGTGTCCGAGGCCGTAACGCATTTTAATGGACTGAGACAAATACAGACATTAGCCGGAAACCCGCTGGTGTGAATAACACATTCATTCTTAATATTAACACCCGTTGAAGTTATTTCCGAAGATTTTGTTTATGTTTATTTATCCAGGGCTCATCTTTAGTGTGTGAAAGATTTACATTGAGGCTGGAGCACCAGGCTATTTGCTAATACAACTGACTTGTGCAGGGTCATTTAAACTAAAAGCTTTGAGATTTTATTGAACGTTTGGGTATGCTTGACATAGGTTCTACTTGTGTAATCTACCTGCAAAAATGCCAGATGTATGTTACTTCGTTTTGAAAGTTTTACTCCACTAGAGGTCGCCGTGTCTGTGTTAATGGTAAATTGGGATTAACCGTAACGTGCGTGCTCTGATGGTCCATCCTTAAAAGTGGAAGTAGGCCTGCATGCTTATAGCACACGGCTGAAAGAACCAGGCTAGGAGGCAAATGTTCATCATTCAGGTACATGCAAACTCACTATTTTACTATGTAAGCTCTTGGTGTGGAGTGCAGATTATTGATAGACGTTGGGTATGTGAATGTATGGACTATATAAACCATTCTCACATTTTAGTCCCTAAAGTACTCCCCTGCTTGCTGTGATTTGGCTTGGTTAAAACAATTATCACTTTGCAAAGCACGATCTGCTTGTATATTAACAAACATCAAATCGTTTTTTGCTTGATTCACAATAAAAACAAATCTATAATGCATTTAACTTTTTAGACATGATTGCATAATTATTTTTTAAAAACGAAGCTTGTCTTTAATTATTATTCTTTTATAAAATAAAAAAAAAAAGTTTTACTAACCAATTGCCAAGCAAGTTTGTTTTGCATTAGTTGATATCCAGAACAGAGATCTAAAAGTACATTATTTCAATAGAATAGAAAACTGATCCATGCTGGAAAATGATGTATTTTCTTTAATGTTATAGTCTCAGTAGCATACATGCCTCTAAAAGGTGTTTCAATATGTGCCCCTACCCAGGAGTTACCTTGGCACCTTGATGCACGTTTGTTATTATTCTGTAAATGTCACTACAGGGGCTGGGGCCAAGAGCAGCACCCCCCACACACACACACACACATTTTACAAGTCACGTCCCAGGTATGTGGAGGCCACACAGTCATGTATAGTGTTGTGTTTGTTGCATTGTGCTCTGAACATCAACTGTCCATTGTGGGAAGCGCGCCCACCTCGGTGGGCTGTCTCCATGATCTCAGACTGATTATTAGTCGTCGTTAGTAATTCAAGATAAACACATTAGCTTGATTGTGGCCGGTGGCGCGCCACACACACGGCCTAGCGAGCAGAACCCAAGCCTGTGATTGTTGCACCGCAACACTTGGCATGTCGGTCTGCGTTAGAGGCCGATGGCTAAGCCTCCATCTGCACCATCACGCTCGCCCTGCACAGCAGGCTGGGCTGCATGCCAGGTGTGTGTGGGCGTGTGCGTGTGCGCTCGTCATCACGTTGAATGACAAGAGGTCCAAGTAGAAAAGGTCAAGAGATATGAGAGAGACTTGTACTGTATACAGGGAGAGAGAGAGTTGTTGCTTTGTTTAGTTTGTTTTGCTTTGGCAACATTGTCTTTGAACTTTCATGCCAGTAAAGCGAATTGAATTGAACTGAGAGAGAGACTTGTACTGTATACAGGGAGAGATAGAGAGAGAGGGAGAGGGAGAGAGAGACCTATGTATAGCTGTTGTGATTGGTAATACCCTGCAGCTGTGACCATGAAATCAGGCCTTAGTGTAATTAGCTACTTTGAAGCGGCGATTTAATACCAAAATCTTCGACAAAATACCGGGGGATCTGGAGCTACTTGATGATAATCTGATATCCAAGCCCTCTCGTCTCATGTGTTTTCCTCCCTAACAGCCGTGTATTTGAGGGCAGAGATGGGAGCTGGCTTCCATTTGGAATGTCTGTGTGTACGCCACACAGAGATGCTGTGGCGAAATCTCTCTCAATTCCTATTTGTCAGGGGGAGCCCAAGATGACACATGGCGCTTTTTCCGAAAGAGAAATAAGCCCATGTATAGTGTTACAGTGTTATTAGGGAGGCTTCGCCTGCTAAACAGCCTGCTCATTGGCCCCATACAGGCAGCCTTAGCACAGAGATGATGTGCTGTGTCAGCGGGAGGCCAGGACGGTATGTATTCCCCCTCTGTGTGAGTATAATGTTATTCACAGTGGCAATGTGCTCCTTCACTGAATTCTGTTTCCCTACTGTAGCAACAAGGAACGCTAGCTAGCGGTGTATGGAAATTATTATATTTCAGGGCAAATGGTGGTGGAAAGACATAATTTAGAGTCCTAAGATTATAAGGTGTCTGTAGGAATCGCTTATTCATACAGACACTAAAAACAGAAATTGTTTTGACAAAGTGTAATATCCATTCCCAAACGGCTTCAAATAGGTTTGTAATTGGGGGAACGCTGGCATTGTTTGGCATTTTTAATGGCCATTTGAGTTTTTCTTTTCTTTTCTATTTTTGCAACCTCTTTTTCAGAGGACATCAAGCAGAATTGTTTCAGACAAAGTAATCCCTCTAAACTCACAACTGCTTGTTTATGCAACATCCCTAAACTGCATCAAAGCTCATTTGTGGGGCTGTGGCTTAGCCGCAGCAGGGTAAGCTGAGCCTGGCTGGCCATGATGAGGCATAAACGGGCCAAATCAAGAGTCTTTGGGGCGCGTTCTGCCCCGGGCAGCTCAGCTTTCGCCCTCAGCTGTTTAATGCCTCTTTGGAGGGGCCGGGGGGGAGGGAGGGAGGGGGGGGCAACCCAGGGGCCTAATGAAGTGCTTTCATATTGAGAGGCCCCCCTGCCTTCCTACGCCACCTTGTCCAGGAGAGTATTAGCTAAGCCTCATCCACCCCAACGCACACAAGCCACCCCATCACAGTGTTTAATGAAGCTGTGATGTATTTACAGCCGGACAAATCCTGCTCTAATCCCACCCCTGATCATAACCACTCAGTAACTGTTCTCGCCAGAGCTGCCGAGGCAACCCCGTGTGTTTTACGGAGCGGCATAGCCTAGCTTGCTCTATGTAACCCACACCCATGGAGGCATGGGGGGGTGGGGGGAGAGCCTGTTTGCGTGGTGGAATGGGCACCTCGGGGGAGTGGGGGGGTTAGCATAACGAGGTGTTTGCTGGAGCTGCATTACATCAGAGCTCACGAGGGTCATTGTAAACACAAATAAAACTGCCGACCTTGATATGTCACCTGAAAACAATAACACTCATGTACTGAAAATATGACGTAAATGCCTAAAAACTGTGTTTTGTGCATTAATCTAACGGACTGATTGGCAGAGATAGGGGTAATTTAAGGTTTTATTTAGCACCATAAACAAAAAATATATAATGGGGAAAGAACACAAATGTGTCGCCACACATTTATGTTCTCCTGTGACCAGTTGGTGTGTACGCGTTAGCAATGCACAGTATGATAGCTTGAGTTAGCCCAGTTAGTGTGTGTGTGTGTGTGTGTGTGTGTATTAATGCAGGCTATGCTAGCTTGAGTTAGCCCAGTTCGCATGCGTGTTAATGCAGGCTATGCTAGCTTGAGTTAGCCACGACTTCGCAAAAAGGGTCTTGGTGGAGCTGGCCTTTCACAGCTGCTCTTGAGGTTGTCCACGCTACGTCACCCAAGCTAGTCTGAGAAATTGCAGAGGCTTCTGTGGATTGTTGGTGCCACTTCAGGCACACTGTTTATTTTCACTGTTCCACGCAGGAATTCTAATTTATTCCACCATCCTTTAATTTTTCTCCCAGACTTTGACCGTAGTTTAAGGATACCTTTGTTCCCTGTAGCCACCCACAATTCCCCGGGCCAATTACTGTGTCAGGAAGCTTGAGTTTAAACATCTGTGGCCACTGAGAGAGTGATTTAGCATCATCTTGAAAGATTCTCCATCTGAGGGGGGCTTATGTATAGAGAAATGTCTTAGGCCCCGATCTCAGCGATTGTGTTATGGGGCCATGTGGTTGATGGAGTGGTGGTCATATACAAGGGTCTATGGTGGAGTGCTGGCCAGTTTAAATTCATCAACCTAATTACTGATAAAATTCTGTCTGGGACATGTATCCATTTTCTGTACAAAAGAAATGGAAATAAAAAGAAATATAGGGCCTATACTGTTTTCATGTTTTCAAAATGTTTCTGAAATTATTCTATTGAAATCAAATCAATACCTCCTCTTATCCAGTGTGCTTTCATCTGCAGTCCAATCGCTCCCCTCAACATGTTCAGGGGGACCTTGATTCGCCATGCTAAAACTGAAAGTCTGAGCATGGATTAGCATTCTTAGCTGAGAAATTCCTCCCTATTACCCTTTTACACTGTGACATTTCAGGGGCTATGCCTTCGGAGTATTTCTTTGTTTAAGCTCTGTGTGCCTCTGCCCTAAGAGTGCCTCAGCTACACACACACACATGGGCAGTGTCAGCCGTAATTAGCTTTGACAGGGGCATTTAGCGGTTGTAATTCAAATCTAATTCAGAACATCTTAACCCTGAAGTCTGTCAAGGCGCTTGAAATGCACTGGAACGGCTCATGGTCCCAATCACGCCTGCGTCCGCGTGGCAGCACACTGACGTGTCAACAAGCGCGGTTAGCGAAAACAGCTCTCCTCAGGCAGAGAGCGCTCATCTGCTGTAAGGTCTGCGTGGCAGCACTATGTGAGCCAGCCTTGTAATTGGTGCTGTGCTGTTTAAATCCACGTCCACCTAGAAAATGTAGGTCTAACGTAAATACAGAGAACTCTGCTTCAGATCTCAGACCCACGTCATGATTAGCTTTAACATGGGATCTCCCTGTAGCCTCGTACGCACAGCGACACCTTTTGAACTCCTTGACAATGGAAAGAAAACATTGTCCTTGCTTCTGGAAAAGAAAACACACAAGGCTAGTTCACAAGGCTAGTTCACACCCCTTGGGTTTACGCAGGAGCGCCATCACAATCCCCGCAAAAAGATGTCATCGGTGAAGATGAATCTGGGATCTTTGTAATCCCCTTGAAGTTGACACTGGAACTTCACTAAATTGAATGTGTACAATTTCCTAATAATATGAATGAAGGCAATTCATTCTGTCCTGTATATATCTTATTAATATCGTCTACTATGTGTGTGCACTTGAGAAATGTAATAGTAGACTACCCCTAAACCTGTTTCAATGAATCTTAATAACATAACAACACAACTAAATATACAACTACTGTATATTTAGGAAGAATATATAAATTATAACAAACTGTAGTAACATTTAAGAAAACCTTTTGACTGTAAATTGGTTGAAATGCCATTTAAAGCTGCTATGAGCATTAATAGTGGCTAAACACGCCCGTGTCTGTCTGTGGTCCAGGTCAGTCCTGTATAACGACATGTCCTATGTAATGTTGTGCTTGCAGTGGTCTGATCTGATGCTGTTCAGCACACTTGTCAATGCAGTGGAAACAGCAAGCAGCCATTCAACGGTCTCCCAGCTTCCATCCATGTCTCAGTCCACATAATGCAACACTGCTGAGTGACACATGATTGATTATGGGGAGTGGGGGGGTTAACCCTTGTAAGTGCTCTAAAAACAAATTCAAGCTTTCATCATTGTAACACGTCTATTACAAGATGTGGTAATAGCTCCTCATTGTATTAAATTATTATTGTGTCTAAATAATTTTGAAAAATTCAACTATTAATCATCTCGGAGAGTGTCTGACAAACCATCACGCGCAGCGCTCTGTGGAACGTGCTGGACCCATTCACAATGCACTTAGAGGTGTTTATGGCTTACTTTGTGAAATGGGCATAATTGCTTAATTGCTCATCGGGTGGTGGCTGCTGAGTTGTTCAGGGTAAAAGTTGCACCCTGACTTGAGTTGCAGCAGAATTATCCAAAGTAAAACCAAATGTCCACTTTAGGGTTTTTGTTACTAATTTGAAAAGTGTCAGTTTTTCTTTTTCTTTTATATTTTTTATATACAAACTTCAAACCAACAAACTATATAGGATGAAAGAAAGAAGCGTGTGTATATAAAAGGGAAAATCTATATTTTTATTTTACAAGCAGATTTTTAAATGGGGATGTCTTTTACATGCCGAAACTGAAAGTGCAGAAACTATTTCCTGAACATGTCTTCTCTCCCGGCAGAGAGAATTGTTAGCTCCAGCTAGCAAGATCTACAGGAACAGACCTGTGTGTGTGTGTGCGTGTGCGTGTGATAAACAAAAGAAAAGACACCATTGAGGGAGGCTCACGGATCTGACGGAGGTGTCAGCTGCCCTGCTACCTGCCAGGGACCTTTGTTACTAAGCAGGTCCCACAGAACACAGAGGAATACTGTGTATATATACTGATGTGTGTTTTTTTATATATATATATATATATATATATGAGTAATGCATTAACCTGCTCGGGGAAAAGTTCACGTTAAAAGTATGGGCTCGGACAGCACAAGATTTATGGCGACGGCTGCAGAAATTATGCTTTTCTTCCCCCCAAAGGCACTTTAATTATGTAATTATTGCCATCTGCTTTTCATTTGTGGTCGCTGTTAATTAGGGACAGGGGTCCGCAGTTCAAGTGTTCCGACTCTCTCTCACTCTCTCCCCCCCTCCCTCCATCCCTGCGATAAGTCTAGGGTTGTCCCCGGGGCTGGGGTGGGGTGGGGGGGGGCGTGTTTGTTATTCAAGCTCTGCCCAGGAGCCCAGCTCCCCTGAGCTCCCCACTCCTTATCTGCTCATCAGCAACAGTGGTCCTCTGCTTCCCCGCTGCCCTCACAGTGCTGCGACCATGCACACACAGGCAGAGCATCTCCTGGGCCCATGTTGCACCTGCAGCATGCTTGTGGCCTGGGGCCCTGACATGGCCGTATCTTGCAGCTGTGACCCAGGACAACCACCTGCTCCTGGCATGACTCCGTGTGCAGGGCCTCGAACAATAAAAGCAGCTTTGCGTGTTTCACAATCCCCATCCGTACAAAAAGCTTGTTTCTGCATTTCCTGACACATCAGTCGCTTACAGTCAAAGGTAACTAAAGGTTTGCTTAACCACACTGGACTGTG
>JAODTR010000015.1:690704-706544 GCA_025399935.1 Amblyopsis rosae
AAAATCCTCTTGCACTTGCCCCTTCAAAAATCGACTTGTCCCGGACAAGCGGACAAGCCTTAATGTCGAGCCCTGCTTTAAGTTAGTGTGGCGATATTTGGTGAATTTGACAAATAGTGTATAATTAGCTTACAATCACTTACGATTCCTTTCAGTTCTTTAAGCTATTTACGCTTTTCAAGACATTTGCTTGCTTAGTAAACAATGCCACTGCCTACTTTTTTGACTGTTCCTTTTTGCGAAGAATGTCCATTAACATTTGGTCAAAGGCAGGGCTACACGATATGGCCAATATGGCAACACGATATAATTCCGGTCAATAGGAGATAATTATGATATCAACATGAACATAAAAGCCTCAGAAAATCTGCTAAAAACCCCCAAAATGGATGTCTACTGCATTTATATAGCGCTTTTCCAACCTTCCGGCCACTCAACGCGCTGTACCGTGTAGCCTCACATTCACACGCCGCGCATCTTCTGGGTCAACTGCCGCCCCAATTTCTGAAAAATGTATTTGCTATAGGTTTATGAAACCTCCACCTATACATCTTTTTGAGAGAAAAAAAACTAAGAAATACAAACAAGAAAAGTGAAATCACCGTCACACAAAAAACTAAATGTATATCCGCCAGTAGGTGTCAGTAGCGGTGCCACAAGACCTCTGTGATAGCAGAGGAAGCTGACATTAATACACAATATTAAGTCTGCTATAGTTGCTGTAAGGTACGCTCAGCCCTACTGCTGTATACGTCATCACGCACGTGAGTAACAAATTGTGTTCTTTTCTTTTAATACAATTAACTGACGGCTTTGCCCTGACATTTAAAATGGGTTTCAGAAAAACAGCATGTAGGATTAATGAAGCGTCATGTACACCATGCAAGCCTGGTTTTCATACGACTGTGGTTCTGGGAGTCCATGACCACACTACAACATAGCCTGCTAGTGTGGAGCACCTTCGCCCTCTAGTGGCTAGGCCCCGTCCCAGCACCCAAACATGCTTTGACAGACATCATACCCCCTTGAACCCAAACCTTTTGTTGATACAATCTGTTCATAAGGCAGACGAATAGGTACACGTTTGTTTACCATGTCAGAGCTGTGTGATGAAATCCCTTAAGCTCACCTTTAGCTGGTCAACACCTAAAGCTAAACAACAAGTGTCTTGGACAGAACGTCAGCGCCGTACCGACACACACAGGAACGTCAGCGCCGTACCGACACACACAGGAACGTCAGTGCCGTACCGACACACACAGGAACGTCAGCGCCGTACCGACACACACAGGAACGTCAGCGCCGTACCGACCTCATCTGAGTCCCACTTGTCGCCGCTGCTCTTGTCCTGGTTGACCATGTAGCCGGGAGGGAGCCAGTTGACGGGGGGGTCGAAGATGGACACCACCATCCTGCTGGGGAGGCCCTTCTTCTTGCCCAGCCTGTACAGGTTGCAGTTGCTCACCTGGGCACACCACACAGGACGGCACGCTGGCTTCAGCTAAACGTTTCCACGTCAAGGCCCCCACATAGCAGTCGCTTCTGGCTGGGCCCCCCTTTTGCTAAATGTTCTTACTCCTTACTTTTATTTAAGAGACATTTTATCATTCCATGGGATTCAACATTACTGGTTTATTGCAACGTTTCAGTTTAACAACATGGCATAGTTACCAGATCAACACTGACAATATGTGACTGGCAAGCAATTAGAAGGGGATCGGTAACTAAGACACGCTGTATATTTTTCTGAATTCTGTTTTATAATAAATGCTTATCTAGAATAATTGTGTTAGTAGAGCAGTAAAGCGTAACGTCAGAGTGTTGTAAATATACGCCCAAAGGCAACAGCCGGCTAACAGGGCTGGAGGAGTCCTCATCTTCGGTGGGCTGGCCTCATGTAAAACATCTAAACGTAAACACGGCAGTAACCACGCTTGGGTTAGCAGCGGTATTGCAATACTGCGGTTACGGCGACCCCCCCCAGCTCACCTTCTTGCTGCGCATGTAGGAGAGCCGGCCTTCGTGGGCGTCGGGGTAGGTGCAGAACAGGTAGGTGGTGATGGCGTGCTTCAGGAAGGAGTCGCCCAGCATCTCCAGGCGCTCCAGGTTGAAGCCATCACTGGCATTGGACAGGGTCAGCGCCTGCAGGATGAGGCCCGGGTTGGGCCCCAGGCTCCTGGGGCAGGGAAGCCCCAGACCCTCCCCCTGTTGGTCCCCCGGGCTCCCAGAGGGAGAGGGTGGGCCCAGGACGCCCCGCTCCTCGGGCTCCGGGCTGCAGGCTGAGGTAGCTTGGTCCGAGGACCTCCCTGGTGCGTGGCCGGGGCCGGGGGGAGGGGCAGGGAGTGGCGAGGTGGCTGAGGTAGTGGCGTGTGTCGACGGTAGGCTCTCCGGACCGGACCGGGAGAATTGGCAATGGCTGCTCTGCTGAAGCTCCTCCTCCTTGGGAGAGGGTGGGAAGGGGGGGGCGTTGGGGAGGCTCCCACTGCAGGCCACGCCATCCGGCTCAGACAGGCAGGGGGATGGCCCGGGGGGCGTGGCCTGAGAGGCATCGGCTTGTCCTGACGGGCAGGAGCCCTCGTCATCATCCGACCAGGCGCCCTCGGGACCCACGATGAAGGTCTTGCTGTCGATGGAGCGCTTCCAGCCGAAGTCCAGGTTGGGGTACCTGGGGAGCAGGGGAGGAGTCTAGTGCTGTACCAAACATTATGTCCAGGTTGGGGTACTTGGGGAGCAGGGGAGGAGTCTAGTGCTGTACCAAACATTATGTTTTGGTTAATCAATTAATCAGATAACTAAATAATTGATAATATAGATATCCATTCACTGCCATAGGGTGCTCCCTCAGAAGCTGTGCCCCCCACATTGGTAACACAGTGTTGTGTGGTCTGCACCACTTTGTGTTCCTTATTACAAAGCCAGGGCAGTGTAGAAACACCAGATTATATTGTTTTCAGCATCAACAGAGAATGGGCAGCTAGCAGACCATGAGCAGGGTTACAACAGCTAGTGGAAGCGCAGGCCATTCTATGCGGCAGGCGTTTTTCACCTGCGTTATTTTTAACAGAATCATTCAAATAACTTCACGAGGGGTAGAGGCTATTAGTCCACTAGTTGCTTGATCACGGACGGCACCTGTCTCTCAGACAGATATAAAATAACATTGACATGCCAAGATAGCGTGCCAGATACTTAACGGACCGCCCACGTAAAGTCTGTGTGGCAAATGTAATATTAGGTGGTCGAGGGACAGTGTGTGTGTTTGTGTGCACGTGTGTGCACGTGCCCACCTGAAGTCGGGGGGCAGCGTCTGGGCCCCCACCCCAGCATCGCTGGCTGTCTGGGCCCGTAGCTCCTCGGCCGTCAGCAGACAGTGGAGGCGGTAGAGGATGCTGGGAAGGCAGACAGCCTTCCTCCACAGGGAGGCTGGGATGGGATGGATGGCACACAGCTCCGGGACCAGGATCTGGTCACATGGGGGTCAAAGACACTATCTGGTCACATGGGGGGGTCTTGGTGCGTTTATAATTCTTTTGCATTTTAAAAACAAATATTTTGTGATGTTATCATAAATGTAGCTGAGTGTGCTGATGTCAGAGACATAACATTGTGGATGATAGCTATTACAGAAATGCTTTTAGAAGCCATTATATGAAAGCATATGCTTAAGCAGGAGAAATAAATGTAGTTGACCCTGCTTATGCATAATGCATAAGCATTTAAACCTTAGGGTTTAAAGGGTTAAAATGGTTTAAAAGGTTTAAAGGGGTTAAGGGTTTAAAGGGGTAAGGGTTAAAAAAGTTTAAAACGGTTTAAGGGTTTAAAACGGTTTAAAGGGGTTAAAGGGTTTCAAGGGTTTCAAGGGTTTCAAGGGGTTATAAGAGGTTATAAGAGGTTATAAGGGATTATAGGGGTTATAAGGGGTTTTAAGGGGTTATAAGGGGTTATAAGGGTTATAAGGGGTTATAAGGGTTATAAGGGGTTTTAAGGGGTATAAGGGGTATAAGGGGTATAAGGGGTTTTAAGGGTTATAAGGGTTATAAGGGTTTTAAGGGGTTTTAAGGGGTTTTAAGGGGTTATAAGGGGTTTAAAGGAGCAGTGCGCTGTGGTACCTGCTTGTTCTGCAGGCTCTCCCACTTGGCCTTCCTCTTCTCTGCACTGCTGAGCGGCAGAGCCTTGCCCTTCTGGTTCAGGTGGCGGGGGGTCAGCAGGTTCAGTCTGCAGGGGCAAGAAGACTAGTCACCTGGGGTCACAGGGTCACACCCTGGGGTCACAGGGTCACACCCAGAGGTCACACATGTATGCTCCTGTTTTAGTCAAATGTTTTATATTATGTTTCATTGTATTTGCAATGTAAGATGTCCTAGAATGTCTTTAAAGGTGTCCTTAAATAAAATGTATTATTATTATTATTGCTGCTCCACGCAGGCTCAAACGAGGATGCTCTGTCAGATGCCTTCTGAGTCTGCGTGGAGGAAACCTGAATGAGGCTATAACCGTTATGACAGCTAGTAAGCAGCGACGCTGGCAGACACTGACACCGGCTAGTAGCCTAGTGCTCATGTTGTCATATGTAGCGTCTGCCTTCATTCAACATTAAATGAAGTGAAGAAACAGAGCAACACGGCCCCACATCCGATTGCTGAATCCGTTTAAGATTTGAAGAGGAGATCTCCAGGAAGAGACCATGCAAACAGTTAAGCAAGCCTCCATCTAGTCTAACCAATGCTGCAGTAGCCTGTAAATATCAGTTGAACGTCAGACATCGGCGCAGTAGGACTGAAAGAGAGCTGCGCAGCTCTGCCAACATTAAGCCCATCCCTCTAATCCTTTATGTCTACCATGTTGAAATGCAAACACACGCACGAGCCAAAATCACCGTGATGTAGTTCTAGCTTTAGAGACAAAGGCTGCTCGGGTGGAGGGCTCACCTGGAGGAGGTGTGGTCCACGTCCAGCAGGGGCTGGTTCAGGTTGGACAGGTCCAAGTTGTACTTGGTCTTGTAGTACTCTGCGAAGGTCTGGTACTCCGGGGAGGGGAACCTGCTGAGTGGGGTCAGGTCTGTGTACACATCAGCCACGTAGAAGCGGTGCGGCTGGTCAAAGTTACGATACCTGGAGAGAGCAGGGGAACAGGGTGAGGGTTTACCAGGGTTAGGGTTTACCTGGGTTAGGGTAGGGCAGAGATAACCCAGGTTAGGGTTTACCAGGGTTAGGGTTTACCTGGGTTAGGGTAGGTCAGAGATAACCCAGGTTAGGGTTTACCAGGGTTAGGGTAGGGCAGAGATAACCCAGGTTAGGGTTTACCAGGGTTAGGGTTTACCTGGGTTAGGGTAGGGCAGAGATAACCCAGGTTAGGGTTTACCAAGGTTAGGGTTTACCTGGGTTAGGGTAGGGCAGAGATAACCCAGGTTAGGGTTTACCAGGGTTAGGGTTTACCTGGGTTAGGGTAGGTCAGAGATAACCCAGGTTAGGGTTTACCAGGGTTAGGGTAGGGCAGAGATAACCCAGGTTAGGGTTTACCAGGGTTAGGGTTTACCTGGGTTAGGGTAGGGCAGAGATAACCCAGGTTAGGGTTTACCTGGGTTAGGGTAGGGCAGAGATAACCCAGGTTAGGGTTTACCTGGGTTAGGGTTTACCTGGGTTAGGGTAGGGCAGAGATAACCCATGTTAGGGTTTACCTGGGTTAGGGTAGGGCAGAGATAACCCAGGTTAGGGCTTACCAGGGTTAGGGTTTACCTGGGTTAGGGTAGGGCAGAGATAACCCAGGTTAGGGCTTACCAGGGTTAGGGTTTACCTGGGTTAGGGTAGGGCAGAGATAACCCATGTTAGGGTTTACCAGGGTTAGGGTTTACCTGGGTTAGGGTAGGGCAGAGATAACCCAGGTTAGGGTTTACCAGGGTTAGGGTAGGGCAGAGCTAGGCTAAGATAATTACTATATCGCCTTATTGTGCGATATATGGACATAACCTCGATCATTTTTCTGATCACGATAATATTGTGTTTAAAGGAGTGTTGCTGACATAAGACATAAGTTAAAGTGCTGCGCTGCTCCTGTGCTTTTCTTTCCAGTGCTCGTTTATCTCTCACAGAGCAGACAGCTGATATGTGTTCCTCAAGGCCAATGGATATTGTATTGTTTAGGTAAAGGTGTTTTTCCTTACGACTGCATAATTCCAGCCAACTACATTTAGAAGAATAAATGAAAAAATACGGCGTTTGTTTTGTTCGCTTCAAGGTTTGTAGCCTACCTAGTTTGCCAAGCAATGATACTAGTGTAACCAATCACAACAAATAATTAATGTCACATGACAATAGCGGAACAGAGGTACGTTTAGAATTGATGAACATTTTTCCGTTTGCTTGAGTTTGCAGCAAACTGTTTGAGGAGGTAGTTCTCAACGAACACACATTGACGCTGGACGAAGGGTGACAGTTTCAATCTAATATGTTTGAAATGTTTACACAAAAAGTTCAACATTCAAGGTCAAAGCAAACATGTTTACCAATTCTGAACTCACCTCTATCATTTTGCTGCTGGTTAAAATATCTACCGATCTACAGAAAAAATGGAATATATCGCTGTAAGTTGACATTTTGCAGGTTCTTAATGATAACAAATTTGAGTTTGCTTTAGAAGGCACGCTACTTATTGAATTACGTTACTGCTCCGTCTGGACAAAATCATGGTCGCTAGGCAGGGTTAACCCAGGTTGGGGTTGACCAGGGATAGGGTAGGGCAGAGTTAACCCAGGTTGGGGTTGACCAGGGATAGGGTAGGGCAGGGTTAACCCAGGTTGGGGTTGACCAGGGATAGGGTAGAGCAGAGTTAACCCAGGTTGGGGTTGACCAGGGACAGGGTAGGGCAGAGTTAACCCAGGTTAGGGCAGAGTAGCAGACTGCTGCCGTCCTAGACACTACCTTGGAATGATGACAGCATCCTGGTAGTCCTCCAGCCTGAAGCTGAAGGGGTTCTGCTTGCTGTACTGAGCGGTGGGAATGCCGATCCGAGCCTCCGACTTCTCGATGTCCTCCATGAACTGGAAGTCCAGGTCCAACGACCCTGCCACTAGAGGGGGGCACAGGTTAACAGAGGGTTCTATGTTCCTCCATGTGCCTCTAGGGCATTGCCATGCCAGCGATGAAGCGCCCCTCACCAACATTGAGTGGCAGTACGCAGTAGGCGGAGTCCGCGTGCGTGGGCTTGAACTCCAGCGCGGGCTTCTCCAGACGCAGGATGTGGGAGAAGATGTACTGGTGCAGCCGCGTGATCAGGTCCAGCTGGGGGGCCGTCAGCGTGAAGCCCGCCTTCTGCAGCTCGATGGAGATGGTCACCTCCCCCGAGCGTGTGTACACCGGGAAGTGGGGGATCTGGAGGAACAGGGAGCAGCACCGTTAGCACGATTAGCACCATTAGCATTGTTTGCACCGTTAGCACAATTAGCATTGCGCGCACGTACCCGTGGGATGGGCTTGGCGGTCAAGATGCCAAAGCAGCGGGGGGTGTCTTCGGGGGGGTACAGCTTCCTGCGACGGAAGTTGAGCTCGTCGGGGAGTGGCGTGGTGAGCACCATGCCCACCACGTACAGGTAGTAGGCCTGCTCCGGCACCGCATAGCTGTCCTGCAGACACGCCGGGATCTGGTACGCACACACACACACACACACACATCCACGTTAGCTACTTAAGCTACATTAGCTGTAGCAAAACAAAACGGCATAACCACTGATATTTAGTTCATAATAGTTAACGTGGTCTGTAGCAGACTAGTTTTACCTTACGTTGGGCCTTCGTGCTTCTCTTCCATCCGTTTGACATTGTGCACGGGCAACGTTATATCTTTCATTTTTTGTTAATTGTTCATTGCATTTAGTTTAAATCTGCATAACTGTTATTTCATGCACATCATAAACTGCAGACTAAAGCACCCTACAGGTGAGAGGCGGTTGCCACAGCAACACCACTTACAGCTTTAGGGTAGCACTGGCGGCGCTTGGTGGAGCCGGGCCGGCCGGGCACGCTGGTCTCCTCCTCGTCGTGGAGGTCCAGCTCCTCCTCGTACTTCACCGTCTCCTTGCCCACCGGCATCAGGTGGTCGTCCAGCTCCCCTAGAGGACGTCGGAGGAAGCACAGCCGTGAGGCACCAGGCGGGGCCGGGGACAGGCGGCGCTACAGGCACGCTCCGTAGCTGTTACCTATTTTGTGGAGCTTCTCGCAACACAGCAGTGCGACCGCCTTCTCCGCCAGTCTGGAACAAGCCATGACAGGACCCTGCCGGAGGAAGGGGGGGGTCAGTGTGGAGAGAATCTAGTGCTAGCTAGCAGGACAGCTAGCTAGCACTACATGACAACATTAAAATCTATTTATATTCAGGTCATACAAAACAAGTATTTAATCAATGTATGAATATAATGTGTGTGTGATTTTTGTTTTTCCAAATGGATATATTTGTTTTAATCGCAGCATCTGCGGCCGCTGCGGTGGGAGAGTAGCCTAGTATGACAGTCAGCGGCAGGTTTAGGGTAGGCTGGCTATGGCTGTAAATACAGTGTCACCGATGTAATGACCAGATTATTTAACATGTTATTAACCATACACACAAATACATGATCATGTTAATTCATTATTCAGTGCGTTCAAGCAGGTTAGTGTCGGCCTTCGATCAACGAGTGCTGAGGTAGGTTATATCAACACAAGACATGGGTCTAAATGTAATATGTTATTATAGGCCTACCTACATATCATTCTCTTATACGGTGACTGTCGTAGACAACCTGCTGCACACCTGGTGACTCCAGTGAATCAACATCTGTTAAGGTAGGCTACAAACACGATTTATGCATTTTCTGTTAAAACGCAAGCTGTAACTTTAGGCAATATGAAGCGTTGCTATTGCTGTCACGAACACCTGGTCTATAACGACGTTTTGCAACGTGAAGTTGACAACAGAGAGGTTAGCGACCTTACCTGGATTCATGGTCGTTGTTGACATTAGTCCTGCTTGGTTTCATAAAACAGCCTGCTTGATGAAATGTACTGGTTCTGCCGCATGTTCCCTCCAGATCTCTCGTACTCGACTGTGTTGTTAAGCTGCGCGTACCGGTAGCGCAGACAGGCTAAATCTAACTTATTCAGCTAATGGTCGTTTCTTTTCTTATACGCTAACCTTGCCATGGAAAGATATGTGGAAATGTATTTAAATCATATTATTCAATTCTAAATGTGCTTGGAGGGAATTCTTTTCACCCAACATTTTGACCATTTTCATTTGTCGGACTCGGTCGGATGTTTCCAGGCAAAGTCTGGCAATTACCGGACAACGGAAACGCTGGCATGTGTGTGTGAGTGCGTGTGCACGTGTGTGTGCGCATGCGTGTGCATACAAAGGCAGCACCTTGACAGGGGCCCTCAAGGGAGAGTTGATGGGCAGGAACAGGGTAGACTGGTAGCGGCCGCCTGACGTCTCCCGGGTCTTGCACTTGGGAGCAAGGTGGGTGAAGGGGTCGCTGGGCAACCGTGCACAGTACCTGGGCAGAGGAGGAGGGGATGAAGCTCTCAGGCTGCTAGCTGGTCAGGTTGCTAGCTGGCCAGGTTGGATGCTGTCACGCACCTGTTGATGTGTCCGATGGCTGTGTTGACAGTGACGCGCGGCCCGCCGTCCTCCGAGCGCAGCACATAGGGCGGCAGGATGTCGTCATCGTCCAGCACGGGCTCCCCCTCGCTCACCTCCGCAGACTTGGCACACTTGTTCCTGAGGATCTGGAGGAGAGACAGGCGGTCACGTCAGACTGACGGCATCTAGTGGTGGGGAGTTACGTCCAGCATCATCTGAACACATTACCTTATTGATTGATGGCTTTGTAATAAGGAACACAAAGTGGTGCAGACCACACAACACTGTGTTACCAATGTGGGTGACAAAGCTTCTGAAGGAGCACCCTATGGCAGTGAATGGATATCTATATTATCAATTATTTAGTGATCTGATTAATCGAAAAATAATCGCTAGAGTAATCGCCAAAAAAAACTATCGTTTAGCACTAGTACAAAGCATGGTCTAATGTTGGTGCTCATTGAAGTTAATGACAAGCCTGTTCCTTTACTGCTCGGGGCTCCCTCCGTGACACGGTGCCCGCACGAGTGCTCTGCACGAGTGGTCGCTTAAACATTCACCCAGATCCCGGTCGGCGCTCTGGAGGTATCGCTAAGCATGACGCGAAAAAACGACATGAAACACCATACACTCACAACATGAATGTTACAACGCAAAAATGTGACTGACTGTATTTTATTGGCTTCAAGGTTTATTTTGTTTCACTTTCACCAAGCCATTAAATAAGTTAAAACCAACCACAACGAACCATATGCTTACTTTCTACGGTAAAGCTTTTCTAGAGAGTTTGAAGGCACGTTTGCATACTGGTTTTTGTTAATATTATTCTCTGATCCTCTGCCTGGAACCCAAAGTGGACTACTAGATGTTTTTTTTGTTTATGATTTGAGGCGGAGCAGCAGGCCGCCTAGGTTGGATCTCCAGAAGCATCTGTTGTCATGACAACCCCCCTTGTGTTGAGTTCCTAGTCTGCACCACTTTGTGCTCCTGTTACCAGCCCATGAGGACAGACAGACAAACAGACAGAGAGGCAGGCAGGCAGGCAGGCAGAGAGACAGGCAGACAGACAGGCAGGCAGGCAGGCAGACAGGCAGGCAGGCAGACAGGCAGGCAGGCAGGCAGGCAGGCAGGCAGGCCGCCCACCTTCTCTATGGCCTTGTAGGTGCGCAGGTCCTCCTGGAAGGCCCGCGTGCGCTGGCTGTCGGCCAGCATGACGTAGTTGGAGAGCGGGGCGCGGGCGCGGCCCTTGGACTGCACGTAGGAGCGGTACTCTGTGGGCAGGTCGAAGCGCACCACCAGGTTGCACTTAGGGATGTCCACGCCCTCCTCCACGATGCTGGTGGCGATCAGCAGGTTGGTCTCGTGGGCGCGGAATTTACGGAGCACCTGCGGAGAGGAGGGAGGGCGTGGTTAGGGTCAGGGTTCACCATAGGGGTCACTGGGTGGTTAGGTATCACCACACCATTAAACATGTGCCAGACTAATGGCCACACACTTATTTAGAAAAGGGATGCACGCCAATGGACGAAGCATGTGTAGCCAGAGATCGTACCCTAGAATATTTACTCCTTCAAGCAATCGGTACAAAGAAAGAAGATGCAGAGGTTACCGTTAGCACCTTCTTAGCCCGTCTAAGAGTAATTCCATAATGTGCCACTAGAGTGCAGTGCAAGATCACACAATGTCCGCACCTCTTCCTGCTTCCTGAACTCCACCTCCATCTGCTTGTTGCGCGGCTGGTTCTTGCCGATGCTGTGGCCTGTGATGAAGTTGCTGCTGATGTAGGCCAGCTCAGGGTCCTGCTTGCCTGCTTCCTTGATGAGGCTGGGCAGAGCAGGGACACAAGTTAAAAGGTACAGGCAGCTACTGCAATCTAAATGTAAACTAATACACTTCGGATAATATATCCTCGCATTTCGCTAGCTTGCCATTTTTTGTGCATGTTGAAAAAATTATATGATACTCCTACACAGCCCTGGCTCTGTAAACATAAACAAAAGGCGAACATCGCTCGTATCAACAAGTCGTAGTACTACATTTTGCTTCACAATGCATATCGATGTGTGAGTCACCCCTGTGGAGGACCGGGGAGGGATACTTTGGATAGGAGCTTGAAGTTAGCAAGAATGACCGAGCCTGCCTTCAACACCACTGTTATTAACAAGCAGGGATACAGGTTAACACCACTGTATTCATTAGGGATGTTCCTAGCAACTAATTTCCCTGTTTAAACAAACATTTTAAACTTAAACTAGCCAACTAGTCTAAAAATAGCAAAACACTCAAACCGTAAATAGATTTTAATCAGGTAAAATGTACCATAATTGTACTTTATGCTTAAATTGAAAACAGGTTGTGAATCCATATTAGTTTGATTAGCAACCGGTAGCTATTCAACATACAGAAGTATCTGCTCTCTCATATGACAACGCAGAGCTGCAAATATTCACTCTGAGTCGTCGACTGAGAGCGCAGCTAGTGGCAACAAAGTTTGGCCATTTTGAGAGTTGCCCCCTCGCCACTAGGAACAAATAGAAATCAGGCCTTCCAACTCCACACACAGCATCAACAGATTGTTGTTCCTGAGGCAGGGAGAGTCTGACTGAACCACTACTTTAAAAAACAATCTTGTTCAAATCAAATATATTTAACCGACTAGTTAATGAGTGTTAATGAGCAGGACACAGTATAACACCACTGTGTTAACATGCTAACAGCAACACAACATGCTAACGTATGCAGATCATGCTAAAAGCGTTGAAACACGCTAACAGCGTAGCAACACAACATGCTAACAGAATACAACATGCTAACAGAGTAGGAAAAAACATGCTTAAACAACATGCTAACAGCAACACAACATGCCAACAGCGTAGCAACACAACATGCCAACAGTGTAGCAACATGCTAACAGCGTAGCAGCAATACATGCTTACAGCAACACAACATGCTAACAGTGTAGCAACATGCTAACAGCGTAGCAACACAACATGCTAACAGCGGTTCAGGTGAGCTCCTACCGGTTGAGCACCACCGCCGTGTAGCGACGCTCTACGAAGACGATGCCACACAGGATGTTGGTGAAGGGCGACGGGAAGTTGGCCTCCGTCTTTTCCTTGGCCTCCACCTCCTCCTCATCATCCTCGTCCTCCGAGTCGCTCCAGGAGACGTAGTTGTCCTGGTTACGGTTGTTGTACCACTCAACGCTCTCAAACTGCTGCCGCTCGAAGGGCTTGTACTGGCGCAGGATGTCCAGCAGGCGGAGCACCTTGGGCGTGACCAGGGCCAGGTCTAGGGCGGGTGAGGCGGGGGAGCTGTGCTCCTCACACAGGGCGTGCACCTTGCGCAGCACCGTGTCCGTCAGCAGCAGGAACTTACGGTGCAGCTCCTGCTGCTCGTGCTTGATGTACTTCTGCAGCTCGCGCACCATGATGCCTGCCGCCTTGTCTGCACACCAGGGGCCCAGCACCTGCAGCACGGCCAGGCAGTCACCCAGCACCTGGACACACAACATTACACAGGCCGTATAACATTATACACGCCGCACGTAGCATTATACACGCCGTATAACATTATACACGCCATATAACATTATACACGCCGCACGTAGCATTGTACACGCCGCACGTAGCATTGTACACGCCGTACGTAGCATTATACACGCCGTATAACATTATACACGCCGCACGTAGCATTACACACGCCGTATAACATTATACACGCCGTATAGCATTGTACACGCCGTATAGCATTGTACACGCCGCACGTAGCATTGTACACGCCGCACGTAGCATTATACACGCCGCACGTAGCATTACACACGCCGTATAACATTATACACGGAATTCATTCAAATTTTAGATTGATTTTAATGGGAGAATCGATGCTGTTTTGGACCCACCCCTAGTGTATATATCATTATATGCCTGGAGGGGGGGCTCTGACCTGCTTGGAGATGAAGGTGGGGTCCTTCAGGTCCTGGCAGCAGGCAGGCAGGTTGCAGTCGCTCAGGAAGTGGAGGGCTCCCTGCAGCTCCCCCTGGAGGCGGTGGGACAGCCCGCACTGGTCCTGGTAGCAGCCACAGTCCAGGACCAGTTCCCTGGGCTGGGACGCATACCTGGGCAGCGCACACACACACACTTATGTACGTGTACACACACACATGACTAGTCACTAGGCTAAAAATGTACATTTCCACGCATGTCCGCGAGCCAGGAACCCAACCCCGCCGACGATGGCGTTGTCCGTCACGAGGTTTCACCATAGACATCGTCCGATGCCAATTTGGTAGACCCAAATCCCAATCCCCAAAAGTAATGTACAAAATATAGTTTCCTCTCGATTACATTGCTATTGTTTTAGTTAGTTATAGTTTTTATTTCAGTTAACGACAACGTTTTCTTCCACATAATTTTCACTATTTCAGTCCTTTTAGTTTACGGTTATAACCTTGCCACACACACACACACACACACCTGTCCAGCACCACCAGGTCGGTGGCAGTCTCTGCGCTGCTCCGCAGGATGTGCTCCAGGTTGTGGATCTTGTGCTCCAGCTCCGCTGGGTCACACTTCCCGTTCAAGATGGAGGCCGTGAGGCCCAGGATACGGGGGCCGGGGGGGCCGCCCTCGAACAGCTGCGCGCACACACACACACACAGGACGGGGTCAGGGTGGGCGTGGCCAGGAGGCCTCCAGCGGTGTGTGTGGGGGGGTGGGGGTCTCACCGTCATGATGTGCTGGTAGGGGTGGTCTGTGAGCGCCAGGTGGCACTGGTCAAACACCAGCAGGTTGACCCTGGACAGAGGCAGCACCCCCCGGGACAGCACACTCAAGAAGCAGTGGCACGTCATCACCAGCACCTTGAGGGGGGGGGGGCATGGTGGTGAGTGGGGGAGGGACTACTGTTGCTCTATACATACTGTAGATGAGGCAGACTAGGCTAGGGGAGGCTAAGCTAAACTAAGGAAGGCTAGGCTAGGGGAGGCTATGCTAAGCTAAGGAAGGCTAGGCTAAAGGAGGCTATGCTAAGCTAAGGGAGGCTAAGCTAGGAAAAGCTAGGCTAGCGGGGTCTGTGCTAAGCTAGGGATGGCTAGGCTAGGGGAGGCTATGCTAAGCTAAGGGAGGCTAGGCTAGGGGAGACTATGGTAAGCTAAAGGAGGCTAGGCTAAGCTAGGAAAAGATAGGCTAGGGGGGGCTGTGCTAGGCTAGTGGAGGCTATGCTAAGATAAGGGAGGCTAGGCTAAGCTAGGAAAATATAGGCTGGGGGGGCTGTGCTAGGCTAGTGGAGGCTATGCTAGGCTAGTGGAGGCTATGCTAAGCTAAGGGAGGCTAGGCTAAGCTAGGAAAAGATAGGCTAGGGGGGGCTGTGCTAGGCTAGTGGGGGCTGTGCTAGGCTAGTGGAGGCTATGCTAGGCTATGGATGGCTAGGCTAAGCTAGGAAAGGCTAAGATAGTGGAGGCTATGCTAAGATAGTGGAGGCTATGCTAGGCTAGTGGAGGCTATGCTAGGCCAGGCCCACCTGGTTGTCCAGCAGCTGCTGGGCCCACTGCTGGTGTGTCCAGGCCTCCTGGGCGCTGGAGTACTCCCCCACCTGGAGGTCTGAGTGGGTCCTGAGGGCAGCCGCCTGCTGGGAGACGGAGGTCGCTGGAGGGCAGCCGCACACACACACGCGCACCTTTATATCAGTCTACAGTACAATATATCATTACATTATATCCATGCATTCTACTGTATATATACATAACACCCTGTATGCCCACTAATAACATCATGTATAGCACAGCATTATTATATACAAGCTATTGTGCAATCTTCACTAACGTTGTGCAGCAAAAGCTGCACCGGTATTGATTTATACAGCCTCCTATTTCAGTTTACCTGTGTTTACCAGAAACACGGTCCTCTTCGCATTCTGTCGGAAGTCTCCGCGGATTTGGTGGGAGAGCTCTTTCGTCAGGAGTACTGCAATGAAGGTCTTCCCTGAGCCAGTGTTCAAGCAGACGATGGTGTTGTGTTCAAGAGCTGCTTCGAGCAGTTCCACCTGCAGGGGGCAGCACACTGCCCTTAGCCGCTGAAGCACGCGATGCATAAGTAAGGGTGTGACAAGATCTCGCGAGATTAAAAACGTGACGATATTTAAATATCATAAAAACACTAGGGTTGCAAGCAACACTGGGCGGGCCCTCGCGCCGTGACGCACGTCGGGGCGTGGCGCGGACTCGGATATGAA
>JAODTR010000015.1:711241-742009 GCA_025399935.1 Amblyopsis rosae
GTCAGCATGCTCTATAGTCTGAACTTCATGGAATGACGTGCACTCTTATAAAAGGCAGATGTTGCTTTAATGTTGCACATATGCACTATTATGCTCTGTGTTTCCATTTGATTGTATTTCATAATTACAACATTTATTAAGTGAGAAATATAAACTTCCAGTGTATGTGTTGTCCGGCCAAGGTTTACTCATCAATTATGTGAGCAACATAATAACACATTTATTTATAGTAGTGACTAGAGTGGCTATTCAATTGTCCAAAGATTTATCAAGGTTTTCATCTTTAGGTTTCAAATTGAATTGTATAAACCCAGTGAGAAGCACCAGCAGAATATTCTCAATACTGAATATAATTAAACAGAATGGTTTTGTCACAAATATTTGATTTGATTATAATTTGATGATAAATTACAACAACATTAAGCAAATCTACCCTTTAACAATCACGTTCTGATAAAATAGGAAATTAAATCACACCATATTTGATGGGGTTTAATGTAAATTGTACTGTACGTTTAACATTCAAAAAAACGGTATAGAAGGTATTGTTTGAAACGTTCTGTTTTAAGACGATACCATTTTAGTTATTGCTATCTCAAACTAATAACACTTAACTTATACAGAATCGAATGGAAGGCTTTGAATGATATGTTGTGATTTCTTTCCAAAGTAGATATATAGTGTTTTGGAAACAAGCTCTTCAACGCCAGAGAAACAAAATCCATTCAACAACACTAATAATCCACTTCCTGTGAAGTCCCTGCACTCAATCTGTTGTGCTCATTCCAACTACACTATGAGTGTTGTGACATTGTTAGCTCTGCTGAGGCAACTTAGCCCTTTAAACTCAGTTGACTGACTGACTGCCCGTAGCCTTGCCGCCTACTGCTACAACCTGGATCACCGCACGTATGGAGGAAACTGCTCCAGTTGGAGAATCAAATCCATCTATGGGGAATATCCCAAAATAAACCCCTCTGTTCTCCCATATCAGGCCTTGTATAAATAAGATAGTACCGCAGGCTCACTGCACCATGGGAATTAGCCAATCCAGTCTGTAAACATCAGCCAATGGCTTCTGGCAGGCTGGCTGGCTCTCAGGAGGGGAGGCTCAACACTGGAATTCATAAATAAATCACTTTTCAGGGAGGATTATGTGTCCGCAGCCCCCATGCTCCCGGCCCCCTCCCCCATGAAAATAAACATTGGCAAGCAGAAATAGCAAAGTTTAAGCACCACTACAGGAAATTATCTGGGCTTTGTTGCTATAATTTGGGGACATTATTTTCATCGCATTTGCATTTGGTAAGACCCAAACCCAAACCTATGATACCCAATCCTCCCTGAGATAGATGCTGATCTGAGAGGTTCATAATTCATTCTCTGTAACATGGCATGAATACAATACTATAGCCTAACACTAACATTGAATCATAGCAACATTTTGACAACTCGACGATAGCTTAAGCAAACTCCCTTGTCCCATATCATGATATGTTTTTTAGATGAAAAGAAGGACATGGAACCTTTAAGACTGTAGCTTGTTTTCCTATCAGCGGTTGTTTTGGGGTGACTATTTATGCCGCTAACAGGTTCCCAGAGGAAGTAATGGAGCACTATTTAAACCCACTTAGCCTGGCCCTTCCCTGGCCTTCCTGTAATAACACAAGGGGCCACTAAGAGTTGTTACACTAAAGGGTATCTGGGTTTGTGAACCCGTAGCGGCACAGTAGGGGTGATACTGCAGAGAGCATTACCCATATATTGTATTGGGAACTATGCTGATTACACTAAATGGGTTTCATCTCAAATGTGGGTATACTAAAATGTACAATACAATGCTGATGTGAAATATCTAGTCCAGGTATATTTGGTTGCTGTTTCTGATTCGGTTATGGCAAGGCTATAGTCTTATGCTTTGATAAAAACCACAAGGAAGCACAAGGGACAATAACAGCTGCTGTTACTGAGACATGCAAGAATAACAAACTCTCTGACCCAAATAACCCTGGCCAAAGACTCTCTCTGGTCTGGGGACACAAATGTATCATGGAAATTATCTTATAAGCTTTTGAAAATGTTTAAACAAACAATGACAACTTTGAAGGGGTATTTCCCAATGGAGGAGGCTGTTGTTATTATCCTTTCATGCTGCTAACTTTTCTTATGTGGGCATGGACAGGTTAAATGGCTGAGCGGCTGAGAGCCATGCCAGTCACTTCAAAGTGCAGTGCTTCATGCCTCCTCTGCATGTTCCATACAGTTCAGCAGTATGAATGCATAGAACAAGAACCAAGCAACCTTCAACATCCTGTTTCACTGTTTGTCTGTAGAGAGTAGACGGATGGCAAACCGAAGTACAGTATGTGCTACATGTGATTCAGAGCAACGGGAAAGTGGAAATAATACACGATTCGGCTAAGCTCTGAAATAGTGTTGTCTCAAAGCATGTGGCCCTGATAAGTGGGTCTAAGGAAAGTAAGGGGTCTTCCTCTTTCCACATTGATGTGATAGAGCAGGAAATGACACAACTTCCTGCAGAAGGCTTGCAGCAATCACTAGATGTTGATATCAAGTGGCACATACTTGACTTGTGTGTTTACAGAACACAGGCACTTGGCTGCAGTCATCTGACTCATATTTTTGCAGCTCTTTAACCCTAATTTACCAAATATTTATAAAAACCCTGTAAGTATTACTCAATGATGTGTAGGAGGCTGTCTTGCTGCTTGCACTTGCAGTGAAAGTATCTTGTTGTGCGTGCCTGCTGTGACAGCATTTATAAGATGCTTTTGTCCTAAGTGACTTATATAAATAAATAAACAAATCATAATCTAAATAAACTGTACAAGAATAGAATAAGTACATACATACACAAGTTATCACAAGCAAACAACATTCTAACTAGCTTGTATACATTTTACAACATGTGCATATTCCCATAATAATCGCACAGCATAAATATAAGCAAAATAAAAAATAAAAAGAAAAGAAGAAAAAGAAAAAAACATAGCAGGAAATATATATTTTTTTCAAGGGATAGAGACAGAAGATAAAGAATGGTCCTAGACCTTCATGGAGTGTTATGAGGCAGAGAGGACAGTGGCAGAGATACCGATGTGGATTTTGAAGAGGTGGGTCTTAAGTCTCTTGCGGTAGTGAATCTGCTGTCTTGCCTACAGGAAACTCATCCCACCCTTGTGGCACCAGGAGAGTAAACTGGGCTGAGCGCCCTCATAGCAAAAGAGCTGCCAGCCACCCAACTGTGAAAGTAGATCAAATAGCTCTGGGTGAGGCCTGGCAACTGACCATAAACACCAAGGAAACCGTCTTAGATACACGGCAGGTTGGTCTTCAACAGTTCATAACAGCTCAGATAAGTAGATGAACAACAGTACAGTAACCTATAGGTTCACCTGTCCAAGACAACAAGGCACACCCTAGGCAGAGGATACCAATTTCCATGCAAATTCCTTAGTCATAAAACACACACACAATAGCCTAAAGCTGTTGTTACTTTTTAAAACGAAAGAAAATGCACAAATTAAATGCATATCATATTCACCACATATGTTGTCTTAATTCATAAATAAAGTAGGCTAGATTTATTTAGAGACTGTTAATAAATCTATCTTTTGGTTCATCTACATGGTTTTTTACTGTTCTGTTCTGACGCATCGCTTCTATGACTCTGCACTAGATTTGCCTTTCACATGAGAGGCGGGCAGGACGGAGAGTGGGATGCCAATTCTCATGTGAAAAGCCCTCTACCATGTCAGCTTGTCCTACTACCAAAGCAAAAAATTATAGTTTTGGTTGTATAATTAATATCGCCGGATTACCTTAAAAATAATAATAAAAATTGTCCATAATAGTATTAGCCACAGAGCTGCCGCCAGTTTGCAAAATCAATGTATTAACCGCGGTTAATAGACGGGAAATTACGGTAGCCTTTCTAAAGAGAAAAAATATGGGAAGAACTATAGCATCCTGACAAATATGCCTGACATGTTGTGAAACATCTACAGTAATATATAAATTTTTAGTTACTCAGGAATACAGCAATTTAGCATAATGTAGCGCTAATCGTGTTCCCCTCCAATAGTTTTTACACGTTGCGCTCTGTCCCTGCTTACACTTTTTGTCTCTTTAAAAAGTTCATATTTTCGGCTCGACATATTATTAAAAACATGTTCTGGGTTATTTTCCTTGTTGGTAGTGCATATTGTCACACAACAGCTTTTACAGTAGGCATGCTTCAGTTTGTTGTTGTCAAACAAAAGTGATGGAGGCATTTTCACGCAATACAAAGTCAATAGAAGTCAAATTATGTTTGAATCCCATGTCACAGGCGCCAAAATCACATACAGTAGCCTGCGATGTCAGCTCCAAATCCTCAATATGCAATATTATCCTATACACATGTGCGCCCATAAAAGTGGTGTAGCTCCTCAGATCTCATGAGACTTGAGACGCAAGTAATATTGAGTATTGAGGGAATGCGTGATCCCATAAAACAAAATTTTAGGAGTGAGATCTCAGATAATGACTACAATGACCAGAGACGACATTGTGAAACATTGTTTGTAAACTGAACCCTGCCCCGGCCATTGTTGTGAGTAACTAGTGATGTGATGTCGTTACAATGTAATGGCTCAGTAAACAAGACATGCGCTTGCCAAACAGGCGAACGTGCCCTGGAACGTATCCTAGAAATCTCTCCTATTAAAAATATAGGGAATAATCTCACCGTGAGCGATTGTCAAACGTAATCTCTCAAATGACAAAAATATGGAGAGAAAATGTGGTAGAGTTTAATGCAGGCTTTTTTAATGTTTGGGTATGTGCTTGTGTTTAAAGAAAGAGAGAATAAGAAAGAAAGAAAGAAAGAAAGAAAGAAAGAAAGAAAGAAGAGATCATCATAATAGATAATCAAGATGAAGTCATGGCCAATAACATCACTACTAAGTCACTGCGACCCTTCATTATCTAGATGTGTGTTTCATGTTTGTCTCCCCTCCCCCCTCCCTCCCACCAGATAGAGGCTCAACTTTTGTTCTGCGGGTGATGGACCTCACTGTGATGGCCCCACGAGTCATAACTGAATCCTCCGTTTACCAAAAGCAGGATTGGCAAGGCGGCCCAGCGCTGGTAACTTTAGCGCATGCACCCCTGTGTTTGTGATAAAGGCATGCCATCTGAGGACAATGGGCACGTTGTCAAATGTAAAAGTCTACAGTCCTAACCTTGGCCTGGCTGGATGTCAGAAATGGCCCACGCCATCAGCTTCCCCTCTGATAAACATACTCTGGACACAGAACCGATGTGTGCTTTTTCTGTGTGTAGTCTACACTTGCACACACACACAGTATGTTATACATAGTATACACACATATGCATAATATATATATATAGTATACACAGAAAGCACCTGGACACATAAATAGTGCTCAGACCTACCCACGCACACACACACACACATGTCTACCCATAGTCACATAGCACACAGCTCACATGCTGCCCTGTATCATTCCTGACGACAGGAAGTGGGCTGTTAGGGGAGTTTTGCTAGAGACCAAAAATAAACTGTCGTACAGCAAAGGTAGACAAAAGAATGTTTTTAGCTGTCAATCACTTAAATTATGTATTTAGGCCACGTCTCTTTTTTCACTTTCACTGAAGCCTGTAAAAGACATTAAAGGAGATATGTTGGATGGAGGAAGGGGCCATACTTTAAAATAAGGAGTAGAAACAGTTGCATGCTTCCTTACGAAGGTTCTGACTAACAGTTCTACAAGACCATTACTATGTAACCCTATAAAGTGACTTTCTTAAAGCCACTTAGGTCTGGCTACAAGTGCTAACTTCATTAGCCACTATGTCTTGGAACCCTCAAGGGTAGACTTTATAGTGGTGTGGTGTGGGGGGGGGGGTGACGTGTAGGGCTCTGTTCCAACTCTGAGCCTTTCACCTCTTCAACCTATGAATCGCTCATGAATCAACCCTAGCCCAGTAGAGCTGTTCCTCAGCATTCTACTTAGAGTCTCATCAAAATAAATGATCCCAATAGACTATCATGAGTACACTATCACATACATATGTAAGGCCTTTGATACTTTAATATATGGCTGTGGTGTGGATATTACCTGCTTCAGCCCAGATGTGCTGCATTTCGTCCATTTGAACATTGTAAAGAACTAAGTAGATGACATTATCATCCAGCCCTTTTCATATATGAAGATAACACCTGATAATATTCAACTAGTTTATTACGTAAGATGTACAGTACGTGTAACATTGTGCCTATTGTTATGTACCTCCTGACCTATTATACTGTAGAACAGTGATGCGTGGGACGGTTGGGTTAAGAAAGCCTAAACACAAAATATTGCAGGTCTGGTCAAAAAGTGACAAAGTGTTCCACCTAAACAACTTACAGAAACATTGCGTGCAATAGGCTTCGTGTATAGCCTACTGCTCTCTCAGACACATACACCTCATGCACTGGAGAGTGAAGGTCTCAATAATCAGCATTAAGGCTACCCAACTATAAAGTAGGCCTTCCTATATCACACGTCTCTGCACCAAATGTGTCTGTTTATTTAGTAGTCTAGGCTACTAAATAAACAGACCAGATAAAACAGGAGACTTAACTGCTGTCTAGCTAGACCCAGACGCTATTAGCTTTGCTATTAAGCTGCAATCAATGGACTATTATGCTAACGTAATGCTAACAGCCCAAAAGCGGGAGCGTGCATATGCTCCTTAAACCCTATGATTCCTCAGCCCTGTTCCCTAAGATCAGTACCTCCATCACTTCCCTCTGTCTGTCCATTACTGCATATTATTAGCGCAATATTTTTAAAACTATTAAAGACTGATTTTAACATAGGCCATAAGGAAGAACTGCTTCAAATTCCACACACAGTGTATTTGTCAAAAGGGACGGCATGTCAATAAAAAGGCACATAACATCCGATATTTCAAACTCAGATTTACACTGAACTGAAAAGTGTATAATGTTATGCAAATTGACACAAAACTGCACTATTATTATGCTAATTGAACCAATAGGGCATATCTTTCAACTTTCAGCAGGCGTTCAAGCTGAGGCTGAAAACCCTGCATGCCCGGACCACCAGACCAATAAAGGGGGTGAGGGGGACCCCAACAGCACGTTATAGAAGGTTGGGGCTGAGCCTGAGGCAACATAAGGCGGAGAGAATCCATCCATCCATCCATTCTCTTAACCGCTTGTCCATTAGGGTCACAGTGGCAATAGAGTCCTCTGAGGCAATACAGGGCCTAGTTTGGATGGGTATAAAATCATAGGTGCTGAGGGAACATAGGGGAGAACAGATCTTTGTTGACTACACCATTGCCTGTCCCTGTGAATTAAATAAGGAAAAGAAAAACTGAGTACTAAGTCCCCTATGATAGGATACCATCCCTATACAGGCTACGTTTGCAGGTTGAGTCGGGTTCTGAGCAAAGCATATGTCTGCAGGTCTGGTGGTGCACATAGGCACATAGTCATAATGGGTCAAGTGGGTGCAGGTATTAAAAAGAACTGCTCATCATACTGTGGACTGTATGTAAACACCAATTTGTCATTCACCTGCTGCAAGTTGGCAAAGCACTCACTTATAGTGTGATTTATTAAACACGGATAGGCATGAGGAATTTAGTAAATATTTTATTTCAGATTAACATATTTACACAGGTTTGACAACCACCAGACAGACTCAGCAACAACCGCCTTGTCGTTCTTTACTGCAGAGAGGCGGGCCAAGTCACGGAAGACACCGGAAGGAAACAAGTAGACTCAGTCTCTCCAGCCACCCTGCTCTGAGAGAAAGTCAAGTCTCCTAAGCCTGACTCCTACAGTGCAAAACACTTTCCGCGCTGACATCACGCGCGTGCACACACATACAGTACATTCACGCCCATATAGTCTCTAACTGATCCAACTATAAGGTCTATGATATAGAGGAATAAATTCACGTTGTAAATTTTGCATACTCACACTGCCTGCATGCATCCCTAACACTGCCATCTCTAACTACTGTACCTGCCACCACCCTCATCTCCCACCCATTCCCTATCTTTCTCTATCCTCTTACCCTCCCCCACTCTCCCAGTCTCAAGGCCCTCTCGCTGACAGCTGGGTCTGATTATGGCTGTGAAAAATGGAGCAGTCACGCCAGCAATCTCCCCCTCCAGCATTCCTACAGTATGACTCTGCAATTTCTCCATCTCTGCCTCCCTGTTCCTCTCCCTCCCTCTCTCTCTCTCTCTCTCCCTCTCTCTATTTCTCTCTCTCTGTTTCTTTCTCTCCCTGCATCCCTTAGTCACTTGCAAACTATCCACAGTTTATTTATTTTTCCATTCTTCCTTCCTTCCTTCCTTCCTTCCCTCTTCTTCATATACCGCTGCTGTATGTACAATATAAGAGATGCGGGGTGCATTATGAGTTGCAATACATAACGTGTGTGTGTGTGTGTGTGAGTGAAAGAAGCTGGATTGACTGTGTTGGTGCGTGTGTAGTGGATGGAGAGGAGTGGGTGTCTATGTGAGCGCATGGTTGTGTTAGAGAAGAGGGGATTTGTGCCCTGGTGAAGTTGATGTTTTCTCAGAAGTGTAGAGGGGGAAAGAAATCGGAATGGGGCATTATCAGAATGTAGATCTTGAGACAGTTGTGGATGGAATAGATAATTCACACACCACCACTATACCATACATTGACTCCTTAACATGTGTAAGAGAACTGAAAAACAGTGTTCTACACAAAAGCAAATACACCTATTCATGTTTATTGTGCATTTCATAATGATTACTTGATAATTATTATAGCATGCTCGTCATTTACATTTCACAACACCAGTGGATAGCACTGTGGCCTCACAGCAAGAAAGTCCCAGGTTCGAACCCCAGTCAACCCAGCCTTTCTGTATGGAGTTTGCATGTTCTCCCCGTGTCTGCGTGGGTTTCCTCCGGGCGCTCCAATTTCCCCCACTATCAAAAAACATGTCAGGTTCACCCTCCAGTCAGTGCTGTTGACCAGACACTGGCCTCAATCTGGAGTCGGTCCCCGGGCGCCACACGGCGGCTGCCCACTGCTCCCTTGAGGGATGGGTTAAAAGCAGAGAATGAATTTCCCTTAAGGGGGATTAATAAAGTATGTTTCTTAAAAATGTAGGCAGATTCTTCCATATGTGCTTATTTGTCGAACATCAAGGAAACAACTATGTGGGCATTTACATAAATAGTGCCTATATGGTTCCATAATCTGAGTACACAGCAAGTAGAAAATTGAAGATCTTGAAAGATCCAATTTTGGCTGCACTGTTCTTCAAACACCTGTGGTACTTTTCCACCTTTGTTGTTCTTCCCTCTGCCCTCAGTGAGCTTATATCGGAAAACAGGCCAGTTGCCTGGAAGTCATCAATGAACCACACTACTGAAACTAACCGCTTCATCAAGCAAAATGACCAAGTGTTTACCAGCGACCCATTATTACCAAATAGAAGATCTTTATTCATCACCAAATTAGTGTGGTCAGCAAAGCTGGAGAAAGGTTGTTGATTTTAGAACTCAAAACAAAAACACGTTTCCCTTCAATACTGTAAGCTCCGCCCCCCTAAAATTGGACTGGCATTTCCAAGGCTGGGATAGTATTGTGTATGGTCTGAACCACTTTGTTTGTGGTCCTATATACAGATCCAGGGCTGTGTAGAAACAACAGATTGTTTTCAGCTCGCTTAGAGAATGGAAAGTTAGCGGACCATGAGGAGCATATTAGCTGAATTTGACAGAAATACGCTTACCATCCCTGACTCACCTTTAAATCAACAGCTGTATCATTCATATTACAGTATAAACGCAACGTGATTACTGTTTTTATCTTATTTCACATTCTTGACATATTCTCATATGTGATCATTGGACCCTCAACCTCTTTTCCAAAAAGATTCAGACGTTTATGATGATTTTAAAGGTTGTAAATGCTGTTTAGTTACATGTACATATTTTTTCAGACACTTTATTTGAGTTATTAGAGAAGATAAGTACTAAACATATAAAGAGGAATAAATTATGGCCAACTATGGCCAGAGTTTATGTCAAATTAAACATAATATAGACAATGTAAGGTTAAGTAAGTATTGCATAAAAGTTAAGGTACGATTTTCATATCTTTCCAAGAGGACCAGATGAATGTCCTTGAACGAGTGGAACTTTCCTAACCCTTCCTCGTGTGAAATAACTTGATTATCTGTGCTAGGCTGGGGTAATGAAGGGGGGGGGGGGGTTGTTACGACGTGGTCTGACCGCTCCAGAGACCAGCAGATGCTTCATGTCAGATTCACATAAACAACACGGAACATTTTCATCCATCCGTTGAATTAGCCGCTTTTGTCGTCTTATCCGCCTGGAGCCATCTTGTTGAAACGGAGAAATGTTCAGGGGCGCCGACCTTGATATCACCTCGGTGTACATAAATCATGACCGCATCATCTGAACAAATAAGCTCTGCACAAACACACTCCTGGTTTTTCACAGTGTATCTCTCTCTCTCCCTTTCTCTCTCTGTCTCTCACGCTCTTGCTCTTTTTGCTATCTGCTGAATAAGGTTGCAAGATGAATATTGCCTCACACATCACCATACAGTACAATACAGCTCCTCCACTCGTGCCAAAGTATTTGACCCTGTTCGTGCACTTGATTTGTGTTAGCATAAAACACATTGTGGTGACAGGAGCAGTGTATTCCCCCCGCATTTACAAATAGCGAGGCCCTTATCGCGTGCTGTTCTTCAAGTTAATTAGAAGTATCAATCAATAAAGGTCAGGCAATCGAGCATTGACCACCTCAGAGATATGACATCGTCAGTCTCACACATTTCTATCGCAGCCACAAAAGCACGTCACCAATAAGAAGTAATTACTCATTCTTGTACTGCAGACTGTGGACTGTCAAACTTTTGTGTTATTACTGGGTTTTCACTGGTATTTGAGTTGTGTGAGTCCTCCTCTTTGTGCAACGCGTCATGCAATGATGTGCTGCCTACGATGGAAGCTCCACTACTGTATTTTGTACTGTCTCAACGTCACACCTACAGGTTTGCCACAAGTCTGCTGCGCTTCTCACCTCCCACTGCAATCCAATGTACGTTTCCATGCATTAGAGCTTGTGCTTGCACAGTGCTCATTTTTCAACACCACTTCATCTCTACTGCGCTTTTACCCAACAGGAACATTTGGCCGGGGGTCATCACAAACTTCAGAAGGGCCTCGGATGCCTGGAAAGAGCAGCACAGGCCAAGGCTGAACAGGGCCAAGACCAAGGTTTTATTAAAATAGGGAGAATGATTGAGGTCAACATACTAAACATATTAATAACTTTCCCCCGTAGGGATGGTGTTCATCTGGAACCCATTTCACTGTCTTATATCTTCTGACATTCATCCAGAACATATGACCACACCAGCTCAGGCCGTGTGGTCCAATAAAATCAAGCACAGTCAGACTGAGAAATTAACCGTGTCCTCTGGGTCCGATACATATCATTTAGCTCAACACCAAGTAATGTTTCTCGAGTGTGTGAGCACAGTGCAAAAAAGCAAATAGCTCAGAGGTTGTGGAAGCCGATGGCACTTTCTTCAGCAGAGAAGATTTTTCTTGAGATGCAAGCACTGTGTTCAATTTTAGTCTGAGGAGTGAAGTGGTGTCTTCTGTGCATTCGAGCCAGGGGGTCAACACTTTACTATGAGTTCAAGCACGATATGGGCCTGGCCATTTCACGATCTGGTGCAAAAAAACTTTTTTCCATTGACTGCCATGTTAATCTAAAGACTATAAACTTTGCTAATGTAAGGTAAAGGTGCTTTTATTGTCACATACATGTTGCGAAATTCATCCTCTGCATTTAACCCATCCCTCAAGGGAGCAGTGGACAGCCGCTGTGCAGCGCCCGGGGACCAACTCCAGATAGGAGCCAGTGTCACTGGTCAGATGACACCGGCTGGAGGGTGAACCTGACATGTTTTTAGATATTGGGGGAAACTGGAGCACCCGGAGGAAACCCACGCAGACACGGGGAGAACATGCAAACTCCACACCGAATGGCCGGGATGACCGGGATGTGCCAGAATGTTTTGTTTCACTATATATTAAATCTAATTTAAGATTTCATAAGATTATTTAGAGACAGCACAACGCCCATTGATGCTTTGAAAGTATAGTTGTTTATTTTAAACGATAGTCTATATTCAGCCAATAAGAGACTCTGCGTCTTAGAAACCAATTTCAAAATAAACAAGTTCAAGTGCTGCGGGGGTGTGGGAGAAGCTACTACACAACATGGATCACTGCTGCTAGCCAGATACTGTAACAGTTGTATATAGCTGCAATGCCCGTCAAAAGGTTGTAGATGTTGAATTATATCGTACAACTAGGCTGACCATACATTTTCTTTTTCCCAGACATATGTTCTCTATTTGCGGCCATAAAAATTTGTCCGGCCTGGATTTTCGAAATTTCTGGAAATCACCTTCTGAAACGCCACTATTGACTAATCCCAATTACGGACTGTGAGAGGCAGCAATGCGATGTTACGACGCCTGAAATCAACAGAAGAGTTCAGCACTATTGGTTGAAAATAGCCGACATCACGCACTTCACAAGATGGAGCTGTCTCATGAAGGGTTACGGATCGTTAGCTTAGGTCGCCCGGTGCAACTCCAGGGGACGGGCGCGACATTACCGACCTCCAATCCAACCAATAGCCTCCTTATTCTGTCGTCCAGGTTGCCCGGTGCAACTCCAGAGGACCAGCGTGACATTACTGAACTCCAATCCGTCATACCTTGCTCGGTCATCCAGGTCGCCGGATGCAACTCCGGGGGACCAGCGAGATATTACCAAGCTCTAACGAACGCCTCTCCTGGGCCAATCTGAGTTCCATATGCCCGGTAAACGGTCTTATTGACACTGGTAGGCAGACACTGGTATGACACTGGTATGCAGTAATATAATGTATTTGATGCAATATTAAGAAACTGAATCATCCCAATTTAAAATGAAATTCTATGGTTCCATCAGGTGTGAAGTTGGAAGTCATAAAAACATGTCCATACTTGTTGCATAGGCTACATCACTGCAAACAATTGACAATGTTGTTGTTTTTTCTAACCTTCTCAATGGCAACTGTTAATGTTAAAACCTCTATAAATATAAAAAATATCTATATATAGCTTTATTATCCTGTTTATATGTATGTCATTAAATGTAGATACATCTCAAATTGCATTTTGCTTTGTTTTATAGAGTAAAAAGTAACCTACTCAAAAGAATGCTTTAATATCTTTGATTGTGTGCGCAACCATGTTGTTGTGATGTGAAGTTGGGAACTCAGAAAATTCTTGCCCGAGATCCCCATATGGAATTTTGAGATGATGATGGCTTTTTTTTTTCTTTCGGAAGTCAGAAATCCAGTTTTGGCATATAATGGAACACAGCATGACTCTGTGACTCACTGATTTACAAACTAATTTTGAGTCGCTAAGGCCGTCAAACCTAAGCTTTAATTTTAGAAAACAAAACATAACAAAGCTAGGTTAATATAATAAGTAAGTATGCCTGTTAAAATACCTACAATAATAATAAATACACTCTGACACTGAGGTCTTTATGATGGTATCTGGACTGTTCTTCACTGAGTGTGGAGTTGGAGGGCTTTAACACATTTAACAGACAGTTGGAAGGCTTCAATGAGGAGAATAGGGGGATTGTTTGGGTGTGTTTTGGCAGTGATCTTGTTGTATTGGGCCTTATGGTTGTATGAAGACTGTGGCGGGGGGGCAATGGATTTCTTTGGTAAATGTGCCCTTATTTACGAGTGGAGCGGGCTGTGGGGGGACAATAAAATTTAGTTTCTGGGAAAGCCATTGGATTTTACTAGGCCTAGAGAAAACTATAAGCACCAGAGGCAAAAAATAAAATGCAAACCAGAAAGTATTTAACAAGTTAAAAAAGCGTTTCCATATTCGGCTGTCACACAACAGAGCAATAATACGAGGACACAACTGGGCTGACAGAATTGCGTGGGCTCACCATTTGGGACTGATGTGACACTAATGGAGCTTGCTGGAAGTATACAGACACAGTGTGCGCTGTGTATGTTTATGTGGGAACGCCAACACCATTTACAACTGACAAAAGCTAAGTCACTGCATAATTCATTCCAGGTCTTGCTTGTTAAAACTCCATATCACAAACGTACAAACATGCTGACATACATGCTGTCGGTCACGTCTGGATCCTTAGATGCTTAACCACACATCATAGCACATCAGAGAACCCTCGGACCCATGTGTCATATCACTAGGCTGCTCTCCATTGTCCACTGGAATACAAGTGGCTAGAAACCATGAACATCCCTATAGTCCGGCCTTTAGGCCCTGGCAGTAACAAATTACACTGTTTGCCAGGAAAGCCAACCAAATGGGATGATTATTCTAATGCAGCCCAAAGGACTCAGCACAGCTGCGATTCTTTCACTGCCAGGGAATAAGAGAAGCTGAAAGAGAGAGAGAGAGAGAGAGAGAGAGAGAGAGAGAGAGAGAGAGAGAGAAGAGATGGTTGGGGGCAGGGGTTGGACCAGTCTGAAAGATCCAAAGATGGCATTCAAGAGCTTGCCTGTCCCGTCATTACTTGGACATCAGATTGTATTTTTAAAAGCTACTGGCCCATTCCACCACACAAAGTCCCTCAAAGTTGTTTTCATTTAACAATTGAAAACATATTTAATCAAAGATGTGCAATATTTATGTCTTGTGACCCAATTGGGAATATAAAGTTCTCTTTGAGCTATTTGTCTTGATTCCTCTCAGGGAAATATGGAATATAAAAAGAAGATGAGAGGAACTCTACCCTGATCTGTGTCCACATAACTCAAGTGTTCCGTATTTTTTGCCACAAAAAAGAATGGATGTATTTCACAACTGCGTCTCATAGAGGAGAGCGTAAAAATACTTTTCACTTACAGTAGAGAGGGCAGTTTGTTTAGCTAAACAGAGAACTTAAAGGCAAGAGTCATTCTTGTTAACTTCGAGCTCAAATCATAACAGTCCTCCGGTCCTCCGCGGGGCCGCATTACACATCGAAATGCATTGTGAAGCAAAGCATGTAGTGCTACGACTTTGTTTAATAGACCTTATGATTATTAAATTACATTGCTAGTCTATATCTATTTAAAAATAATTTTGTCCCTGTTTACTGATGTTTCTACAGTGCTTTTCTATGAGTCTACATTGTAACACTTGTTTCAAATGTAAAGTGCATTACAAATAAAATGTATTATTATTATATAAGCGGTGTTCGCCACACAAAAATTAGAAATATGATCACTATACGTCTTGGGTCTACTAAATGAAGTTTATAAAGAATTTACAATATTCTCTGCACATCTCTAAATCATAAGTACCGCAGCTCTAGCTGACAGCTCATTAACATTTAATAAAAAGCAAGTTTGTACCAATTCATACACTATCAAGTGCCAATTGACAAATTCCCATAAGAGAAGCGATCCGTTTGCCAAGCACAAAACGCGACAATGTCAAAATAGTGTGCTTGTCAACAGCATCTGGAGCAATGCGAGTCATGTCTGCTTCCAGTCCAGGTCAATCAATCTGGAGGGATATGTGTGAGAAAAGTGGACTCGATGGGTCTACAGTAGTAGCGGTTGGCCTCACGTAATGTCCAGAACTGGACACATGGTTGTGTAATTCTAGTCCATGGTTGACCACACAAGGCTGGTTGTGAAGTCTCAGAGTGGAGGAGTGGAGACAGATGGAATAGGGATCTTTTGCTGAGAGAATGCCTTCCCCTGTTCCTGCAGTAGCCTTGGCTTCACAAAGCCCATTGATTTTTCCTGTGTTGAGTGACGAGCTGAGGAATATCATGTTTCAGTGTCCGTAGCGTGGTCATAACACCTGGACTAGGGTCAGGTCTGTCAAGCCCTTAACACGGGGACCCCAAGAGTCTTAGCCCAACAACAACCCATATTCCTGCCTGGACCCCTTTATTATAAGCCATCTTTGATTGTTGCATTATCTATCATGCAGCTAAGTTAACGTGTCATATCCAAGGCTGAGGGACTTTCTGTGGAGTTGGGGCAGCAGGACAATCCTTCCGTCCCCTGGGCAGACGACAACATTTTTCCTCAGGAAACATAGGAACAGGAAGTCGGCAAAGGAAGTGGCCTTTTAATCTAAATACAACCTTCCTCAAGAGACCAGTGTGTGAGCACAGAGTTCGTCAGTAAATCGCCTCAGAATGGCGACCCCTCCCCTTTAAATGTACTTTGTTTGTTGGTATTTTCTGACCTCCCGTTTAAATGAAACATCATCGGCCTTGCATTTCACATGTGGATCTATGCTGACACAGCCGGAGAGATTGGTTTCCATGATGCTGGTGTTTGTTTTGAACTGCGCTCATGATTGTAATGCTGTTACGTGCTGAAGTCACCAAAGCAGCCAAGGCTATAGCATTAGTGTTGCATCCCACCCAGCATGAAGTGCGGGGCAGCAGAAGGAGTGGATGGACATCTTGGAACATTTCATGGGAACAGCATCAGTAAGAGCAGTTGGCAGTTGGTGGTTAGCCACTAAGAATGCTGTGGTTACACTCATAGACAATTAATTCCTACTCATTCTTATTTTCCTTTCTGTCCTCTGTCCTTATTCCTGCTCTCCCTTCCTTCTCTCTTACATCCCACTCCCTTTATCTTCCTATCTTCTACATCCTTTTCTGTCTTCACTCTCTCCCTGAGGCAATACACTCCCAGGAGCCAGACATGGGCAGAGCAGAACCACAATCCAACCAACATGTACCGTGTAAACAAGACGTGAAACATGAAACATTGACAAGAGGGAAATTGCCGGGTCCTGTCAAATCCTATACAGACACCGACCGGATCAAGCAAACTGAGATGTGGGGAGAGAATGTATACAAGGCTAAACCCACGCCGTGCCTTTTTTTCAAAAGCAGACACATGACAACATGGTCACACACACATCAAACACTGTCAAGATTAACCTTGGTTAGCCTTGATTGTTGATTGCCTGGACTCAGCACACTGATTAGCTGTTATGGTAGTGTTTCAAAAGACATGTCCTGCTGGAACTCTCATGGTAGTAGAAATGGGAAGCGCCATCTAATATGTCTGAGGTGGATTAGACGGGTATTGGGCGGCCCTGCTTGTGATGACCAAGCTACGCAGTGCACACGTGTTTGTCCAAGACAAGAGTCTTTGCCAGTAAGTCTTTCATTGGACAGTTACACAATGCATGGCCTCGTGGTGAGATCCAAATCACATTAAAGTAATAAATGGTAGTATGTGTGTGTGTGTGTGTATTGAAACTTCCTGAGGTATCATATTACTTGAAAATATTGCTGTGCTTTATATTCTACCCTATTGAACCCGCCATAAACACATTCTTTCTCTCTTTTCAAACTTTACAAGCAGGTCAGAGTATAGATTTAGCTACATAATGGCTTCCCCCAGTCTGTAAGGATTTACTGCCCTGCTCAAAGACACTTCAGCAAGGCAACTGCTTGCCTTCAAGAGGGTTTAACCCTGAGCTGTTCGGTTTTTAAAGCCATTATCACGATGCTGCATGTGTTCTAACACAGTGTAGCACAGTGAATACAACTCTAGCAAGACAGAATGATAGCATTTTCTGCCAGATGTTAAAGCCCACAGACAAATATTATAACAATACTGTCAATAAATAGCAGAAGACCGAATAAACAAGAAACAGCAAGAGCACATGAAAGATGCTGAAACACTCCATCTGTAGGCTAAAATAGGTAACTACAACAACCCACTCAGCTAAAGTGCAGACACATGCAGTATGAGAAAACGGATAACATCTAGAATTTGAGTTTGTCCATGGATTCTTTCATCTGCCTTTCATATGGACAAAATCTAATTTCCTTTTATATCATGTAAACAAAAAGTTCTGACCTCATGTTTCCTGACTGTCCTCCCTTTTTAGAGGAGAACCACACAGAAGACAGAGCAGTATGAAGAACTCAAAACATGCAACAGGCTAAGGAGTGACTGGTAGAGGTTTTAATAGGGGCAAAGGGCTGACAGTAAAGAAGGGCGGCCTTGACCGCATAGAGTGTGTTTCAGGATAATAGTCAGTGACACACTCTAAAAGATAAGTGAACTTCTACAGGCCAAGAGGATGCTACAAAATGTCTATTATTTTCATGAACCCTCTTTAATGCTGTGCTTGGACTGTACCTGTCTGTGTATACATACTCTCAAAGACCTACAGGCCGAATCAGTACGCTGCATTTGTTCCGGCATGTTTGTTTATTGTTATACTGAGAAACTAGTTGCATTATTTTATTTATTGTGTATAAAGCTGTATGGCAACCAAAAGGGTGGTTTATATTTTAGGTTAATATTTTACATCTGTATCTTTGACACGTCTCACACTCTCCTGAGAGAGAGGGAGAGAGCGAGAGAGAGAGAGCGAGAGAGAGAGAGAGAGAGAGAGAGAGAGAGAGAGAGAGAGAGAGGGAGAGAGGGTGAGAGAGAGAGCGAGAGAGCAGTTTTATTCTTTGTTTTTTGGCAGGAAACAGGTGTCTCCTGAAGAATAGCTCAACGGTATAAAGTCAAGCAGGCATGAGCACACTACAGTAAAACAGTTGAATGCTGCATTTCACTGCCTAGTCAAAGGGGGTGTCTCTGTTGTCCTAGTACCAATAGGTTTTAGCACATGCATCGTTGTTTACTTACGTTTAAGTGGTCATTATGCATGTATGCTAATATCATCCAGATAATTTCAACAAATGCATGGTGATTAAAATCGATTCTGATTTAGATGCTGGGAATTTGAGGTCATTTTATTCCTGATAGGAATATTGCTGAGATACTATACTATGATTCTCCTATCCCTTGTATTTTTACCTCAGTGGAGCAGTTCCACTAAATCAATCAGGGACCGTTGCTTTTGAAGTGCAGATGTGATTTTCTGCAACTCGTGTCATCCCATCCTGTCGTGTGTTACAACACTCCAGGGGGAGATTACGCCACGCAGCTCGTAAAAGGCCTTTAATGTTCAAACACACACCCTGGCCAGCTCTTACAATGTCCAAGAAAACTTATTGGGGGGAAAAATCACTTCAAATTGTAAATATTCAAAAATCAATAACTTTGGTCAAATCATTTGTTAGTTTGCTTTTAATAGAACATTTAAACATCAATGTGGTGTGTATACTAGTGCATCCATAATAACGTATTTATCCCCTGGTTAGAGGCCTGCCATGTAAGTTACAGTATTGTGCCTGCTCTGCTTTGGACTTGCTTCTGTAAAGTGAATTCAACCACTCTGCTTCAAAACAACCTCCATCACCTCCACTGGGAGACAATGCTGTCTACCCCCTCCATAGCTCCAAGTATATGGGCATGAAGAGGAAAGGAAAGGGAATGTTTTGGACACCCCCCCACCCACACCCCCTCATCTCTCTGGGGCTGTGCTGTAGTAATAAATGTCCCTCATAAATCTTTTCCTCACAACATTCCCTCCTCCAACCTTTTTAACAGCTTCTTTTCTTCTAACCAGGCTTGTTTTCTTTTTCTTCTTCTCCTGCTGCAACCCAAGCCTGACATTGACTCCGCTCATGGCCGATGGCTGCCCTGTCATGGCTTTAGTGGGAGGAGGGCCAAGAAAGGCATAATGGACCACAATGGATTTGTATATGTTACGCTCACTGCCCAGTGCTTTTCTACATGGCTACAGCCCTCATTGTGACAGGCTGAGGTAGGGCATGGTGAGATCACCCCGGTGTCGGGTTATAGCCCACCTGATGGAATGGGAAGACAGCACACATACACACATCAACCTGGAAATATTGTAAGAGAGAAGGGAGGTGCCATGCATCCAAAAAACTAGTTTCAATGGAAATAACTGTGGTTAGGCAAGGGTTAATAATTTCTGCCTGAATCTACCGGAAAGTCCCAAGTGAAGCTACAGTCCAACAATTAAGAGTAAATTAATTACAGAGTATAGTGGAGGGTAGCTGAAGCCCTAAGGACAGAACAAAGTCACGCCTCCCTGTAAACAATCCCAGACTGTCTATGTAGCCTACTAAATATCCAGGAAAAAAGTTGTAGTCTACTATTGGCATTGGGCATGGTGGAAAAACTAGAACGCTGTAGTAACATAATAGTTTTCACTGTATTTTAAATAAACAATTTCATGTTGGACAAATAAACAGAACACTAGGCCTGCAGAACTAAATTATAAACTATCTTTTTCAAATTTAATTAAAATGCTTAACTTTTTACCAAACTTGGAGAAAACATGGCTATACCAAAGCCTAAGTAGCCTCAAGTAGCCTTAAAAAAAGATAGTGTAAGCATTTAGATTATTAAATTAGTCTTTTTGATTATTTGTGAAAGACAGAAAAGTATACAAGCTGTTTTGTGTACATTGTGCGTACAGTGTAGTAGAGTCAAACAGCCAATTCAAGTTTGTCCCCGAAGGAAAAAAAAAGTTTGCAGAAAGTAAACGCCCATCTCTAGCTCCTCCTGCAAAGGATTTTATAAAGTAAATGTTCGAGGCTAGATCAGGCTAGATCAGGGCAGATGGGGTGTTTTGCAGGGTTTAAAAGAATAGCATCAAACCAGAACACAGAGACTTGCACAACTTTTTTCAAGCACATTTTTTTGTTTTACCACTTTTGATTTTAATTTCGTCGCTGCAAAGATGACCACAGCCGTGGTGTCGCCTTTCTTCGACTTCGATGTTATGAACAAGGTAGCTTATAACTTTTCTCACTTTTTAGCGCGTTAGCTCTTGTTAGCTTCAGCCGACTAGATACTGTAGTGGAATGAGAAGTTGCACGCTCAGGTGTCTTCCCGAAATTGTTCCCCTCGCCAACATTATATTTTGTGTGTGTACCGTTTTGACTGTCAACTCTGGACAGTCACTTTTTTTGTTGTTGTATTGTACCATTAGTTGTGTGTGTCTGTGGGGGCCTATATAATTTAATATAATGTCTGATAGGCCTGTCAAATTATTGTGTATGTCTAATCTAAATTTAGTGTAGGTATTTATGGTACTTGGCCTCCTACTGATTACATTCAGCTAATTTGTCACCTTGTCTACAGTTCTAGCCTATAATTTTCGTCCCATTGAAAGAAAAGCGAGAGAGTACTGTAGAAAAATTTGCAATTTCGGCGGGGAAACCTTTTCTGTGCAACTGGTGGCGGCCGTGTTTAATGGCGCGCGTAAATCGACAACACAACTTGTGTTTTTAAATTAATTCAGGTTTTACTATGTTTTTTGTTTTTGCACAAATCAGTGTTTATCCAATGTGTAGGAATTCATTGTCAATGACCTATTTACGTTTAGTCAGTGAGTGTGCTGGTGATCTGCGGTGCAGATAACGTGGTAAACTTTCTATTCAACATGTGGCACATTTAGCATGGGCCGGTGAACTGGTACAACGTTAGATTATCAATGCAGATCATTGTTTAATGCTAGAAGTATAGGCTCATTTGTTCTGTTTTCTCGAAACCAGACTACGGTAATGTCTGACGAATGCAATTACGGTAAATGGTTAGTGATTGCTGTACAGTTGAGCTTTACAAACTGTAGCCTACAGTATACATTATTCATGTAGATTACTTTTATTAGGTGATCGACTGCTAATTGCTAATTGCTAATGAGTGAATAACCAGTTCTCGGAGTTGTTGATGTCGACTTTGTACCAGCTCTTTTCATGAGTACTGTAACGTACGTTCTGGCATTACCGTGTTATCTTCGTTAGTGGCAGTGGTGTTATTGGCTACTTGACCGGTGAGGCTAAATGGTGGTTTGTTATATTTCTATGAAAGCCAGTGGTTGTGGATTGACCAAACTATTACACTGGAGATGTATTATCTGTATGCATTAGATTTCTTCTGCTAATGCACGTTTCATTATGTTTCAAACGCTGCTTCTTCGTCGCCACCACTAGTTGCGCTGCTCTCCCTCCCATGCTCTTGGGCTCCATTTACTAAACAGACACACATTCCTGACCAGGGCAACTTGCCAAACCAGCTGCTATTCTATAGGCCTGTATCCGCTCACATGGGCTCCTTTTTGTAGGGTGAAGGGGAAAAAATGCGGTCACGCAATAGCAACATGTTTCTGCCAAGTCATTGCATTTTAAAATTAATTATTACATTCCTCCCTCCCCCCACACTTTTGTCTTTTGCAGAACAACAAAATTCTCAATTACAACAACAACTTGGGTGCTCACCATCCCATGTCAGTCCCTTGCACTGGCACCAATGTGCCCATCTGCAGCCCCACCGGAGCCCTGCTGGACAGGAAGGCGGTGGGCACCCCGACGGTGGGAGGGGTGTACCAGAGACGGCACTCAGTGAGCAGCACAAAGTTCAACCAGAACCAGTTTCTGAACAGCCTGAAGTCCGCAGAGCACTCCTCGCTCATCTCAGGGGTTGGCAACGCCAGCAGCAGCAGCAACAACAAGGAGAACCGCCTGCGAGACCGCTCCTTCTCCGAGACGGGCGAGCGGCTCCTGCACAAGTGTCTGGGCCCGGCCAGCCCCACCGGGGGCAGCAACAGCCAGGTGAACTCCAGCCGCTACAAGACGGAGCTGTGTCGGCCCTTCGAGGAGAACGGCGCGTGCAAGTACGGCGACAAGTGCCAGTTTGCCCACGGCATGCACGAACTGCGCAGCCTGAGCCGCCACCCCAAGTACAAGACGGAGCTGTGTCGCACGTTCCACACCATCGGCTTCTGCCCGTACGGGCCGCGCTGCCACTTCATCCACAACGCGGAGGAGCGGCGCGGGCCCCCTCCCCCGCCCTCCCCCCTCTCCTCCTCCTCCAACAACAAGATGGAGCGGCCGCGGCTCCAACACAGCTACAGCTTCGCGGGCTTCCCCAGCTCGGGCGGCCTGAGGGACAGCCCCACCTCCGTCACGCCGCCGCCGATCTTCTTCCCCGACGAGGTGTCTGAGTGGCCCAGCAGCAACCCGTTCACGTACTCCAGCCAGGAGCTGGCCAACCTGTTTGGGCCCAGCCTTGGCGCGTGTCCCTCGGGTACGGAGCCCGGCGTCCCGGCGCCTCCGTCCCCCACCAGCGCCCCATACTTCTTCAGACCCATGCTGGAGTCCCCGCAGATGTTTGAGTCTCCGTCCAGCCCCCCGGACTCCCTGTCAGACCAGGAGGGCTACCAGAGCAGCTCCGGGGGCAGCCTGAGTGGTTCGGAGTCGCCCTCCCTCGACACCACCCGCCGCCTCCCCATCTTCAGCCGCCTGTCCATCTCCGACGACTAGACCAGTCCCTTCCCCTGTAGACTCCTTCCTCCCATGGCACTCCCCTCTACCCCACCTCCCCCGCCCTGCATTCAAGACACCATGTTGGTTCTTAGTTAGCTGTTTGAGGATGTAGTCAATTAAGGGAACGTTTTACAGATCAAATTAATTCCAGATAAGTCCTTGAGTTTTAATAGAAGCCCACCGTGTGTCATAGTGCCAAATAGGAGAGGAAATTGAACAATGAACATAAATACGAGAGTAACAAATGACTGTTTTGCCAGGTGCCACTTGTTCCCCCCCCCCCCCCCCCTTTCTATGTTCTCGAATGTGTAGCAATGCAAGTGGCCTTGGAAAGGGGATGACCCCCAGCCCATCTCTGACAATACCACTTCCCTTGAGCTAGCTAGAGGGTGCTCTGTTGCAGCCATTTTCACAGACTGAGCTAAAACAAAATGGGGGGGGGATCAAGAGCCTGTGACTATATGAATGGTAAAAAAAAAAAAAGTGCCTGGGGTGATTTCTGCATGTGCTAGGGTGAATGGACTACTATTTGTTTTAGGTTCTTGTTGGGGCCCTCCCTATCAACCCTCCTCTCAAATACCCTCTTATATAATTGTGGACTGGGTCAGCCTGCTGGAGGGACTCTGAACTGGAAGTTGGTTCTTGCCCCCCCTTTCCCCAACAAACCACCACCCACCCGCTTAAGGTTTCTCCTCCTGTTGCTGGTCACTGGCTCTTTTGGGAAAGACGTCTTGCTTATCTAAATAATTATTAAACCTATTCGACGTGTCTCGGCTCTCCCTGTTCATGCCCAAGTCTCTGTGAGCTGCGGGGAATTCCAACATTCCCGTTTGTGTGGTTGTAGCCTATGTCCTGCGGTTTGAAGAGATCGGCTTTTCAGGCTATCCACCGTCAAAACCTGCTCTTGGGAGCACTCTGTATTCTTTTACAACCCTTTTGCTTTCATTATTTGATAATTATTTTTTATTAATGTTGTTATTATTATTATTATTATTATTATTATTATTACGGTTGTTATTATTATTGTTTGTGAACTTTCCAGACAGAAAGTTTGCTTGTCACTGCTTATTTAACTTATCGAAAACATATTTATTGGTGATCATATGCATTTTTTTTTTTTTGTTAATTTTGTTTTGTATTTATCTGGATAATGAACAATAGAATATATTTTCTTTTATGTTAAATTATGATCTTCCATATTAATCTAAAGATTGTGAAGACGTTTTGTCAATTTCTTTTTTCCACAGTTAATATATTGTACTACAATGACTTTGTTTTGCAACTACACTTTGTCAAAATGAAACTTAATTTAAAGCAGAAAATGCAAAAAAAAGATGTTTTGTGTTTTTGATTATTTATTGTAGTTTTTTATTTTCTCCCAGTTATTGGACTGCAATTCCATCTAAACTAGCTGAGCTTGTATTCATTCCTGAACTTTCCTCTCTGTAACCCACATTGATCAGACAGTAACAGTATCTGACTGTTAGTACCCTAAATCAACTGCTCTTTTCTCTTTGTTTTCATCCTTTTATCAGGCTGCATCCTACAATTCAACAAGAAAATGTTCTCTTACGATGATTGCTATCAGAATTAAAATAAATGTAATGCCACACACAGTAAGACCTCTCATGTTGCTGTTTGGTTGAAGTGTTCTCGTGAGTTAAGAGTTGTTTTTTTTTTTTTTTTTTTGTAATTCCTTCTGTCAATAATGTTCTTTTACGGATACCCAGTGTGTTATTACAAGCAATAGCTGTGACCAAATGGGTTGAGGAAAGGAATTGAGTTGGCTAGGTTGTTTGATGCACTTGGTTTGGCCCCTCTGACCATCTGAAGTGCCTTGTCTGAATGCATTCCAGGCAGCTAAAGCTGTCTGCCTTTTTTATATTTGATAATGGGAGGTTGATGAAATCTCATGTTCCTTGTTGCCTCAAAGAAAGAGGCGAACCAATTTGACACAAAGAAAGTAAACTGTTGAATGTATTTTTTCAGCCATGGTTTTTTCCTTTTTTGTTTTCCTCACTACAGTACAGTAATGTTGAAGTTTCTATAAATGCGTTTCTCTTTTGTATTGATTGCAGTTAAATCAAATAAACCCAATATTTGTTGAAAAGTCAATCTGTGTAATGAGTTGTCTACAGTGGTTATTTATTTTGTTATTCTATATTACAAGTCACAATTTAAAATGTATCCTTTTGAGCATACATGTAATTTAGTTACATTTTCAACAGATAAGTCAGCTAATAAGCTGCTGTGTTTAATAGCTTTTCTACAGCAGTTTAACTTAGCAAACCTCATGAATACGTAATGCCTTATGTCCTCATAGTCATTAACTATCTATTATTTTCAGAGCTGTCCACAAAACTATTTACAGTACATGCAACATAATTTGATGACAGTTACTACATGTAACTAGGATCTGACTTGCAGAGGTAAATAATTGAAGAGGCCACCTGACTTGTTCTTGTATATACAGTAAAGGCCGGGAGTTTCACTGTGGTAGAAAGTGATTGGAGAGTTAAAGTGAGACCTGTTAGGTGTACTGACCTCGAGATGAGCTGGGTTTCATCTGAAGTATAGATTTATGGCACTGTAACCCTTAGCTTTGCTGAGGGTTGAGAATAGATATAGCAATTTATCTGTTCTAACCTTATTTCTCTGAAAATTGAACATTGAAATAATTACACAATATTTATACATTCTTCTGACAAATTATTACATTAACATCTGGCATTTGATTCCTTTAATAATGCTGGCTTTACATACACCAGCAACCACACTGCTTTTGCAAAAATAGACCACTGGGTTTCTAGACACCTTTGTCAGTATGCTTGTATTCTCTCAGATGGCAGAATGGCTTGCAACAGCAAGTGTCTCACCGACGTATGAACACTGCCACCATTGAAGGTATAATGTACCAGCTTGATGCTGTGCTGTCTCAAAACATGCCCGGGATGTAGCTATATTTGCCTGTTTTAACTCCAGGCCTTGGCTTTGTCATGTACGTCATGTATTGGTCTGTCTTTAGTTCAGGGGTTAATGTTTTATTTTTGTTTTGAACATGTAAAGCCAAACCAGAATTGAAAGTGTCTTCATTACCACCACTGTCCTCATTTGAAAAGTAATTCCTTTATTCTAAATAAGATAATACTGCTCGACTGTCCTAATCAGGCTTCATGAGTTTATCTAGTTTCATTATAAAGAAATGACAAATCACAAAGTATGAGATAGTCACAGAAACACAAACTATCTCAGCCCCAGTCTGGTTTTTAACCTGGCACAGGTACAGCTTTAGTTCACTGAATAGGCTTTCCGGCTTCACCCTTTTTAGAGGAACGTCAACTACATGCAGTACGAGGTCTGTTTCCTGTTTGTGCGATATCTGTCTTGAAGACCTGCACCAGGAAGTGGCTTTACAAACCTCAAGAAGCTGGTTTGAGGCTGGCGGGGAGTGTGAGGGTGAACAATAAAAACATTCCATTATTGCATAACTTTCTTATTGTAGGTGACTTTCCAGTGTCAATAGTGTCAGATATAGAAGCGAATGAAATACCACACAGATGAAAGCAAACTAGATAAAAGTGCAATAGCAAAGCACAGAACATATCTAGGCATGTGTATAGATGTGATGTTATAGAAGTATAATAGATTTATATTAAACACAGACACAGTGTTATTTCATTACTTCCTCCAGACAATGCAAATGGGTCATTTGTCATCATGCTCCAATAAGCGGTTGAGCAAGAGATTGTGGTGGTAAGTAGACTTTGAAATTGTCCTATCAGTGGCAGGTTTACCTCTGTGTTTGAGAAAGGGGTGAGTAAATAAGGCTGGATGTGCTGCGCTGCTTTTCTTATCTCTGGTCACAGCTGAGCATTTGCCAGTGCAACGGTAACCGGTGTGCCTGAGTGAGCGTCAATGTGTCAGTATAGTACGTGCACACATGCGCACACAGGGTATAATGCATTACTAAGTGTAATGGGTGTGTTATTACGACACATACCAAAGACACTCTGATTCAAACCACAGAACTTGATTGTAGCCATTGACCAGGTCATAAATGTTCACTTTCAACAGGCCAGCAGAGTTTCAAGATAAACGTGTCAAACTTTGAGAAAACATACCATGACATGGCTGTTCAAGACAGCACACTGTTAGAACAACAGTATGTGTAGTCAATATGTTTTGTGGAAAAGAAATGCAAACGTTGTTTTCTTATTAAAATAGACCTGCAAATGAATCATTCTAAAAGACCAGCGCCACAAAAGCCATTATGGCGAGTGAAGTCTTGTACCATAAACAACTTACTAAAAGACACGTCAACACTGGGGCTGCAGGAATCAAACTTGTGATCTACAGTAGGTCCACCTGCAAACCACTTCAAGTTATCTTGCTGTAGGCTACTGTACAAATATTGTGTACAGTAGAAGATGATGCCACCGCTATCTGTGCTGTCTTGTTGATTTGTCCAGTTTGACATAGGTTTGTATGCAGGTAAAGCGTTATCTTAAACATGCAAATTCTTTATTTAATTATGGGGGTGAATTTCATAATTTGTGTAAACAAGAAACACTCGGATCCCCTCTCAAATCCCTTCCTGACAATTATGACCATGTCACTACATTTCTGTATTGAGCAGGTTACACTTTAGAATATGTTGACATAAAGATTACTGTTTACATATTATAAATGCTAATCACATAATCTGCAGAGCGCTTAAACTGAGTAACCCATCTGATTACTTTCAGGTATTCATAGATTACTTGTTGCTACTGCAAAAACAAGAGAGCAGATGCAGTACATATGATTTCACAAGCTAACAACCTCAATAATGAATTTGAAATAACCACTGTTACATCATGTGTACTCAAAATATATCTCCCTTCAACATTAGTACAAGTACGGTAATAATTCAAATTTTTTACAGGATATGCAACAAGTTACAGTTTACAGTTTATTGTTTTTGTGTAATCCATTACTGTCTAACCTGGTGATTCTTCAACAGTCTTAATCTTCCTTGGTTGTGGTGTGTTAAGAGAAGACGGCTGGGATTGCAGATCTGTAACAACAACAAGCCCGGCCACTCCCTGATGCTGTGGGTTTAGCCCAGTCACTCCACAAGGCCTATTATCTCGACTATCAGGCTGTGACACATTACTTACCAGTCACGGCCATTAGCCCTGCCAAGATCCAGTGTCACATGTGCTTTGCCTCCCTGGGGCTAAATGGCAACCCTTGACCTGCAACAGAAAGAAGGGGGGGGGGGTTGAGTGTGGAGACACTGAGGTGAGCAGGCTTTAGAAGAAGGCGTGCAAGATGGCCACCTGACAGGTTGTGGAAACACAGCCACCCACTACTCAAAGTGACAGCGACAACAAACTGCTGTCCTAATGGATGCGACTTGTCATGACTTTGTGACAGCGGGCTGAGCCGGCCCAGAGCAAAAGGGTTAGAACCTGACGCTGTTCTGCTTGGGTTTCCGGTCCACTGAGTCAAGTGAGTCACATCCCCTTTTGCTCGCCTAATTACCTGCCACTTAACATGTCATGTCTCATATAACATATTTAGCCAATGGGCAGAGAGTCACTAGCACCTATGAATATAGCAATATTGACGCCTCTGCGTTATGACTCATTCCACACACGATCTAAAGGGCACCGCGTTTGTCTAAAATACTGTGCAAACTCTACAAACACTTTACATCCATAGGGTCTATATTTGCAAGAGCTGCATGTACCCCCTACAGTGCACTACAGAACACAAGCAACTCATTCAAATAAATAAATACTTGTTCTAGTAAGACATGTTTGTTTTGTTTGTCATTGCATGACAGCATCTATATTGAAACATCATCTTAAACCAAACAAAATGTACGAAGACGAAAGGGAAGAGTGAGGATTTTCATAAAGTCTCAGTTTTGTCACCATAATCAGCATCTGTTTCCTTTGGCAGTGGTATGTGGTGATGAGCTCATAGCTCTTCTCGACCCTTGTACAGTTTAATAGGCATTTATTCATTACTTTAACTGTCCACAACACACTCCCATGAACAAATACACGCCCACACCCTTACCTGTCCATTGAAATGCATTGGACCGTGATTACACTATTGTTCACTATCCAGGCTCTGAGTCAGCCAAGCCTTTTGTAGATATAAACAGATAGCAGATGGCAGATAGCTTTACAGGAAGAGCTTGCTCTGTCGAGTACTGCAGCAATGTATCTAGACCACTGTTCACTACTGTGAACCTCAAATCTCACACTCAACACTATAGCGTTAAGACCAATATGAAATACCATTGACAGCCATAAAAGAAATACAAGCTATAGTTACGGTGGGTAATCGTGAAAAGCACATGTAAACATTAACAGTAAAAAAAAAAAAAAAGAAGCCGCCCAGATACCTTGACACACCTATCTGGCAGAACACAAAAGATTTCGGACTTGTTTGTCTCATAATACTGGGTCACTGGAAGCCAGAGCCTATCCAATGGAAAGGAGTGGCGATTACAAGAGAACTACTACCATAGAACAGAGAACACTGAGGAAGTAAGGCATATAGCAATAAATGACCAATAAAACATATCACTGAGGAATAGAGAAACATGGAGTCTAGAATGTGCGAGAGAGAGAAAGAGAGAGATGGAGGGGGAAAGACGGGACAAAAGTGATCCCAGAGCGAATATAAACATGGCTGTATCATTTCTTTGTTTGAGTTGTAAACAGAACCCAGATATCTAGCCTTGGGAGGTTAGGGAATAGTTAATGTGAACTCTCTCTCTCTCTCTCTCTCTCTCTCTCTCTCTCTCTCTCTCTCTCTAGCCTACTCATTCGAAAATATTCCTAACTGTCTCAAATGCATGTAAAGAGGCTATTTTAGCGAGGGTAATAGTTTCGCCATCACACCTGAGTGGACAGGGGAAGCTCATGTGGGAAGCATTTAGGCCAGCATCAATGACCTGGATGTTCGTGATTACCTGCCTCCTATAATATAAAACACTCTAATCAAATATTCAAGGTGGTTTGGGTATCTCTCTCTCTCTCTCTCTCTCTCTCTCTCTCTCTCTCTCTCTCTCTCTCGTGGTCACAATGCTCGGTGCTGACTACGGCCCTGAGAGCGTAGATAAGGGCCGACTGTGAGAAACCACAGATCACACCCACTCACTAGCATACACAGAAACGCACAATCAAAGTCCTACTGTGCACGCACGTGGAAATTAGACAGACAGCAAACACACACACACACGTGACATCGACACACACGGACATCATGCAAGTACATCCTCACACAGAGTAGCAACGTCTGGTTGCTGTAGACACCGAGTTCCTTCAGGGAGCCTGATGGTTAAGGAATTCAGCTATGAAAACACAACAGAGATTGTTCGGAAGCAGATTTCTGG
>JAODTR010000015.1:742109-758312 GCA_025399935.1 Amblyopsis rosae
TTTTTTTTTTTTTTTTTTTTTTTTTTTTTTTTTTTGCTAAATAAAAACGTTCAAACCGTAGATTTATATTTCACAACCAAAAACGAACGACCAGTGGGCAACATCTCATGCAGCCAGCGTGTGTCAGACAACGGGTCCCTCTTTGATCTTATCTGCTCAAACACAGACACATTTTATCGGCCTTACTTTAACAGCTACTACCACACATCTGCTCTGATAAACTCCAATAAACAGGCTACTATCTAACACTTCCCGTATTGAAACCGTTTAATGGCAGATGTTTTTTCTTTCCCCCAAACAGCCTTCATGCCAGAGACCTTTGTCCCATCAAGTGACAGAGAACTAGGATTAAAGTCCTCCAAACTGAGTACTGGGAAAAAGCAGGGTAAAACACACTTAACCCATTGATATCGATCTGCCATTGACCCATATCTACCCAGTCTTGTACTTGCGTGCTGATGTGTATGCGAGTGTGCACGTGTGAGTGCGTGCACTCACATGGTGAGCATTTGGTGTGTGTGTGTGTGTGTGTGTGCGTGTGTGTGTGCGTGTGTGCATGATTTGTCTGTGATTATGAATGGGGGAAAAAAAGTAAAACAATTCAATTTGGATCTTATCATGACTTCAACACTAATGTGTTTATGAGCCTGTTGGAGGGCATTCATTCTATTTCCACACTACACAGCTCACTTAGCCTGCTGTAGCTGTCACCATAGTACCAAAACAGCCAGCAGAAACAGCAGGTTAGATAGAAAAAGGGCATTCCATAAAATTTGAGCTTGTGAAATTAGATGAGTTTGAAACAACTATGTGAGTCCCCATATGTGGCATGGCCACACACACACAATTAGCTGATCGAACACACCAAACTATGGTTACATGGTGTCGCAGGTTAGCAATGGTCCAGATGGGCATGCAGAGAAGGGGGTGGGGACACATTCTTGAGAAACCGTAACCCTGGTGGGACATTTTTTCAGGCATGGGTGGTCTGCCAGCGTAACGTGGGAGTGGCCAAAGTCCGCGGAGGAGCCAACTGTCGGAGCTCACTTCAAAGGCGGCAGGCAGGGCACTGGAAAGTGACCCATGGCCCTGGCTGCTTCAGCCTGGCTCAGCCTGGCTCAGCCTGGCTCAGCCTGGCTCAGTGAGACCACAGGGACCTCACTAACACTCTGCATCCATGTCAAGGTCACATGGTGCCACTCGACAGTGCTGCTGAGGGGCATCTGGGACTGTGAGGGACCCCCACACCAGCTTGGCCTTGGTGTGGGGGTCCCTCATCATGTCGCTTCGGGGGTCGCATCTTTCGTTTCCACATTAAGTCTACATTAACATTATAATATTTTAATACATTTCTATATAGAAGGCTACATTGTAACATAACATACCATTTTATAGTCCGTTTAAAATCTTCTTGAGTTCCCAGATTGAAATGGAAAGAGGAATACATCTTAGCTTCAAAATAAAGATAGTTTTAACCAAATTACCTTTGACATATAACACTGCAATTTGTGTAATATTAATAGTAGTCTAGCCAGGCTCCAGTGAAACAGCAGACCCTTTGAATATACTAGATACTGTATATTAGTGGTTAGAAATAGAGGGCAAGTAAGTGTGTGATGCAGTAAATGCATGATGAAGAGGATTAATGCAGAAACAGCAGAGCCATGTAAAAGAAAGTCAACTCTGTTCACTCCAATGGACCGTTGTTTCACAGCAATGGCTATCGTGGAACCTCAAAACAATTCCCGGAAGTTAGCCGCAAATACTAAACGTATCATATAAAATATATTGTAAATGTAAATTGATGCATTTACTACTAATTACCAAAAATTGCAGATCTGTATCTGTTATTATAAATTCAAATTGCCCACCAAGCACTTCATGGAACTGTTTTGCATCTCCATGAACCATGTGACCAAACTTCCGTTGGCGCAACTCTCTTCTACATGGCTCTGAGTAACAGGCCCACCTGTCTGCCTTGCATCCATTGACACATTTACCTAAGTGGAGATTTTATGAAGAATGAGGTTAGCGATGAACCCGCAGACAATGAGACAGACCTGCTTACTGACTCAGATCTTGCACAGCAACTTACATAACTCCATGCCCTGTTCTCAAGCCCCAAAACAGGACATTCCAGTTTACACAACCTATTTTTCCACCTTGGTCTGTGTGTGCGTGTGCGTGTTTGTGCGTGCGCGTGCGTGCGTTGCTCATCAGTGTATGCTTGCCTGCCTGTCGACAAGTCAGAACATCCACAGCAAGCGTCAAGGAGAAAGAACTTCTAGTGCAGTGTTCTAATGAAAGGTGAAATGGGCGTGTGTTTGTGTGTTTGCAGGCCGCATCAATCACTCAGATAAGAATGGAGGTCAAAACCAGCTCAGAAAAGACAAAAGCCGAGCCCTCTGGTGGATTAACCAGCGTTACATCACAATGCCAATGAACCAAGCAATCTTACTGGTCACAGACTAGCCAGCCAATCAGTGAGCAGACAGAGGGAAGGGCCTTCTAAGATGATGGATGAGGATTAAAGACTATTAGGATCGTTTCTCCACGAAAAACTGGCAGAGACAGAAATAAAAATACACTGCATGCTCATTTTACAGGCCACAACATGCTTGGGCTCCATTCAAGTTTTCATGAAGAGCATGAAGCGGCCATTTTCCTGTCGTCTTCCTACTCCTCCACCTCCTCTTCTACGGTGTGTGAAGACTTTGGGGCAATGGCAGAGTCATCTGTCATAATTACACCTGTCATGCGCTCAATGGGTCCAATCAGGAAACGTGTGCCCCGTTCACCTGTGAGCAATCACTCATCTCACATCTCATGTTCAAGCACGCACACGCACACACGCACGCACACACACTAAGCGCACATGCACGCTCACAGTGGGACTATTCTATAGCCAGAGCCTAGCACTGTTTTCCTAGTGACAAGGGAGATTTGTAGGTATACGGCAGATGGCAGTGGACATGATGTAAAATAACTTAACTGCTTCTTAAAATTCAAGAGCGGGCAGTGTGTGTATGTGTGCGTGTGTGTGTGTGTGTGTGTGTGTATGTGTGTATGGGGGGGGGGTGAAGGAGCAAAACAGGAGTGGGGAAGGAGAATCTCCAACTGACAAGCTGAATGCCACAGCCGGACAACACAAACCGCATTGAGCTTGCCGCCAACATCAACACTCAAAGCAAATGCAGCAGATGCTGTTTTCCCCCCACCCTGCCCTGCTGCTAAATTAAGCTCTTTCACTCTTTTCACTCTTTCTTCAGCCTTTTCATTGCCTGGGGAACAGGCCCATCCTTGCGTCTTGGCTCCCTGGTCACTGTATTCCCAAATAAACAGGGCTCCCATGACTATAGTCTGACCATCACCAAGGACGCACCTCAAACAAAGACCCCCTGAAGACCCCTACGTAGGACAGGAGAACATTTGGAGGGACATCTCCTCGCTCACGCACATGGTGCGTGAGCACCACAGCTGGTCTCCACAGCTTCATGTTTGTCTTTGTAGATGTCAGCTGTCAGTCCCCACGTCGGTCGGTGCTCTGCAAAGCTGACCAGACCACTTCGGGGGGGAGGTTGTAGTTACTATGGCTACCCGACACACCACAGGGGGTGCTTTTTGAAGAAAATAGAGGCTATATGAATGTTGTCCTGCATATTTCATAATCACACGTCATGCTCCTGCACACCTGTGTCAGCAGCCTCACTGTAGCCTCCAGTGGTGTGAACTCCCGTGAATGCTGCCACGAGCCCCCTTCCCTGGCAGTTCATATAACACCCTAGACCACGTCTGGGCTCGCAACACATTAGAAACTATAGAGAGTTCCCACCAACCCCCAAGCTAAAATTAATGGGACCACTCAAATGGGCTCTAAGCGGTGCTACACTCTCCCACCTAGGTAACGGTCATGGCTGAAACCAGAATGCTGCTGAGAAGAAGTCGATATAAGCTCAGAGATGTAGGGAAACAAGGCAGAGGTTCTCCATGCAGTGTGTTGGTGACTTAGCAGAGCTGACTTAGAGTCTAGCCTTTCAAATGACCCATCAGCTGCTCCGGTAAAGCCACCCATAAGGGTTTCTCAGGCCTAGTATAAACAGCCTTCCAACAGAGCCCCAAACACAGGGCAGCCTCTCTCTCTCACACACACACACACACACACACACACACACACACACACACACACACCCACAAACCACAACCGGTCTGAGGAGTTAACCTGCATCCTGAAGTTACTCAAGAGGTCTGTGTGAGCCAGCCAGCGGCGCTGCAGTGCCCGCGGCTTGGAGGCTGAGCACGGAAAACACGAACGCACCAGGACAAGTCCGCCGCAGGAGGAAAACATGACTTTAAGCCGGACCTCACCTTCAACAAGACGCTCCAGCAGTTAGAGGATGTATCAGTCAGATTCAGATCTGTGTTTGCTCGATGTATGAAATGTATTGTGTGACTAGCTATAGCTAGCATAAGCATAGCACATAAATGGTTGCCGTTGTGCGCTGTTGGGCAATACCTTGCAGGCCTGCTTTGTATGACGGTAGTGGTTTACCTGGGCTTGTATGCTCATATCTCTGCTGTGCTCACAAGCTGTACACTGCAAAGTTTTGTTATCCTGATCTTGAAATGATTGTCTACTATTCCTAATGTATATTCAATACAGAGGTTTACTGTTAAAATTCAGATCACTGTTCACTGTTCATTGTTTATTATTCAGTGATTGCTGGTGTCTTCTGATGAACAATTAAGTGTCTGTTTACCTACCTACAGTATGTATCTGCTACCTACCTGTGTCAGCTACATGCTGACCTACAAAGTAGTATCAGGCAAGCATACGTCAGTGTTACAAAAGCCTGGAAGGCCAGTGTGATTCATCTGTAAATCTGTGTTGACTAGAGAGAAATATAACAGGAATAAACTGCGGTTCTGGGGAAGCAAGAGCCCACGCTACGATGACGTTAGGATGTGCTAAGTGCAACAATTCCCACTTCAAAGACAGGCCAGGGCTACAGTACAGTGTGGCGTCTGTTGGAGCCCCGGTGGACCATGTTAAGACAACGCTGGCCTATGGGAGTCCAGGGAAGCTGGCAGGGCAGATGTAGTCAGACGCTTTGATCGCTGCCCAAAGCCTGCAGTTGACAAACGACAAATGGAAAAGGAACCTGGACTGGATACGCGATCTAACAGGTACATGCACCCATAAACACGCTGAAATGTCAGTGGTAACACCAACTCCCCCTGGATGCACGGGGAGGTACGGGCGGCCGCACAATAAAAGATGTGTGTTGAACGAACCCAGCGTCCGTCCCACATCGAGCTTCCTGCCTCCCCCCACGAACCCCCAGATGACAGGAGATTCAGCAGCCATTTGTTTTAATAACTGCTCTTATTTTCTCTCCTGCCAGGAGCCATTACCGTAATTCATGCACTGCTGAGTACCCGGAGAGCAGAGCTGCTGTTAATAGCCCTGGACTAGTCCAACGCAAGAGACGCATTGAGGAAGAACACAGAAAAGAAGAATTGGAAGGTGTTGCAAGGAGAGAAAAGGACAAACAGACTACTTTATGGTACCGTGAATGGCTTTCCTTACTAAATTGATTATTTACAGTGCAAACAGTGTTAGCTGGGTTTTGAATGCGGGCCGAGGCTCGCCCGACAAGGAGCCGTTAAGTACGTGGAACATTTCGTCTTGGCAGATTCTCCGCTGACCTCGTGCCTCGTTCAGTTCTGCCTGAACGCTTCACGGTTATGAAAGCGCTCTTCATCACTGTCTGTTTCACATTTGGATATATTGCGCAAATTGGATTTCACTTAGACCACAATGTGCTCCAGAAAATAGCGCAACAGTGACTAATGCACCACTGGGCTTTAATATGCAGATCTTAGAAGGTACTACTAACTACTACTGTAGCTACTCTGTAGCGTTTCAGAGCCCACAGAATCGCCACATTTGCCCAAGCTCACTGTTTATGTTTGAAGTGAAAGCCCACAAAAAATCCTGTTGGGGGGGAGAAGTAGAGATGAGTACCAGCCAGTTGTCTGTCAGGTGTGGGAGGGGGGCATGCACTCAAAAACTAAGTGGGACTTCCACTCCGATGGCTATTCCCGGGCACAAGGAGTGACCTTTAACAATTCTATACAGTATATCAATCAATCAAATTTAATTATCAGCACAAGTTCAGTTATATTTAGTTTACCCTGAAACACAACTCATGCAAAGCAGTATAGGAAAGCTTTGCTCATTCTCGTTATGCAAAGCCTGGTGTGAGATAAGCCATGGCGGTTTACATAACGGTAGCGTGCTGGAGGGCTGGGAGCTACAGCTGGCCACGGCATGAAACTGTCAACAGCAAACATGTAGCCTACAGCCTGTCTTGTTTTGGATTTACATGGGGTTGGGTACGGTTATTCTCAATAACCGCAACCAACCGGTAGATGTGGATTGATTACATCACAAATGCACAGCTCATTCAGAATCTTCAACTGGCTGTGAAGTCTGTGTTGCTATTTCACCAACCTGAAGATACGTGTAGAACGTGCTTGCATGTCTCCACACGTAGCTTGGACACAATGGAGGCCTCATCTCTGACCCTGCTGGAGCAAACTGATTAGATAATTTGACTCATCTGAGTTTTTTTGAAAAACAGAAACAGACACATTGTTAAATGCTAAAAGCTATTCTGTAGCTAAACAAAAATATGACGGAACCTACTCTTATATAAGTTCACCCTTCCTATATATTCCATTGTCTAATACTGTTTACATGCTTTTGTTATTATATTTGTGATGTGGTCACCATACAAAGACAGTCACAGCACCTTGAGGATAGGATGGGTGTTATAAGGTTAGGCCAACCCTGACTGCAGGCCAGCCTGACTACCAAGCGCCCATGTTGGAAAAGAGCAAGTCAAAAGGCCCATATTTTCCACAAGTGTCCAGGCGAAAGACACAGGCTCTCCCCTGGACTGCTCGGGCCGTGAATGTCTTTCAGCAAGAACGCCCGTGCATTCCCTTATTCAAACGTCAAACACATTATCCTTCAATGGAGCGCGCTTTCTTCGCGCTCCACGATTCAGTGGAAATGCAAATGTTAAGGTCCTGCCCTCTGTCTGACAGAGCTATTCACTCCGTCAACTCTACACGCTGACCACCCCAGCTGAACACCCCCCCACCCCCCCACAGCCCTTAGTGACGCTCAACAAACGCACCATGACGCTGTCACTCGAACCACCACTCTCCATTTCCAACCAGACATTCATCTGTCAAACACATTTTGAAAGCATGCTATAAAAACTATTATAATATCCATGGGATTATAACATGCCAACATGCAATATGTATGTATAAAGAATGGTATAAATGTCTATATGCATACTTACAGTACATACACACAGGCTATACAATTCACTGTCCACTGCTACACAGTGTGACTATAGAATGAGTTGCATATTATTCTTTGGAGCTCAAAACAAAACTTCCTCTTAAACTAACTGGAAACCCGCCACAGAACAATGAAGTCACAGAAAAGCATCGTGAAACCCACGCGCACACAAAGAGCAGGCATGTCGGTTATGCATAGTCCTACTACACACAGGGCCCAGTTATAGCTCTATGCCTAAAATTGCCTAAGCCTGAGGGCAATATCTTTCATCTGCACTGTACAGGTTGCAGGTTGTGACAATCTCCATATTTGGAGTGCAGGCCACTGATTGGAGGATCTATATAGTTCCATTGTAAGAGGCAAAGCAGTGCAAGGGCAAGTTCATAGTGTCAGCTGTTTAAGTGACAGGCATGAAGCAATGTTTCCACCTAAATCCCTTTAAGGGGCCTAAGGCATGAGTGAGGCCATTTACGGATCGGTCCCACAAGCCCAGATTGAGCTCAGGTGTGGTTCTCTGACTGGCTGACAACTGCTAAGGCAGGGAAATTAGATTTCCCTCAAGGGCCGCAATGAAAATACGAATGGAAAAATGTCATTCTAGAATTATAGAAATAAAGTGGTTTGATGTTGATCATTATGCTGACACATGCATAAGCGGTTTTTCTTTTTATATCAATCCAACATCTAAGCGCCGACAATTAATGCATAATAAAACAAACACAAACACGTAGGAACTCATCCATATTGCCTTGGGCTATAAAGCATGCCGTTTCATAACTCCTCACCATATTTGAACTGTCCCACCCACGTTGTTTTCATTTGCCAACATTTAGATATCTCAGGATTATTGTTCTTTCCGACTACTGCTCGTCTCCCAATAGAATTTGAGGATTTCATTTTCTAATGAACGAGCGACACCGTGTGGCCAGGTAGTGTCACTACAACAAATAAACTATAGATTAAGCCTACCTTATTTTACGGCATGCACAAAGAGTCCACCAAGGAGCTAGGAGTTAGGCTGGATTCTTGAATAGTGTAGGCTATGTTCATTGCAGTTACAATCTTTTTTGATCCAAAATGGTACATATAAAGAAAATAATGTCCATTTAATCAAACTTTTGTAAACATTTTACAAGCAAAATCAGTAGCCTAATGAGTTGTCTAAGTACTATAGGCGTTTTAGTAGGCTACTTTCATTTAATATGATATTTATGTCTACTATGCAAAGACAAAACAAATATTTGTTTGTCTTTGATATTTACATTTAGGATACATAATTTAGCAGACACATTTATTTAAAGCGTCCTACAATCAGTAGCCTACATTCATCTGGCAGGCATGTCCAATATAGGCTGCAGTATAGGCTATGATATATTCACAAGAAAAACTCATAAGCTATACGGTGAAACGGGTGATTCTATGACCTTTACGGCGCTCAGCCCCTAATGTGAATGTGATCTGTAGCCTTACAAAGACATCTAAATCACAAATGTCACTGTATCAATCAATAATTAACAATAAGTGCTGTTTAAACATTGTAGATGGGGACATGTTAAGTAGGGGGTCTGGGAGTTTAAATTTTTAGCATCAAACACTTATATTTCATGCATTCTGGTGAATTTATATGCACCAAGTTGTGCCTTTTATGCACTAATTTCTGGTGAAAATGTCTCTAAAGCAAAATATCAAATCTGGAAGAGGTGACAATTTAAAATATAACAGAATATAATTCAATAAGGGTCTCAAGCATTCTGTATTGCTTTCAAATTCTCCCACGAAATATTCAACTGTGTGTATGTGCGCATACTTTACCGTTAAAGGGCTGAAACTTTGCTTAAAAATTATTTTAAAATAAATACAAATAAAGTTGAAACAATAGTAGCGAACAAAACACATTCTATGATATGATCAAATAAACACATTTAATCCCAAAAATGTAACACATTTTACAGGGAACATAAAAGTGAGTGATATACAGTACAGTGCCCTCACTATAAATTAGTACATTGTTATAGCCTACAAAGTAGCCTAAGCATAGGACTTCTGCATCTAAAATCAAGCCAAGGAAAGAGGACTCAAACTTTTAGACATCATGCAATCTCAAGTAAAAAATGCAAATAAAATCCATTTGCGCCAAGAAAAGTACATGTGCACGCAAACTCAACAGACTATTTCTAACACCTATGCACCATTCCTCTCATATTTCACCAAACTCTTGATTTTGCAGTCTTGTTAATTGTCCAATCAATGCAGCAGTACACAAATGCATAATGATATAGGCTACTATATTTACCGTAACATTACAAAAAGTGTGTAAGCCTAATTCATGATTTGGAAATATTTATTTTCTGAGCAAAATATCTTTTGTAATTTTAATTGTTCAACTCTGCTGCTGCTGCTTTATGTTATTTTTGGTGTACATTTGTGCATTCTTGCATGCTAAATTGGTATGAATGGGCTAAATGGACAGCAATTATATTTTTTTGTTGAATTATTGAATCCACCACTAGGTGGCAGCAGATCGTTTTTAAGACAAACATCCAAATTACAGTCTGTAATCCATGGAAATAAGCAGGGAGAAGCTTGGGTGCAATATTGAGCACAATTTAATGTAGCCCAACTCTAATGTTTCTACCGTTCCCCATAGACCAATCATGTAAAACAATACCGATGCTTGTGAAGATGCCAATAACGTACATGTTTTCCACATAATGAAAAGCAGATGACCAATGCACTACATTTAGTTTTAGATAAAATGCTGTGCTGGTTCATTGTTAAAACAAATAGCACTGACGTGGAGAACACACTGACAGCTCATCCATCCATGGGGGTGGTTATTCAATAAATTTTACTCTCACTACACACAAATGACAGGCACATGCACACAGAACAACAACAAGAGGGTGAGATAGCATTTAAGATAGCATACAATTATTGTCACCTGCTTGCAAGTACCTGATGGGGGTTGTCTGTCATGTAAGATAACAAATTAAGTGCATATTTCAAGTCAATTTAGAATAAATTGCTTTGATTGACAACATAAGTAACAATCTGAAATGTCCTGATTTTGGAATATGCTGATTAAAACAAAGTGTTCCATGTTAAAAACTATTTATACACACACACTATACATTTTCAGCCAGTTTGACCCAGTACATACTGTACCAAAATACCCCTGAAAGTGGGATTATTTTACATTTTGGGTTCTTAACATTTGGTAAATCAGAGGAAGCAACAATAATGGTGGTAAACCATTCAAAAGGAATCAAAGGGAGCAAAACATGAAATAAACCCGGACTGTTCAAAAACAGTGAACGTCGGGCTTTGCTTTTCTAGAGAATCAGAGGGGTGACAACAGCATCTCTGATTCAGCCTGAAAAGTTCCATAGCACAGCTTTGAGTCCATTTCCACTCCAATGTACCAGAAAACAACAGTTTACACAACCTATCTCAGGTTACAGTGCATTTTTAAAATCCTCTATCACCCGACATCTGATGTCTAAAAACAGTGCCACGCATTCCAAGGATTGAGCAAATTCACATACTAGTGGATAGATTTGAAAAAGTAAAGGGCTTTTCAAACCAACATAACCGGAATGATAAGAGTTGTCTCCGACCTAAACACAATTATTAGAATAATAAGGATTATTACACTAATGAATGGAATGGCTGGAAATCACTGGGCCCATGCCCATTGAAATCTCAATTAGAATTTGAGGTAAGCATTTTTACAAATGCATGAGTTTTAACTTCAGGCACTCTGGAAACCTGCAAAGGAAGTCAGGTTCTGCCTGGTGCTTTACCACGACAGCCATGACTCATTACCATTACCGTAGTAGACAATGACATATCCCCTATTGCTGTAGGAGGTGTGGCTAACTAAAAATATAACCGGAAGCAAGCGCAGGTTACACAGGACTGCCAAATAGAGCTAAACAAAACACAATATATGAATTATTTTGGAAGACAGATTTTCGCATGCAATTTGCAGGCATTAGGGGGCATATGCAAACAGTAGAAAACATTCTTCATGACGTTAAATACACGACACACGGTGCATTGCGAGGTGGGGGGCTGCCCCGCGAGAGCATTTGAAGCTACGTAACTACAGTACTTTGAATTATGATAAATAGCAATACTGTATAATATACACCTTCAAAATAAAAGTGTTCTCAGTCTACATTTTATTATATTTCAGATTGAATAGTTGCCATTCTCTTTTCAACTGGACCAAACCTCCTCCATTTGCAGTCCGTCTACATATCTTTGCATTGCAGTTTAGACATAACATTGCAGCAGTACTCCCCAAGTCGCTCGGAGGAGAACTGGAGGAGCTGTAATAGAGTAATACTGGGGAGGTCACAGGCCTCCTGATGTTGTGCCGCCCGGGCCTCCCCGGCGAAGCAGGCAGTCATGGTGATGAGGTGCGGGTGGCATGGAGCAGGCTGGACATGAGAGACCGGGGCTCTCCTTGCTCCAGTCAGGGTGCTGGGAGCGCACACAGTACACACACGCAGCCCAGTGTGGTGGTCTTGTGTGTACCAGTATCACCCCCACATACCTCCTGCACTGAGGAGAGGCTGTGAAAGGCAGAAGAGGTAGGATTGGGAGAGGGGGGGGGGCATTGGAGAGGGGTTGTTTGGGATTCCATCCATCCATCCATCCATCCATCCATTCATTCAAGCTTCAGGTAGCCATTGGCGCTAGTGCACTCGTCGCCCGGCTCTATCCGTCTCCTCCCTCCGCCACTAGCCCCTCCCCCTTCCCCGGCGACGGAGGAGCAGTCCTCGGGCCCGCCGTGGAAGCGCAGCTGGAGCGTCTTGCGGATGACCAGGCGCTCCACAATGAAGGAGGCGCAGAACCACGGCAGGGCGTACTCGGCCGTGATCAGCCCCATGAAATTGTAGCGGAACTGGGAGTAGTCCCAGGGGCAGGCGCCGAACTGCGTCAGCAGGAGCCCCGTGGCCAGCTCCCACAGGTACGTCCACAGCGTGTAGATGACGCAGCGTAGTAGGACGGGGCAGCGGCCACGCAGGCCCAGGTACATGCGCTCCACGATCATGATGCACGTGCCGTAGATGAAGAGCGCCCACACGCTGGTCACGCCCGGGAACTTCCAGTTGCAGTTGACCGCGAACTCCCAGGCGGCGGTGAACATCACCTCGCAGAAGTAGCCGTGGATGGCGTACAGGTACCAGCGCGACAGGGGCGTCAGCGGCACGGGGGATTCCGGCGTCGCCATTGGCTCGCCCTGTTGTCTCTCGCCCGCCCGCCGTCTCCCTCCACCAATGAGATGCAGACCTGGGGGAGGGGGGGTGACAAGGATAGATCTGTTAGCTTGGCTCTAAGGCCTGTCACGATATCTACTTTTGTTGGGCGACATATTGTCCAAGAAATAATTGCGATAAACAATATTATTGTCAGAATCATGTAAACAATGTTGGTCCACTATTGTGATGTGACATCAAATGTTTGTTATGATTGGTTAAACCAATGTCACTGCTTGGCTAAGTATTAAAAATAAACATCGAAGGATAGCAGGGAAAACACTGATAAGAACAGAACGGTGAAATGGGAGACAACCAGGGTGGTCCCGGAGTTACTCAAGAGCTCTGTCTGTGTGTGGCACATATGTAGCTTGAGCAGCGTATGGAAGGTATAATTCCATCATCTCACCACATCACGTGTTGTTTTTCCACCCCTTCCCCCAGTTTGACGCACACAGGCTTTACTATCAGGTGTCACGAGGCCCTTGCTGGGATGGATCCTACGCCATTAAACACCATGTCTGATACTATAAGGCAGCTCAATACAGAGGAGCCAGGAAATCCAACATCCACGCATATGACTGTGTATATAGTGTGTATCCTGTACTGTATAATAGTATACAACGCCCCAAAGGAAACAAATACCAACACAAACATATACAATGGTTCAGCTCTGTAAAATGCATGCTCAAAGAGTTTAGGACTATAAATGCTTCTTTGATGAACAAAAGCAGATTGTTGTGTTTCATATTTGTGCTCTTTTTTGTCCTGAAAAGACCAGCTGTGGAGCAAGGGAAGCCAATGGGGATTCGCACATTTCTCCAAAAGACAGAACAAAGGCTCCGTGTGAGGAACTGTGGCACCGGGCTGGACCCAATGACCTCGCTAAACCACATACACCCATTGGAAACCCACACCATCTCTTCATCTCGCCTGTGCGATTCCAGTGTGTGTACTAGTCGGGACTGTCCTTGAATTTAAGTTTGAAACAATCGTTTTGCTTTGAAACTCTCAGAGAGCATGCCCCATCCCATAATGGAGTTCCGACTATCGTTTGCTTTCCTCTCTGCCCCTCCTCAACAGAGCTCAGACTAGACATCACACCCCTATTAGTTATAGTTACAGTTCAGACAGAACTAGCACACACATTTGCATGTTTCTGGAGTGTGATATTACACAATTAGTCACCGAGCGTACCGAAAGTCATTTTTTAGTTAAAGGTCTTAAAAAGGTGGAGTCAGCAATGGTAAACTAATACACTTTTTTTGTATTGGCCCTTTCTTTATGCATTCTGAAAAAATAATCTGGTGTGTCTACACAGTGCGTGCTCTTTAAACAGACTGCACCACACAACAACACCATCCCAGCCTTCGCAATGCGTTTCCACCCTGTATGGCATTGAAGGGAGAGGTGTTTTTGTTTTGCTCGAGTTCAAACATCAACAAGCTTTCTCCAGAATGGCTGACTATACCTTTAAATTTCACATAACAATCACTCAAATGCATGTCAGTGCTCTGGTTTGTCCAAGCTATGTTGTTCACCTTTGCTCTGTTTTGTTCCATCACCCCTGCTATCCTACCCTCTGTCCATCTTTCCTCATTACGTGGAAATGGGTCTTACAGTCCAGCTTGTCACAGAGCGTAACATAACCCTGGTGAAACCACATATAGATACACACAGAAGACTGGAGTGTATTTTTACACTGCCTTTGAGCCATATGTAGACATCCATTTTGTTTATTGCTAGACTTAGACGTTGACTTTTGGACATACGGCTGTCTGTCTACATTTATAGCTGGCTGACAGGAAGGTTCGAGATATGGCCTAATGTACCCACAAGGAAACAAAGTGATATGGTACTATTGTTATACACTTTATGACTTATATTTATGACTTGATGACTGCATTTATAGCATGCATGATTTAGGAAATATTTATCGCCATTAGACAAACAGTTTTTATTTAATACCCCTACCCACTCCTATCTATAAAAGGAATGGCTAATCCATTTTCTCAGAATGACACACGGGTGACTATTTGATGCTGCAGCTGTTGTACACACACACACACACACACAGTTTGTTCACCAACAGCAGCCAGAAGCATTGATCTGTGTGTGCGCCCCCCCCCAGCATCCGTAGCTGCTGCACTACAGCTCTGCATTGAACCATGCAACCTGACATCAAAGCAGCAGCGTAATGATTACTGTGGCAGATGTGATAGACACGCCCGCTGTACCTCCCGATGACCACCGGGGGTGTGAGCACGCATGTAATCTGGAAGCACAGCACACGGACTGCAGAAAAACAAGGAGTAACACAGCTCTGTCCACAGTGTGCACGTTGTGGGGAAGAGAGAAGAAGAGAGAGTGAGAGCTTGTCATGTATTTATTAGTGCTCTCACATGACAGTTGCTCGTGTGTGTTTATGCCAGAGACACAAACAGCCTGTTTAACAGAACGTTTTGCTTAAAAGGAGGCCAATAGCTCTACCAGTGGGAAATTCCTCTCACAGCAGGTAAGCAGCAAGCAGGACAGAAAACAAACGATCAGGTTCAGCAGAGGCTGACTTATGCGAGATCTTGATGGTTTTCTGTTGTTGAGGTCCCTCACTTACTGTGGCCACAGCACAGCTGCGCTCTCTTAATTAAACCAGAGATCAAACACATCCCTGACCTCACATTATGACATAACCCCTGCTTGTGTAGAAGATGAGAGTGTGGCTAAGGCACAGAGGCCAGCGTCAAGGCCGAATGGCTGGGCAGTGAGGCAGAAGAGCATAGAGGATGCTGGTGTAATCCCCAAGGCCAGCAGCACTGAACTGGAGGGATAATCACTTTTCTAAATATTCTCTAATTCTAATGCAACTGTCTTTCATAATTATGTGTGAGTATGTAAACTCACAATAAAGCAACATTGTGTTTTAATTCAAATGTGCGTATACATGGATGCTATAGCCTGGATGCTATAGCCTAGCTTGCAATATCTCAGATGGGAATGACAAAAAAAATACACCACGCCCTCCTCGTGTAAGCATCCCTGCTTAAGTGCACTCACTGTACGTCACTTTGGACAAATGCATCTGCCAAATATTTGCAAAAGACCAGGTTTTGCAGCTGCAAGCCCATTCAATAGCACTCATGTTACAAACCAATACAAACAACCCACCCTGTATATATGGCTGACAATTACATAGAGGGGAAAATGGCTGTAACAGTGATGACAGACATGCTGCTCCAGTTTCAAAAGGTCCCGACCGGCACCCTATTGTCCTCAATACGGTAGCTGCGGGCTTGATGAGAGATACATAGAATGTGGGACGTCACCCATGTGCCTGTATCAACATTACCTGATGGGGGCTATAATGCGCACAGTACAGGAGATGGTTTTATTGCTTCCATTATCTGATATAAGACTCATCGTAAGGATGCCCATCCAACCACACGTGTCTGTGTGATTATAAAGTGATGGAGTAAGTGAAGCATAGATATGAGAGAGAGAGAGAGAGAGAGAGAGAGAGAGAGAGAGAGAGAGAGAGAGAGAGAGAGAGAGAGAGAGAGA
>JAODTR010000015.1:760912-793507 GCA_025399935.1 Amblyopsis rosae
TGAATCTCAGCAAGGAAAATATTTGATAAGTGACTCATGGCAGTCTCACACAAAAAACACACACACACACACACCTCTTCAATGATCCATGACAGAAGCTGAAAATAACCTCCAAAATGTCCCGCTAAAGACTTGAGGTTTCCCATGTGCACAGACACACACACACGCGTTTCGTTGACAAGTCCACCGATTTCGCCCCCATACCCTCTTCTGCTTGTCCCTAATGGCAGAAGGCTGCAGTAACGCAGGATACAGCACACACCCATGAGGCGCACAGCCAACCATTCCTGACATGCTTTTTTAACATATTGCACATGTCTGAAAGCCATTGGCTGTATAGCTTGGCCAAGCACAGTTGGGACTGACAGGACCATATAGGAAAAACTTACACAAACATGGCAGCATATAGAACCCAATCTGCTTCCAGTGTACCAACAGCAGCTCTTTATATCCTTATTTAGCCCACTGACTAATCAACATCATCATGGTTGCATAGATGATCATTGAATGCTGTAATCTGCATCTCTAAACTTTTTTTTTTTTATAACGTAGATGTCAAAGTAGCCTTCGGTTTGGTAGAAAACCCCAGAACATTTCGATGTACACCTAAGTGATTTTGGCTTGACTGTAATCTGACATACTGAGCAATACCTTCTAAAAGTGTAAAAAAAACTGTTTGTGAATAACATGTTACTATATAGTAATATTTTTCATGTGTATTTTAGTCATATCAGACAACTGCATAGGCTACAAAAGTAGGACCATGTTTAACCTATTTTAAAATCATCTACAGAGAAGTGCACAGCACATTACAGATGTTCTTTTACAATGGCAACAGTGGTTAAAGGCAGGGTCAGTCATTCTTGCTAACTTCAAGCTCAAATCAAAACAGTATTGCTCCGCGGTCCTCCGCCTCACACATCCAACTCCAGATCGGATCCAGTGTCACTAGTCATATGACACTGGCTGGAGGGTGAACCTCACGTTTTTAGATAGTGGGGAAAACCCACGCAGACACGGGGAGAACATGCAAACTCCACACAGAAAGGGGGACCTTCTTGCTGTGAGGCCACAGTGCTATCCACTGGGCCACCGTGTTGAGAAGACTGGACACTCCAGTTACAAGACTTCTGAGATGCGCAGCCTGCGCCAGGCCAACAAATGACTTAATTTATATATGAATACAAGACAAAACCAGAACCGGCAAAATAATAATAATAATAAAAAAACACGGCTATTGGAATGGACCAAGTTAAATCACTGTATCCCTAATTAAGAGAAAGTCTAAGACCACACACATACAAAACACACGGAGCACAAAAATAAACCAAAAAAACACAATTAACACTGGATTAACACTGGTTCTTAAAACAGCACTGGCTCTACACAGCCTGACGCTGTGTGGTTCAGTAAAACAAAAACTCTCCCTCTTTCTGTCGCACATGCCCAGTTTCTCACACACGTAATGTACCACACACACACAGACTTACCCAAACTCGTGAATGCACGCACACATGCGTGTTCCTTCTAGGACACATGCTGAATGATTCAGAAGCAAAGAACCATACACACGCGCGCGCATATAAATGCATCACACAAATACGATTAAAACAAGACCCATTCTCACTCTCACACACACACACACACACACACACACACACACAGTCACTCTGGCCCACCATGCCCAGCCAAAGGAAAGTCGCTTCTTCTGCATGCCGGTGATGGCAGAGCTGCAGTTTCCACTGTTTCTATCTGGTCCAGTGACCTAAATCAAACACGCCTCCGCTGAATTACTTTTTCCCCCCTCAATTTGAAATCCTCTTAGACGCAGATCTGGCAGGGTATGAAGTACTCCATGTGGTTAGGTTATTCTTGAAGCGAATTACAATTACATTTTAGCATCTGCACAGAGATAATTGTGAATTACAATTACATTTGAGCTAGTTACACAATTTTCACATACAAATAAAATACATTAAATTAAAATTAAACTGGCATCTCTGCACAGAGATAAAGTTCCTATTCGATAAATGCTAATAAGCAGTTTATAATAGAATCTTCAAATAACGGATGAGTGGAAGTTATCTAGAAAGTCTTATTTCAGACTTTCACACTGTCTGCACGTTTTGTGCAGACAGAAGTATAATAAAGACACATTCTTAAAAACACGCTTTTATCTACATGTCTGTAAATCTATCATGAGAGACAAATTCATCAAATAAAAGAACTTTGGTTGATCCTTTTATTATTTTGGCCTTTCCATGGTGGTCAAATCTGCAAAATACCTCATGAAATAAGAGAGACAATTTGGTGCCTGGCTCAATGGCATTCCTACAGTGAAGATTAAAGCATGTCATGTTACAGTATATCAGTCTGACTCTACAGATGAATGGCTACACAAGTGCATCCCTGGTTCCTCAGCAGTGCTGTGGATCTAGAAAGTAGTTAGCCGGGGGCACCAGCTCAGGTCACCTTCGAGAGAGAGGGCGAGAGAGAGCGAGAGAGAGGTAACCAGGCAGTCGGGAAAGGAATCTGCCTTGCCACAACATTCTTACCGCGAAATACAAGGTCGTCTACTGTCTCCAGAGAGTAGCGGCCATCTTTGATTTACTCTTCCCTGACCCTCTTGTTTTGTCTTTCTCTGCCTGTCTGCTTATCGCTCTCGCTCCATTTCCTTCCGTCCCTGTTCCCTGTTTATCTATTGTCTCCCTATCCGTCTCTCTCTTTAACTACTCCTCCATATATCTGTAAAGAAGGGTTCGGTGCGTGAGGCAGCACAAACCCACGCAGCCTGTTTAAGCTGGAGCCTAGCAGAACCAGGTGCGTTGGTCAGTACCAACAGGTACAATAGCACAAAGCCCTCCACAAGCTGTGCACAAACACACTACAAACACATACAGGCTACACAAGCACCCACGCCACACAAACAAGACACTTAGGAAAACGTAATGTTAAGAAACATAGATAATAAAGGGACAGAGAGAGCAGAGAGAGAAACACAGAAGAACACACAGAATGTCCTAGTAATAAAATAAATATCTGCCACCCACCACCACCAGCGATTTCATGACTGTGACTCGTGTGATTGTACATGAAGCATAACAACAACTTCTCAATAGAAGAATAACCGATAGAGAACACTCAACAAGGCCAGCATTGAGTAGCGGAGCGGCTTTGGAGAGGCTTCATGCTGAATGTTGTCTGTCTCGGTTATTGTCAGTCACTCACTGGCGTGTTTGTCTGCCAGGGCGATGAGTGTGCTGGAGATGTCCCTGCGTCGGTAAAAACACACCACTTTGGCCTCCACGTTCCCATTGGCTGTCTGCAAAACAGAGACAACCGGCGTTACCACGGCAACAAGTGTTTCTGCACGCCGAATAAATGCACAGTCTTGTGACGCGCGCACACACGAAGCCCATGGGTGAAGCTCGTTAAACGTTTGGCGGAACACAGTGCTGGGCAAAAAAACACCCAACCACAAGCAGCGTTAAAAGTATGAGGACACTGTAGTGAGTTCGGCCTATGGAGGCCCATTCCTGGGTAATGTATGTCTGATGTGGCCACAAGAAAGAAACCAGCAGTCTCTCATTCATACACACATAAAATACTGAAAAATCAATAGTCAGCCAGCTAGGGTTTAAAACAGCTCCCGCTCTTTGTAAAAAGAGTTTGCGCACCTGTTTGATTTGACAGTCTAGGTGTTGAATACAAAGATGACAACTACATCTAGCATTATGTTTATAATTGTTTGCTTCAGGTACACTATGAATAACGTTAGTACATTTCCCCACCCCACAATTGTAACTGAAGGACCATGCTAATGGCGGTGAAGGTAAGATTAGCGTGAAAACTATATTTACCAATTAGCGCGGAAAACAGGACTAGACTTCAAAAGCTCCAAACTATCCCTTCAGAAAGAGAACGGAACGACCAGGAAAAAAGTGTCTCCCGCACTACAACTTTCCAAACACATTTTGGAGAAACATAATTATTGCAGGCATTAGGGTTGCCTGTAATAAGAGGTTCCCGGGTTCTAATACGCTAGCTGTCAAATCACACACATGGTAACACATCTTTCCATGGCACTTAAAGGCAGCAGAGGAGGTATCACTTCTGCTGCTGTGGTTAGCAGATCATTCTTCAAGTGACAAGTACAAATTTGCTAATAGAATCCTGGAGAGGTCTGCAGCTGCAATGTGCGCATCTAATCTTTGTTTACACTTTTTGTCCTATATACAAGGCCTGGATGTCATTACTGTTTGTTCTTCTTCCTCACTCAGCATGCTGAAGCTTGTGGCTGAGAGACACTGACCTCCCCAAGGAGGAGCGAGAGAGAGAGGGAGCATGACAGTGACAGGCAGAACAGAAGGCCCAGTTGGAGCTCTGTGTCAATCACATTAAACAGCCTTCACGTGATCCTCTCCCAGCCTGGGACCAATAGCCAACAGTGGGCACCTGTTACCAGTCTACTGAGACAGTATTCCAGGTTGCAAGGTGCCTTGCTTCCTTCCTTCCTTCCTTCCTGTGACAGTTTAGTTGGAAAACTAACACAGCCCCCAGTGTTGTCTTCACAACACAACCATCATATGTTGTCCATTTTGAGGAAAAAATACCTTCAGGTATTGTGTCGAGAACAAATGATTGTGCAGAATAACCTGGTTAAGAGGCTAACAGCTGTGCAAGAGTCATGTCAGCCATACAATACAAACACAAGCAATAGAGCAAAACATACAATAATTCAATAAATTACTTCGAAACCTCATTCAGGGAAAGGAATTAACTATACATTTGCAGCTGGGGTTTAACACATTGAGAATGGACGCAACATTTGCGTGCTTCTCTGTTTATGCGCTCTCCGGAACGAATGAGACAACACGTTTGAGATTGTGTCGTTGTTTTGAAGACACAGTGCAGATTAAATGCATCGTAATGAAGCTGAAATACACGCGGGAAGTTCAATTAATTATTAATTATGCATTATTAGTCTGTGTGGACCACAACGTTTCCAAAGCTAAAGCAAAAGACTGAAGATCTAATATGCACGAGCGAGTGACAATGACGCAGTCACAGACTACGCTACGGAAGACAAAAACCAACCAGATTATGATTTTGACTGCTGACGCTAGCCAAGGCTCAGTAGGTACAATACATGTTTGAGCAGGATTACAGCGTTCAGTGTCACGATAACGAGAAAACAAGGAAATAACCGTAATTACCCACACTGGAGCCAAACTCTGTCCGTAATAATAATAATGACGATGATACAGTAATAAAAAAAAGATAATACATATATGCTAATAAATAATACTGTAAGTGTAATATGTGTAGAAATGTGAACAATGCATTTACATTTACAGATTTTAGTCAATTAATGTTAAGATTGGTACAATGGCAATCCTTTACAATTCAAACCACATTTTGAAGCTCTCAAATGCTTTTATTTAATCTGCTACAGAGGCTTAGTAATAAAGGTTTTAGTGAACATAGACAAAATCAAGTTCTTAAAAAAAAATCCTCAGGCTTTAGGAAGTCGTTTCAAATTATGCCTTAGGTTTTAAGTTTGTTTGAGCTCCTAACGTCTTAATGTTAAGCAAGCCTATTTATATCTAAAATATATATTTCCCCATATTGAGTGCATAGACTTCAATTATCACTTTGTTTATTTTAAATTGAGCAAAGATTTTAACTAAGAAACTATGTTCCATTAGAGATCCATGATTAATTTATTTGATAGTATTATAATGGGATTTTGCATTCACAAATAGAAAGTTATGTTCAAGAACATGGAACTAAATTGCCCAATTGAAATTTGAGATATTTGTTAAAAAATAGAAATTAATTTGTTTCCACATATTTACACAAAGTGAACACATTCATCTAAAAAAGGAGTTCATTTAGGCTATACCTTTAAAACCACATAAAGAACACCAGATGTTGGACACAGAGGTGCAGGTTAGACATCTTTGCTCGTGTAGGCTGAAACTCTCTGGGAGTGAATCCACAACATGTCAGGTTGGAGTAAACCACCCTAAACACTAACCATACTGACCCGTTTAAATAAAATAAAGAATTAAATTGAAAATACATTCAAAATCCTAAATGCCCCTATAGGGGCCCTGATTCAGACAAACAGAGATATGGGGGTGGGTGTCACGTTTGAGCTAGATGTGCTCACCTTGTTCAGCTCCTCTATCCTCCGGATCAGCAGTGGGTTACTGGACGAGTTCTCAAAATAAACATAATCTGCAGACAAGAGACAGAGCGGAGAGGCGGGGATGGTAAAGGGAAGAAAAGAGCGGAGAAATGGAGAGAACGTCAGTCAGTGTCAGGTCATGCAAGAGTTTGGAGCAATTTCCTGCTGAAAGAAACCACGACAGCTTAATTAGCCAATGGGGAAGGGCAAAAGAGACATCCAGCCAATGTTGGCTTAACCTGATTAGGGTAATTTCATACACAGCAGCTCCAGCTATAGTTGGGAGGTCTAACATGGCATTGTGTGTGCATGAACGCACGTGCAAATAGATCTGGCTCTGCCAGCCTTCCATTCACACTGTAGCCTTGCATTACCCGGCCACCTCATGCTTTCTTTGTCCAGCACGCGCCTGCATCCAGTGTGAGCGCTTGTGCGTGCGTCAGCCTCTGCAGCTCTATGAATGTACATTTAGTTGTGTACAAATGCATGTGTGCATATACAAGGCTGTGTGTGCGTGCGTGCGCGTACGGCTCCTCTCCAGACCACTATGAGGCGTAGCTCTCCCCAGGATGTCGGCACAAGCCTCATGGTGGGGTGTCTGCTCTTAGCCCTGCATACGTCATGGCTGAGATTATAGCCCTCACTTGGTAGTGGGCCTGGAGCCACACTGGAGCCCCCCCCGTGTCCAATGCATAAGGAGAGCAGCATGCTTCTGTCATGTGTACAGTAGGTAATGTCCCAGTCCAATGTCAACTCAACATGCCTCATTTTGGCAGATTTGCAGGCGGCATCGTCTTTCACCGAGACGCCAATCCAGCAGTGCCGCTCATCTGACAAACTGCTGACAGTCAAAGTGGGCAGAAGAGTTTGTTTATAAATTAATAATAATAATAATAATAAGTATATGTATAAATAACCATTTCATAATAAGCATTAGTTATTTATGAGTTAAACTTCTCTTTAAATGTAATCTGGCCTTCCTCTCCGTGAACGATGAGTATTATTGCAGACCTCCGGAGCTAGGCTAATATAGACCGGTGACAAAGCACCAGAGGCACACATTACACACCCCTCAAAATATTGGTAATATTACACACTGCAGCTCCGGTGCTCTGTGGTCGAGGACGGAACACCACGACACAGCAACACGCCTGCTTTGGTGAAGTGATGCAGCATGCACACTTAGTTCAGAGGCTGTACCCAATGCAATTTTAAACCGTGACCTTCTAAGGCATCTTCTTAGTTGCCTATGGAGGCAGCTGCCTAGTAAGGTTAACTCACGTGCACATGTTATGATGGTCGCACAAGTGCTATATCTTTTTCTCTGGGCCTATTATGACCCTTGGCCATTGACTCTGGTATGTATCATGCTGTATGTATCATAATGGCACACACAGAATAGGATGCCCTTAACTCAATCTGCACATGATGTGCTCCAAACTGCTCTTTGTAAAAAAAAAAAAAAGAAGAAGCCGTCGAGAAATGTGCAAAGTGTAGTCTGGCGGCCGTCCATTTTGCTCAAAATCATCCCACCGGGGATGATCGCCTCTTCAAGTTGGTCATTAGTCTCTCTCTCTCTCTCTCTCAAAAACCAAGCTGTGGAGAAGAACATCACTGCTCAGCCATAGGAGCCTGAACATACAGAACGATGCTGCGGTAAACAGGCACACTGAGGAATAACTGAGCCGTTCTATGCCAACCGCGGAGCGAGGGAGGATATATTTCACATATGCTCATTTTCCACCATGGAAGGGGCAGATAGACTGCGTTTCATCAGCAGTGAGCCAGTCGCTCGTTTTCAAAAATCAGTCGGACCTGCCACAGTCATGCTGTTGAGCAAGGCACTTAAACCCACAACTGCTCAGAGGCCACATGCAGACTATGGTTTACAACACTACGGACCTGTGAGCTAACATAACCGCTTCAAAATGAAGACACAAGCCTTCGCATGGCAAACCTTTTTTGGTGTGGGGTTTGGTGATGAATCATCACCATGCAGTAAAGGCACACTCACTCTTTGGCAAGGGCCCATGTGCACGCACACGCATGTTGGTGTGAAGGTGGCACATTGGGCAATACACTACGTCTTCGATACAAAACTGGAGCATGTTTTAACAGCGAACTAGTAGATCCACATGGTTTCTGCGGACGGCGGAAAGCGATGACAGAAAAAAGCAAAGCGGGTTGACTGTGTGTTGCGCTCGGCAATGGAGTTTACAACATGCGAGAAGGTGAAGCTAGCGAACCAGCACTATGGTGACTAGAAGCGAGCGAGCGAGCGAGAGAGCGAGAGAGAGAGGACCTAGAGGCAATAGGCAGTTCCACTGAGCCTCTCCACTCCTGCCAGCCTCCCGCCATCTCAGCCTGCATGTGCCCACAGCCTCTGCTGTACGCCCCTCCCCATCCCCCGCTGCCGCTCTCAGCCAATCAGAAGGCATCGGCGCCCGTGACGCCACAGTGCAGTCGAAATTTGTGTGAGCCAATCAAGGCATGTTGCCGAGCCCCAAAAGAGAGAGAGACTGCTCCGGAGTCTGGGTTAACGCAAACCAGGCCAGGAAGACTGACAGACAAGCAGGCACTGGCAGACAGACAGACAGACAGACAGACAGAGTGGTGAGAATAGAGGGGTGAAGTATTGGGAGGAGTGTTAAGAGAATGAGGAACAATCAAAGAGACAGATACAGAGTGTGCGTACCATGGCTAATACAAGATAAAACGGTTAGGATGGAACCAAAACAGACGTGATCGCCCTGACGGGCAGGTCTGTCTGCACAGCTGAACCAAGTGTGCAAGACAATGGGCGTGAATGGTGATGGAAATAAAAGTAGGTCTACGCAAGAAGCGTGAGACCAGACGTTAGGACATCAGTATGAGGGGTTGGTTGGGAACACTCATGAAGGGTATGAGCTAAAACCATTAGGCAGAAGGTGTTATGGGTGGTGCATGTGTGCATGCGCACATGCAAGCATGAACCGCGGGACAGAACGAGGCACAGCACGCCAGGCACAGACTACGGCTGGAGGTAACTATGGCAATGGCAGGTAATTCAATCCCACACTTTTATTTTCCCCCCTTCACACTTTCATATTGCTCTGCTGTAGTAGTTCTCCTACATCTGATCACCCTACTAGACAGCAGACACCCTACCTGCTTAGATGTAGCACAGTGTTTCCTCTGAAACTTAACTGTAGGCCACCTTCTTGTTGAAGACTTGCCTAGAATGGCATAGTATAGTGACTATATTTTCTATTTGATACCAGGGCTTGTGGAATTCCCATGTCAGATTCAGAGTCATTTCAGTATCTGAAACCAGGTGTGCCAGCTTGGGAATGGGGGCTTTGTCCAAATACAGCGACTATTGGTAACTGCTGTACCCCTCTGTCTGTCTGTCTGTCTGTCTGTCTGTCTGTCTGAAAAATGCTTAAAAGTTTTAAAAAAGTAAAAAAGAAATTGTCTATTCAATACTAGTTTGAGGAGAGAGGGTGATTAATCAAATATACAGGACGTGATTAGCGCAGTCGTTCATCATGCCCCTATCCTGCATCATTACAGCCGAAGTAGCTGCAGTGTCTTATTTAAATTAACTGTAGAGTACAGCAGACATTATCAGAGCAGCACGCAAGCAACAGTTCCCAACAGCTGAAAGTGACTTCCAAAAAAAGAAGACAAAAGCTAGTACATTTTCAGTAGACTAGCATTATGTTTAGGCTAAATTCAGAATACATCTATTCTATCAAGTAGGTTGTTAACACAGAGCCAGAGCGTCTTCATTTCTCACCAGGGAATGTTGGAAAGCACTAGCTCAGGAACAAGTGCCGGAAGAACGGCTTGTTGACTGCATGTGGAAACAAAGACATCAAGGCCTACTCAGGGCTTTTGTCCACACTGCTCTCACATGAGAAGTAATTTCTTTCCTCTATGATGATCCAGCATTGTCTTGCAAAGTGATGGCCATCTTTAGAAAGGCTTTGTTTGGTTGCCAGGTTAGACTGGGTGGAAAGGAGGGAGAGAGTGGATGAGCGGAGGCCAGCCTTTGCTGAAGATTAGGCTGTTGCAGAGGTAGCGCACATACATTGCTGTGTTGTGTTTCAATTAAGGTTACCACCAGGGGTAATTAGTAACCCGTGGTATCCTTGCACGTAAGAATACAATCTGCCTAGAAGTCACCCCAGTTGGATGCTAAAGTATGGAGCCCATATCTGGACTCAACAGGCAGAAAGCGTAATCTTCAAGCCGCATTGACAGGTAAGCCCAAAATGTACCAACCACATCCATAACTGGCACGTTCTCTAGGCCTGCAGCCAGTGTCATCCAGACAATGTTAAATATTACATCCAAGTCTGGGTACAGTATCATAGATCAAGATGTAACTTGCTCCTTCTCCTAACAAGTACGTGTGTGTGTGTGTTATTAGTTACCAGTAACTTCAATTTCCAAGCATTCAAAGAAGAGAGTCAAGACTCTTGTGGAAGAGAGTTGTCGGTTCTTAACATTGTACTAGGTACTGTATGAATGTGGTTGGTTTTTGCATCCATTCTAACCTTACAGACACACACAGGCCTATTCATAACTGCTCCTTTACGCAACAATGTATTGTGGTCAAATGTAATCCCAGTTGGCCAATGTATTGTAATTGTGGTAATAATTAGTCCAAATATGGGCTGCTGGTCACATACATTACATTACTGTGGCCTAGTAGGACATCCACATCTACATGATTGTACCAGCCTGGTGTCAGAACGTACCAGGTAAGCAAGTATAGTCACACAAGAATACCCCCCCCCCCCCATCTAATTTCTGCTATTGTAGAACTATGACTCACATGAAATGAAACATATTTCCAAGAAACCAATGGGGATGTGATGCAGGATAACATAATGTAATGCAACTCAAAGGGGAGTTTGACATGTATGAAATAAGAAATGCATGGTGTGTGATGAAAATATTATTCAATGTTATTATTTGTGTTGCTGCTGCTGTTGTTGTTTTTATCCATTATAACAACAACCATTATAACAACAACAACCAGTGTTCATATGTTATACTAACACACTGAACGCTTTGCTTGTTTCATTTTGATATTAATACATCTATCTTCTGCTGCAGCCGGTAACTTTAGTCCACAGCCAGCAGCTCTTACTCGGCACAGACCTAGCCATCTGCAGCTTTACAGTACCCTGTGCACCGGTACCGGTAGAGCTCCGGGTAGCCCTGCTACATTAGCTGGTTGGCACGCCAAACTTTTGAAAGCTGCTCGCCGTCATAACTTACATATTTAGAAAAACACATTCATGTTAAGTTGTATATTGGGTAGCTCATCATTTGAGTAGTTGGCACTGTTAGTCGAAAGTTCAAATAACGACATTCAAAAGAAGGCAGATAATCCGTTAGGTTCTGTAGCGACACACTACTCTTCCTCACCATCCTCCTCCTCACACAGTCACCATCCTCATCCTCTGTGAAGCACAGGGCTCTTTAGCTTTAGGAAATAAAATAGGAAGGATAGACCACGCTGTAAACCCTGCGACGAAGCATGGCGAAAGCGTCACCAATGATTACGAAATCTTTTAAAAACGTTGCCCCTTACCTCCAACCCGGTACATATTGGCTGCCATGACTGCCCCGGACCCTGGCTTCTCCAGGTAGAGGGGGTATCTCTCTCTGCCGTGGCCGTGTTACCACTGCCGCCGCTCTGTGTTGGAAAATGGTGGATTGATCAATACGAAGCAGACTAGTCGAGCTATCTTAAAGAGACAGTACACATATATTTCCAAACCGAACTTTGGTGGTCGACGTCTCTATTATCGCAGGGCCCCTGAACCCGCGTAAAATTTGTATACGGTTCGTAACAAAGCGGTTCCCCCCTGGAAGTCTGTGCACAGACCGGTGGCGTACCGAAAATGTTCCCCGCGCCGAAAGTGTTCCTTTACCTGCACTAGACCAACGTATAGCCATAAAGAAAATATGTGTGCAACAATGCAACTTAAAACTATTTTTGTCCAATAGAAATGGAAATTGCAAAGGGATTTTGTGTTAGAAATTAATTAGACACAGAAATTACTATTAATTAGCACCATCTGAATTTCAAGAGGTTGAGTTATCCAACAATATAACGTTTTACAGCCAGGGTGTTGTTGGCTTTCGTGGCTGCTTGCTGCTTTGCAGATACTGTTTGAAGATGCATTCACTTATTCTGCTTCCAGATGTTACTGCAGTCGGCAAAACAGTCAGAACAGCAGGCAGAAAGAGAGACAGGGACATGCATGTAGTACAGACACTAGCCAGTGCAGGTGTTCTCTCTAATGAATCCTGGTGAGAGCTGGGCTGTGCTAGACAGGGTCAACTGAGACTGCTATTCTGGCTGTGGATGCAGGCCTGAAGGGTGACCTATGCCCTCCTATACTTTCCTTAACACCACTCTTTCTTGTTCTCTCCTCACTCTCTTTATCTTAGTCTAATTTTCTCTTTCAGACAATATTTTCCATTCTTTCTCTGTCACTCAGTCTTTAGTCTCTGCACCTTCATTTCTTTTTGAGGCATTCCTCTACTTTGCAGATAAACTGTAAGTGACAAATGCGGATAGAGGAAGTGATCTTCAAGGCAGATACCACCCATTTGTTTGAGTGTACACCTTCATTCTGTAGTTCCTCCAGTGGAGCTTGTGATTGGATTCAGCCACTCACCGGAGGTGGTTGAATAATAGGACTATTATTAGAGTACACACCTCCCCTCCACACCAAGCAGAAAACCTTTGCATAGGTGCCCTGTACTGTATACGCTGACGATAGAAAAATAAGTTGCCATCGTCATTACTTTTATTACCAAACCGAGGGAAGAAAGCAAAGGCTGGAATGACCTGTGTGAGCCTGTGTTCAGCCAGGTCGGTGACATCTAGGCTACACCTCAATCAGCATCAGAGAATTTGTCACAGAAACATCATCACATACACCCAGTGACTCATCAGTTGTAGGGACAGAGAATGTAAATGAATAGACATCACACATGTAGTATAAATGTGACACTATACAGGATACAACGGGAATTGCCTATTAGGAGCTATTACAGCAATACAGCAAGACCTCACACCTTCAAGTTGCTCAACCTTGCAGTGAGTGTGGGAGGTGTCACCATCATGAAAAAAAATTAAAATAAGTATTGGTCAATCACAGCCAACTGACACTGCAGTAGTCTACAGGAAGCCATTTTGTTTATTAACTCACATTATTAGGGCCTACTGATCTGAATATGAGTAGCCCCAAACTATATTTTACTGACTCTGTTATATTGATTTCCCTTTTACTTTGTGGTTATTCACGAATTATGAAATGTGAACGTTTGTGAGGACAGCATGTATTTACATATATATTTCAATAGGAGGCACTACTACCAAGCTTTACATTATTGAGTCACTGTGCTTGTTAGCCTTGTGCATTAAACCAAGGCACTACCTGGTGTAGATTATTTGTTATTTAGAAAAGGACCCGGGACAGTTGATCAACCAACCACCAACATACATTTAATAATAAAATCCATTCATTATACAGTAAAAGTAAAACGAAAAAGTTAATAATTTCCACCACCAGGTGTCAGCACCACGTCACCTTTCTTTATTGTCCAAGATATTCATACAGAAAACTGTCTTATATTTAATGATTAATTTCTCTTTGTTTAATCTCTCTCTCTCTCTCTCTCTCTCTCTCTCTCTCTCTCTCTCTCTCTCTCTCTCTCTGCATATCATGTATATATGTCTGCCCTATAAGCAAATTTGAACACCATTTTATAGGATTTGGAGACTACAGCAGCAAGATAATTACAGTAAGATTTAATGAAATAAAGGAGCCAATCTTTAAATAGGCCTTTTTAAGAATTAATAACCATACCAGTATTACATGCCAAGTCTCTGCAGACACTTGGAAAAAGCCAGGCTTTGAAAGTCTCTCATGAAACCATAGCCCTGCTCCAAAGGGATTAACCATCTCATACATGTGGGCTATTCACTCTGATCTTTGTAGAACGCAAAAGTAATGCAAATGTAAAGACTGTGAAACCAACGAGCTGTGAGAGGAGGTTGTGCGAGGAACAGCTGTAGACAGTGAAATATGTGTCAACCATACACTCTCTGTCCAGTTGCCTTAACAGCTAAGGAACAGTGTCTCCATCTGCCCCACCCTATAACTCACCACCACATGACCAACCTATGCCAAGAATATCAGAAGCCAACACGAGAGCCACACCTTTTCAACTCAGCAACAGCTGGAACCTCCAAATTGCTCTCCATCTTCACATTATACACTGGCAGTTGGTGGACCAGGAAAAACAAACACCATGGTCAGGAATCTGGAATTGCCAACGGGATCAGAAAAGTCTGCAATTGGACATCTATTGGTCCAGTATGTTTGTCATTTCATAGGGTGGCACCATCAGGGTTGGTCTGTTTCAGCTGATGTCAAGGCATTTCCTGTCCACATTCAGAGACTTGTGTGAAATGGTGTACTCAATATTCAACATAACACCAAACATGTTATGTGGTTGGCCTTAATGTGATTGGAGTAGAGAGATCGAAGTGGAAGGGTACTGTACGTCAGAAACAACTATAGTTACAATCCATACATGATGTCACACCTGCAGGTAAATCTGAGTGGCTTGTTTTAAACAATGAGTGGGAAAGTATAAAAGTGGGTGGTGTAACAAAGCATAGGCTTTGGTGTATCGCATGAAGGCTCCTACAAGCACCTAACAACAGGATAAGATCGGTACGCACCTTAGAGGTGCTTATTTTCCACCACTGTGTCTACAGTAATTATACATTGCATGAACTCAACTCAGGGTGTGCACTTTCCTCAAATGGAACGAAGTTGTTAAAATGCTAAATGTGACCACTCCGTTTGACTGGGACCATTACAGTGTTTGGGCAGTTACATCTGAAAGGCCCCTATTAGGAAACTGCACAGAAGAGAAATAATAGCTTTGTTTTAATAGTGAGCTGCCTTATAAGACGTAAGAACTTTGTCAAGGCTGATTTGGTTTTATATGAAACCTGGGCCAAGTGTTAGGATACCTTTCATTGAAATTTTTATTTTAACACATTATAATTTGGCATGGAAAAATGTCAGATAAGAAACACAGACACTACAGAAGCCCCTAAAGGATTTAGGCTTATTTTATGAGATAATGTTTTTGAAAGACAAATTACTTTTTTGGCAAACATAAAGATCATGTCATTTAAATTATTGTGAATTACAGTGAATGTATTTTTAATGTGCTAGCAAAATTGTGAAGTTGTCTGTCTTAAATAGTAAAATTACATTTAAAAAAAAGCATTTATACCAACTCATGCTACATGTAGGCTACATACAATTGCATTTTGTGACTAAATTTGACCGTGTCAACAGTTCAGAAGGCTGCATGTCATGTCCATTAGCTACAGTACGCATTTATGGCTGTTCTCTGCTGAATAAGGTTTGATAAATGTAGCCTACACAGCACATTAAAAAGTTGGAGTCATCAGTAGTGATCACTGATCAAACCAACTGATCATCAGTCAATGATCATTCTACATTAGCACGATGCTCCTGGGGTCAAAGTCTAGTGTTTGGAATATAGAATAATTGATTTAATACAGTTTGTAGCCCTTGCAAATTTTTTCATTCAAAACTGCCCTCAAAACCCACCTCTTCAGACTTGCCTTCCATAACTAACACCCTTCCTGATTCCTTATAGTTCTCTTTCCCACACTTCAGCCCTTTTCAGGTCTTTCCTAATAAATGTTGTTTTTTTGTTTTGTTTTGTAAAGCGACTTAACGTACTTAGAAAAGTGCTATATAAATATAAGTTTTTATTATTATTATGGGAGAATCACAATATGGCAACCAGAGATCAACACCCCCAAGACTCCCTTCTGCTGGCTCCACCGCAGCCTAGCCTTCTTCAGCACATACCCCTTTAAAAATCAGCATGTCACATTCAGTATTTATTTATTTATAATACAAACGCATATAAGTATACTGTGTTTAACTAAAAATAAGCCTTTGCGATAAGACAAAGGAGCTCTAAGCACAGGACAACTTCTTCAGTGGTGGCTGTAAACATGGCAAATGAAACAATATACCCACATCACATTCTGTGGAATCTGAGAGCCACACAGCCCAAGGGTATATTGATGCAGGGGCTGGATATAGGGGCTGCTTGGAGCACGCCTTGATTGAGGCTTTTTGGACCTGGTACTGTACATGCGCTTGTGGAGAATAAACATATTTTTTTTAAGTTTTTTTTTTAAACAGTTTGGCAGGACAACAATCAAAAATTGTAATTATGTTTTCTTACTGTATGTTTACTATGACAGAATGTTCTAAGTACGCAAAAATAAAGAGTGATTTTAAACAGATAAGGCACATTCACATGAACGTAAAGACCACTTTAATTTCACAAAATATTTAAACTTTTGCATTTAATGTGATTTTACAGTGCGTGGACCAAATATCCTTAGTTAGCAAATATGTTCCCCAACTGCCTCCAGATGTGAATCCACAGACATTGATCCTTGTGCAAGTTAAGTGACCTAACCAGAGGGAAACATGTGAATTAGAGACCAAATATAGTAGCTAACTGTCTCCCAAGTTTAATATAAATACCACACACAAATATTGTTGGGCCTAATAGGCAACAACACTTCATTCAAACTATCCCTCTTGCTTTTATTTTTCTCATAAAAACACCCACATATACATACACCATCAACCAGTTCATATGCTGTAGACAAGCTTTTTAGCTTCTCGCTAAATTCCAGAGACGTCTGTGGCCTCTTAAATTACGTGCCTCTGAGTTTAAATAGAGCCAAAACCCCTGCTCTCTGTCCTCATACGTTTGCCTCTCTCCCATGCTTTTGCCAGCTTACAGAGAGAAACAGCATGTTGTGGTCTCAGTCCTGGCTCAATATAGCTGTTCTGTGGGTTCTTCACGAGGACACGCTGTGTCGTTGTCACATGGCTCACGTGGATAATACCTCTATTTGCATCTGTGAGCCCGTGTGCATATGTTGGGATGGGAAGGAGCGGTGGGGTTGGCAAGAAGGAAGCAGGAAGGAAATCACGGCAGAGAGACTAGATTGTCGCTGGCTGGGGAGCAAGGAGATGAGGCACCTGCGTGGCCAGGGATGATATGGTCTGATGGGGTGACACATGGCTTCTATCTGCTGGCACAATCACAGTATTTGGTCGGCATTTCTGGCCCTGGTTGAATAGTTGAATATAATATAATAGTAACATAGACTAAATCAAGCAAATAGCTGCTATTTATATTTAGTTAAGATCACTTTCCCAGGCAGTGACTTGAGAAGTGCAGTCTTTGTTAGGCTGTAGGACTATAGTTAATGCTAGCAAAGAAAAGTAGGCCCATGTCATTTTAGAACCACCCCCTCCCTTATCCCATTACTCCTGTTCTGTTTATGCATGTCTTTCCCAATAGGGCTGCTGTTTGATCTACCCTTGAGAACAGTGTGAGTCTGCAGGCAGGCATCACATCAGAGAAGGACGTCTAGAAGCTGCTGACCTGGATATGTCTGGCCACCCCAGTCCCATAGGCCCTGTACAGTCCTCAACAGCTACAGAGGCCTGTTAGTAGCACACTTAAGGAACGGAGGATGTGTCTGCCATGTGTCAGACACATCCATCCTGTGTCTTATCAAAATACTGCCTCTCACGAGAGAGAGACACACACACAGCAAGAGAGAGAGAGAGAGAGAGAGAGAGAGAGAGAGAGAGAGATTTCAGTATGCCTGTTCTTGTTCAACAGCACCTCACACCTCACATCACATGTGTAAGCCTTTAGTAAGTCACAAAAGCGTGCTGCATACATTTCAGCTATAGTCAGTGCACTTCTGCAAACATTGCCTCCAGGTCCATGAGGCTCTTTAACCTCCTTGCTTCCCTCTATATTATGTTACTCTCTGTATTATTATTGACCTAATGCCCATTCAGTGGGTCTGATTCAGTTCTGTCTGGATGGGCAAAAAACTGCAACTACAGCAAACCGTAGGTGTAATGACCTTCAACATCCTCTGAGAAGAAGACACACTATCGTCTCTAGGAAGAATACTTTATATGGAAGAATGTTCTATTCAGTTCTATTTATCAACTGTTAAAATGTGATACCACATGTAATATGTACATCTACTGTGGGATGGTGACAGGCCAGTGGTCTTGGGAGTCATATCCTGCTGCAATCACAGATTCAATATCTAACATTGGCTTACGTTGTTGCCTAATATGCATCCTATATACCTCTAATTAGGCCTATATAAGTTGCTTTGAATAAATGCATCGGCTAAACTAGTGATCTAACCTCACTTGCTCATAACGGAGGCACAAACCAAACAATAATATAATTTCCAAACCTTTATCGGTATAATTTATTTCACAGTATTCCAGTAATCCATGTCTATTATGCACTGTTTAAAACATGAAACAAACAAAGAATGGTCCTAACACATCTCTGCAACTCATTCTACACCATTCTTGTGACTTGTGACTTTTGGGTCGTTATTATATAGTTCTATGGTCGGCACCCACCGATTGAGAATATGACTGTTAAAAAAACAATGATTCAGTTTCACAGACATTGGATTAATCTTAGTTCAGTCAGGCACGTTTAATGAAGATCTCCATTGTAAAATTCTTAGTCTATAGGAATATAGGCTTAAACCTTGTCTGTATAACTGGAATACTGTCAAATCAAATGTTTCTCAGTTACAAAACTAAATTTTCAGTTGAGATAATTCTATCCTTAGCTCACAATCGTTGAGGTGTGTACAGTAGGCTACATATCCTCAGCTGACAGGCATTTTAAAACAGTGAGCTCAGAGATAAGAAGGAACTGTATGCAGGCTTTCAGGCGGGTGCTAATCAGTAAGGACACTCACTGCAGGGGAAAATAGCACAGGAATGTCCGTTTCTTGACTAGGACCTGCACTGTCACAGGCAAACATCACTGATGTGTTAAATGACCTCAGTCACAAATCCTATGGAAAGAACTGCTGGAGCAACTGATTAAGTCATGTAACTTGAGTCATTATTTTACTGTAATCGTGTCATTAAAGAAATATAACGTGGATGAATTTCTTAAACTTCTCTCCTCCCTTTTAGGTCTAAATGCTGCCCTTCAAGTATCCACAAGCCAGACACGTTTCCTTTCCCAAAGAAATTCCTACAAGTCACCGACTCTGAAAGAGCGCATTGTAGTTCAACCAAACACGGCATACCCAAGTGGCAGAGAAGGGGAAATAGTGGGAGAGCTGGAACCCAACCCCCCCCCCACCCCCCCACCCCACGCCCGCCTCTCCAACCTTCCATGCGCCCTGCTTGGTTTTGAATTAGACAGCGGGCTGAGCTGAATCGAGTGCGAGAGAGAGAGGGAGAGGGAGAGAGGGAGAGAGAGAGCGAGAGAGAGGGAGAGAGGGGGGGGGGGGGGGGGAGGTGTTGTGTCGACATCGACACCATTCACAAATTTAGGCTGCATTTTTGCCTTTGCATTTTTTTGTTTTAGCCTATCTTTTGAGCAAGATAATGCTTTTGTCAAACCATGGTCGTTGGACATGTCTACTACAATTGTATGCATCTTGCCGGACGTCGTGGCGAGGCGGGGCTATGCAAATTAGGAGCGGCGTTCTGGAAGAGAGATGCATCCAGCTTCTGTGAACTGAGCGGGGCACTTGCTCTGGTAAAGACTGTTACAACGTGGACGCTTTTGTAAACAACATAGACCGCTTTTGCTCGCCGAAACATCGCAACATGGCCTCAAAGTGTCCTAAGTGCGACAAGACGGTTTATTTTGGTAAGTGCATTTGTTGCAGTTTTGAATTGACTTTTAATGAATTACCGTCCGAGCCACACGACCAAATACAATGACACTCGAGAAGGAGATCAGTGATAGCGCTCTAGCTGTGTGAACCAGTCCACCGCTGTTGGCTGACTGTCGTTCATTTATCTTTTTGATGTAGCCTATTAGTGGTAAACCTAGTCTAGACTATTCATAACTTCATGGCATTGATAAATTGCCATATATTCTCTAATATAGCCTACTATATTATACTCATATTTAAGACATGTAAACTATGTCTGCAATTACCAAAGGAATTCTAAATAACGTTTGCAGGTTTTATAGGGCGACCTTGGTTTTTGAAACAAGTTTTGTCAATACACTGCTGTGCGTTGCAAATAATTGATAGTCACTCAGTCAGATAGGTAGCCTTTGGGCAAAAGTGGGCAGCTGGCCTAGTCAAAAATAGATTTTGGCTCTAAACGTTTAAAATAACGTAGCCTTTTTATTTATGTTTTTATATGAGAAATAACTTCTAAATAGCCTATCACAAGACTTGCCATGTTGCCATAAAATGTGTTTTGTTTGTCAAATATTTAAACTTGGCAGTTGGGTTTGATTGATAAGCGTCCTTGCCAAATGTAATGATGACATATGGTGAATTTGCTCACTAGCAGAGAAACCTGCTCATGTGTCAGTAGGAGGCACAGCGACTTGTCAACAAAGATGAGAAATCGCCTGGCATGGAGAAAGTGCTTTGATTCACACCCAGCCCCAGCGAGTATATCTCTGTTAGACTTATTATATGGGTAAACCTGTCGAAACATTTTCAAATGCTCATCCTTTCTTTGAAGCAAAAAATGTCAGATTGCAATTCATGTGATTTCAGTAAAGCTTATTGTATGCTGGGAAAGACAAATGTGTACAGTACCTCCATGGTACCATATCCTTTCATCACTTGACAAGTACACAGGACTGCAAATACCCCTTACGTAACAACAGTGGCTGTGAACATCACAACTGCTGCTTATCCTGCAGGTCCCAGCTACCAGACTGGAATAATACGCAGGCAAATAAGATGTGCTGTGCCTACAATACCATTACGCATATGTGAATAATATTCTATCCCTTTGTAGCCTTCATTTGCAGCATCATCTCTGAATGACTCACAGCTAATCCAATGCATATTTATGTTTATATATAACACTGAGATGCAGCCTGTAGAGGAGTTATGTATACTGGTAGTGTGTTGCGTCGTGCATTGGGTGGAGTGTCCTATAATGAATGTCAGTGATGCTGGACAGCTACTGGGAGCAGCCCACTGGCATGGAGTGGAAATCTGCAGCAGACGTCAGCACTGGGGGAGTGAAGGAGCAGAGGACTGTGATATAGAGGCTTCAGTCATGGCAGGGGAGGGACAGAGAGGTCAGGGTGGGAGTGAGGCTCATATGGGCTTTCCTCAGCCTGGTTGGGGACATCAGGTCGATGTCACACAGAGGAATCTTAAACTGCCACTGTAGGAGGAAGTTTCACACCCACACAACTCCTTATGAGACTTAATCTGGATTGAAGGTTGTCTTGACGTTAGGTTACAGGAATTGGTGATAAATTGGCGATAAACTCCAAAGTGAAAGACATCTGCTACTGGCTGACTTAATTGTCTTCTCTAGAATGATATAAATACATAAATGTGACCCTGTTTCTTGTGGTGGAGGAGTAATTCCTGGTGCTGCCACAGTGAAAGGTCTGCCCCGCTGTGAATCCACCTGGTCCTCCAGATGGCATCCCACCACTATCAGATTTGGGCAGCTAGGCGTCAAACCTCACCCTTCTCTTCTTCTGAACAAAACGTCACTTTGCACGCCGGTGGCGAGCCACTGTCTGGAATGGAAACACTTTGGTTTAAGTAAAACGCTTTAATTACTTTCCGTCAGTGACTTTATTGCGCAGCTGTTTGGCAAATGTCTTAATTTTAACGCCACAAAAAACACTAATGTTGACTGTTGCGTTTGAATGTTCATGCCACCTCCTTACAGCTGCCTGTAGCAGGGAGCAATGCCTTTACTGAAATAAGTCTTCGTTATTTATTTTAAGAAGAACAGATATCAAAAAAGAAAGCCGTGCTCACAGGTATAAGAAAGAAGTGTGCGTGCGTGTGTGAGCGTGCGCATGTGAGCGTGTGTGTGCGCGCATGTGTGTGTCCCAAAGTTTACATTGTGACTGCATATTTGTCAGTTCAGTTGGTAGATACTGGGAATACACAGGGGACTATTGACTGACATGTGAGCAGGACACAAACCCTGAGGGAACACAGTGGAATCTAACAGTGGCCTGTGAGAGAGTGCATGCACAGCATAACAGAACACAGCTCACGAAGCATTCAGTGAACATGGATTTGGCTGTGCAGCCCAGTAACAGCAGCGTTGGCTCCCGTGCATGACAAACAGCAGCAGGGGTGTTTAGTGTAACTAAGACAAACGAGAAAATAACCAACTAATGTTGTGCTGTGAGAATCTTTCTCTCTCTTTTGTGCCTCAGGAGTGTTTCGTTTTTTTCAATTTTTATGTGCATGGGGGTAATATTGGTTGTTGTAAGTGGGAGGGGGAGTTAGGATGGCTTTCCTTTATTTAACGCAGAGGCTCTCCAAGTGCCTAATGCTTTATAGAGAAACAACATTCACACAAGGTCCTCACTCATTTGTCCTTTCCTGGGAGCCCTGGTCCTCTCAACAGTGTGGCAGGCCACACTCTTTCCCACACATTTCCTTCATTATCATCAATCCCCCCCCTCCTCCCTTGCTAGATGCTGGAGTAGCCATCTCTCCCCAGGGCAGTCTGAAAGCACCCTGTCACTTACATAACGCCGACCCTTGAGTCGCTGCTGAATAACCTGCGAGCCTCTGTGAAGTGATTCAGCGAGGGTCCTTTCTCTCTGCCCTTTTGGGGCACAAATACGATCCTATAATGGATACGGTGTAAAATCTTAAAAGCCCCCCTCCGGGACAGGTGAAATCACCTAGTTTCTCTTCACTGCAGCTCCAGCTCTTATGTAACAACAGATGAGAATGAGGATTTGTTTTGCTTTGAGGAGATTTTGATTATTAACATTATGAAGCAGTTTCACATTTTATTTTAAGTAGATCATATAATCTTAGTAACAGTTTATTTAAAGGCAAAGCTGTCATTGGTGAATGTGTTTTATACAATTGACAGAGCTACTGGATGAATCCATTAACTACAGTGTCTAGATGTATTGTGTTTGTGCCAGTTCAGGCCCCTTGTCCTATATACTGGCACTCCACTGCAGAATGAATGTTCTACTAGTCTGTAGACTGGTCATGCAGGCCAGGTCTGCCCCTATAACCAGGGAGACAGTGTCCCGGTTGGTTAGAGATGAGAAGCAGTGTGGTGAAACTAAGCCCTAGGCAGGGAGGGAGGTTGAATGAGTTCCTAAAGCAAGGGCTGTTATGGAGCCTTGCTTGCAGCTCTGACCAGCGCAGAGAGAATGTGAGTTAACTATGTCAGCTGGTGGGACTTCATGAGCCCAGCGTCTTTAGCGGAGCGGGGGGCGGGATGGGGAGGAAAACCATAGCGTTGTGACTGAGACGACCTCCGTAGTTGCATCAGCCACAGGCAGGACAGAACACGTGTCCCACAGGCGTTCATGCTTAATCAGAAGCACTGTCAGCAGCACCATGGAGATGATCACGCACCCTGTGAACAAATCAATACCGTAATGCTCAGCACACTACAGTAATGGGCCGGTTAACTTCTGTTCAGTCAAGCAGATTCAAGTCAAACACGTCCTCCCCAATAAGATATTAGCAGCCTATAAACTACTGTTTTGCATTGTGACTTTTTACAATTTAATTAAAGATTTGTCTTCCGTTAATCTCACAATAAATCTTTCCAGATCACTGTTGGTGCAATATACTGTACAATATGGGCTATGGTTTACACCCAATTGTATATCTCTGCTTGTTTGATAATAATTTGCTATTTAATAATGACAACTTTGTTTTAATTTCTAGAGGTGATAGTCTCCCAATTGGTAGTGCAAGCTTTCAGCTGTCAGTCAAACAAACTTTCCATGCAAAAGGAAAAGTAATTTGAACACTCCAGACGCTTGAAGCCTAGAGGCCATGTTCCCATATATCTCCGAAGTAATTTTTACCTTCTATGGAAAATTTATTTAGGTACCGGTCCCAACCAGAACATTATTTTGATTTAGCATCTTGTAATTTTAGAACATTTTTAACCATTTTAGCAAGGTGAAAATATTCGTAATGTTCATGTATGCACATTTCCTCTAATGAATTCTAACCGCTGCTGAAAACACAGTCAAACTTAACAGGGCGGTATGCTTTAGTGGCCTCGATGGCCATTGTCTTCTTGGCCAAGGAAAAGGTCTGCACGTCCTTGTGTTTGCATTCCAGACAGCAGAATGGACCATGGGTGTGAAGGAGGAAATGCTGGCTGATTGTTTTTTCCTTCCTCCCACTGGCCCAGTGGTGGAGAAAAGTTAAGTGCTGCTTGTTTACATCCTCCCAGTGTCGTCTGGTAGCATAGTACCTTTTCTGGTGTGGCCCGTGCTCTGAGCTCACATACCGTAGTCAGTAGCTGTGGTGTTAAGTTTGTTGTGGGCTCAACACAGAGATGTGACCAGTAAAAGATAAGCTGTGTGAACCCAGCTGGCATTGATTAAAGGACAGATATGAGAATGTGCAGGAAGAGGGCTTTGTGTGTGCGCGTGTGTGTGTGTGTGTGTGTGCGCGTGGGTGGCAGGCTACAGTGAAAGGCTGAACAGATGGGTCTAAATTACTGAGGGCTGGAACAGATTGAATCCAGCTAACCATATATTTAGAAAATATTTACAATAATATCAGTTATGTCGTCAACATGCAGGGCCAGTTCAGCACGACTTATTTGTCTCTCAAATGTGTGCCTGAGCTTTGGCCCGAAAGCTATCCCCCTAGTTTAAAATGGCAGACCCATTTAGAGAGTGTAAAAAACCCAAAGATTGATCACAAATGCAGTATTATGAGATGTGTGGCACTTGATTGCATGTAGGCCATGGGATATAATAGATTTTTTTACATTAATTTACAGACAACATTCTAATCTTCAGAAACATTAGCCCATTTAGTCCTTGTGATTCTATCTTGTCTGTAGGTGATAACAAGTGATTAACAGTAATATACATGCTTTACTGTACTCTCGCTAGCAGCAGGCACAAGTCTCACCACCGCTGTCAGGCACACTATTGGCGCTTTTCCATTGCTGGTACCGCCTCGCCTCTACTCGCTTTATAATATAATTCCCCCACCCGGGTTGACCCCTGATCGACTTATTGAGTGATAAGAGAAAACCCATTGAGATTTCAGCACCATGCCAGCCACTGATGGATGTGCGTACCGCACTGCATGCTGGGTGGAGTTCAGCTGTGCAAATGTTGCTGTTTATCTGATGTGAACTTTTAAGACTGAGTAAAATGCAGACAAATCGCCCCCATGTCTTCCTTATCTCCCAGCCCAGTCCACAATGAGCTATGGGTCTGTTGCTCAGCTGCAGCTGCCCTTTTAAGGTTGATAATTAAGCAATCGTAATTAAGGCATTTGGAGAAATGGGCCATTAGTGTTCCCCCTCAGACCCCTCGTTAAATTACAAGTTCTAATGCCCTGTCCAATTACACCGTCCGCCCTGGGCCTGTTTCAGTGAAGCACTTCTCCGTGGCTGAGGGAGCATTGTGTCTGTCCAAACAATGAGCATATTGGGTAGCCTTCTCTGAACGCATGTCGAGACACAACATTTAATGGAGCAAACGGAGGATTTATCTAATGATGGCATGGCTTTGCTCTGGTGTTGGCTATGTTGTTAGAGTTGGTATTATCACACCGGTAATCTTCTAGGGCCGTGGAATGCTTACAACAGGCTCATGTCCATGTGATGCTAATCTGGTGGAGTTTTCTCCCCTTCAGGTGATTTCATTCCATCAGATCTTATGACTACTTGCACAATAAGAGAATAATATGTCCTCTCCTCTCTCTGTGAGAGAACACGATAGGCTACAGACAGCTCTTATGAATGTTGTAAGGCTGGACCAACCAGCTAATGGCAGCTGTGTGTTGCCTGTTTCTATAGGTAGTATAACACAAATATTGTTCACCTAGTAAAGGGTACGGTTTGAACAATGCTTATGTTTTAATGACTTGACTAGCTTGATTGTTGTCTAGCATTGCATTTAATTTTATAAATAAAAAAAGAATGAGGTTTAATTACTATTATTAGTAGTTTTTTTTCTTTCTTTTACAACAATGTCTTACATAACCTTACCTTTACATTATGTAAAGGTAATGCGATGATAACCCAGAAGCCTTAAGACAAGTCTAAGTAGGCACTGGATGTTTTAGATTCCCAAACACTGTGCAAACAGGATTTAGCGCAGCCTATCTCAGCGATATAGACCATATTGACGATACACACCTTTTAGACAGGAGAGCTTACATGTAGCTGAGGAGCTTCCACATGGAAGCTACTGGAAGCTGCTCACAGCGGTGGCGCTATCACATGGTTCTTTTTCTGACCTCTAACTGCTGGTGTTTTCCTGGCATCTGTCCTCTCTTCTGGTTAGTGCGCTGGAATGGCAACGGCTGTTGACAAACAGGATGTTAAAGAGTCACTAATCAAATGTTTTAAATGAAATATCAAAACCCTTTAACAGGGTTAGAAAGGGTTATTAAACATACAAAAGTGCCCCATTTATAGCTCTAGTGGCACCAGGTAGGGTATTGGTCCAAATAGGGAGCCTTGTTTTCGGTTTTACCACTGTGAAATGTGGGTTGTCTTTGAAATCTTTAAACATTATGTTACAGTGACTGCAGCAAATAATGAATTATAGCAAGACATTGCTATAATTCTACAGTCAGCACAGACAGGTAGAACAGGTGCAACTATACCTACTGTATACACCCACACACAGTTGTGTGGCCTCGAGTCAGGATGCAGTGAGAATTGTTTCAATGCAAGGATTTGGCACCCATTCGTCATCATTGTTGACTGTTTACATGGACGTCAGAATGGAGTCGCACATTCCCATGGTACTGCAGTGCAGACAGGTCATAACCTTGATTGACAGATTCACTTCCACCTGCCAGTAGGTCACGTCAATCAAACTAACTGTGTGGGCAAGGCAAATGGATTAGTGTGTTTGTGTGTGTGTCTCTGCGTGTGCCTGTGTGCTCATGTGGATAGTCGTGTGCCTCTATATCCCTTGATGCCAGTTATGCTGTCACTTGGCATCACTAATGTAAACTGGTATTAACTCCTACTGTATAATATACATGTGTGATTATTAAGGGATGCAGTATAAATCACAGGCCACCATGTCTGGCTAAACGTACTGTAAATCCCATACCCCATACTGCAGAACATGTAACTCCTCTTACACTGCTAACTGCTATAAACCAGGGAGCTGGTTTTTATTAGGCTTTTTATTAGGACGCACACACAGGGAATGACAGGGAAAGCTGGCAGGGTTTAGTGTTCATTTCTGCAGTCACCTTTCAACAATGTCTAGAGGACTCCGTAGGATTGTCTTTGCCCCTCCAGCCAAGAGGAAATCCAGCCACAGAGGAGATTGATTACACACCCACTGGTCATGTACAGTGAGACACTGTCTAAAGGTGCACCGGGTGTCTCTCTCTTTGCCTGACACACACACACACACACACCTGCATGTGTATACTGTACTTCCTTTAAAGTACACATCATATAGGAGACTAGAGGATGTTTGGAAGTCAGTTTCTGATTTAATGACTTGCACCATGTCATACGTGTGTGTGTGGGTTGATTGTGTGTGTGTGTGTTGTGTGTGTTTTGAGTGAGTGTGTGGGTTGATTGTGTGTGTTGAGTGAGTGTGCCTTGCCTCGATAAGAAAAGGGACTTCCTCTGCTGTCCTGCCCTGCATGACGTCTTGGGGCCCATTGTTTGGTCACAGGCTAGGTTTATAATTGGACGGGATAATTCGGGACTCATGTCCAGGGACCCAAAAGGGCGGGGGGCGGAAGGAGGGGTGGTGGCGACGGGTAGAGCGTTTTGGTGTGGTCGGGGTGGTGGTGGGGGGATTGGGTCTCAAAGTGGGTTAGCCAGGCATCCTGCTGTCCTAGTTGCTTTTGGACTCACACTATGGTCTGTTTGTCTGTCTGTCAGTCTGGCTGCCCTGCCATGACATCACCGCGGCATTGTGTACGGGACACGTGTGCGCTCCCAGAATTCCCTGCTCGTGTGAGCGCTCTCTGGCACAGACAGACTAATCATTATTGTGTAGTGAGACAATGGAGAACGTCATTCCCCCTCTAGAGGCCGGCAAGGGAACAGCACAGCACATTATTTGTCATACAAGGGCCAATATAGCGATAACGGAAAACACACACAAAGGGGTTTGTTGAGGGCTACGTGTATATAGGGCTTTATCTGATGTGTTGTCGCTCATCTATCATCTTCTCTCCCCCTCTCCCCCCCTCCCTCCCTCCCTATCTCTCTCCCTGTGAAGCTGAGAAGGTGTCATCGCTGGGGAAGGACTGGCACAAGCTGTGTCTCAAGTGTGACCGCTGCAACAAGCTTCTGAACGCTGGAGGCCACGCCGAGGTCAGTATGACGTCACCAAGGCAACACACGGGTCACTGTAGACACGAGACGGGGTGTCATAGTCCATTTGTCAATGGGTTGTCATCGTCACCCACCTCATGTGAGGTCAGGCTCAGCTGCAGTGAAGCGGCAATGCCTTGCTCAGGGGCACTTCTGCAGGGTGGGTCGTGGCTGCCACGGCAGGCAGGGTTTAAAGGTTTAACGGGCGGGAGTCCTGTGTCTGTCTGCAAGCGCGGGCAGGCTGTGTGGGCTTGGATTCTGTGAATACACACGTCCTCTGATTCTGATGCTAGAGACACTGTGGGTCTGTGAGACTGATGTATTGTCCTGCTTAGCTACACGTTTCATTTTTAAACTTAACAGCCTCTGGTGTCGGACAATAGCACATATACTGTGTTGTTAATGTGCAATCTTACAAGGGAAGACAGTGTCATTGGGTTATATTGATGTATGCTCTCTCACTTCAAGTTTTATGATGGATGTAAAAACTATATTTTTGTAACATTATGCTACAACTAGTTAAATACATGACACCATATCAAAACTCTATCTAATGTCTGTTTTTATATTTGTGTAACATTACGCTACAACGAGTTAAATACATGACACAGGTATCACAACACTATCTAATGTCTGGTTTTATATTTGTGTAACATTACGCTACGAGTTAAATACATGACACCATATCCAAACGCTATCTAATGTCTGTGTTTTTATATTTGTGTAACATTACGCTACAACGAGTTAAATACATGACACCGTATCAAAACACTATCTAATGTCTGTGTTTTTATATTTGTGTAACATTACGCTACGAGTTAAATACATGACACCGTATCAAAACACTATCTAATGTCTGTGTTTTTATATTTGTGTAACATTACGCTACAACGAGTTAAATACATGACACCGTGTCACAACTATATCTAATGTCTGTGTTTATGCACAGGTTAACAAACTCAAATGTGGCCAGTGTAATGTGAGGGATTGCCTTCTTTTGAGTGGCATGGCTTTTATAAGATATGTTTTTGTTTCCAGTATTACATGTTTTGGTTATGCTAGAGCAGATGAGTGTAATTGTGCATTTTTCAGGCTTCACTGTGGCTTCACTGTGGTTGCATCCCTAAAGATAGGCAGCCAGAGTGGGAGTTCATCTTCTTCTTCCATTACATAACTGTATTTTCATGCCTCAGCATCATTTCCTCACTGGGTTATGGCGGGCCAGTGATGTTATCTGCTGCGTTCACTCTTGGCTTATCTTTCGCTTCCCTCTTGGCCTTTCACGACCTGGCCAGAGATTCAACTCTCACCCTGTCTGAGTTGGGCCTCCAAGTTTCTGTTCAGCTGATATTGCTGCGGGGCGGGGCGGCCCCCGCTCCCATCTCCCTGCAGAGGGGGGACGTGATCCAGGCCTCGCTCAACACAAAATGTCCTGCGAGATTCGGAAGGATGCTGTCATTTAATCTCTATATGATTACAGTAGTATGCATACACTACATGTCTCTGTGGTGGCTCCTTCTCACACACATACACACACCCCTCTTCATCATCTGCTTCATCCTCTGTTTGTGGACACCGTCCAATTCCAACCCTAGTCTGCATCGCCACAGCGACATCCTGCCTTTAGAAGGGAGAGAAACACGAGTGGGCAGGGCCATGCTACCGGGAGCTTGTCCGTACATATAATGAAGGAATGTAAGGGGAGTGTGGGATAGGGGAGGGGGGTGTGATGCCCTCGTCTCTCTCTTCGCGAAGAGGCTCCTGTCGGGAGCGGGAAGCCTGATGTGATCTCTCGTCCCTGGGTCAAAGCTGGCCGTCAGGCCCCCCTCAGGCTCAGGGCAGATGGCCAGTGGAGAAGCAGGTCAGCTGTAAGACCACAGCTGTGTTAATCTCACCTCACTGTGCCATGTGCACGTATCTGACTGGACCTACTGTAGCAACCAAACTCCCCAGTTGGGGCAGTGTTGAGCAGAATGGAGGGATAGCTGGATGGATTGATAAGCCGGGGGGAGACAGGCTTGGAGGCCACATCCTAGCATCCATCGTTTCCATCTTTAGGGTCCGTATGCCCTGATGAGAAATGGACACAGAACCTCAGTGATACCAAGCAGTACCGGTCTAGGCCTCCCTGGTAGACAATGGAGCTCTGTCTTCATCCTGTCCTGAGAAAGCTATCAGTGCTTAGTCATGGGCTAGCATTGGAAGCCAAATCTGCACGGAAAAAGGGTGTGTGTGCTCGTGTGTGCGTGCTGCTTTAACAGTAGCACGTCCTGTCATGGCTAATGCATTATTGAGGGTGAAAGAAAGGCCTTTTCTGTCTGGCCGTCTTCTGTGGAGCAGGCTCATGTGGCTCTCTGTAAGCAGGCCATGTGTGGCGGAGGAGCAAAGGATTGTGGGTAGCAAGTCCCTTCTTTTAGTCTTCCAGAAGACTGGCACCTTGCCTGTGCCTTCCGCTTCCCTTCTCATGTATGGGCACTGGGCACAGGACCAGTGGCATGTTTGGCTTTTTTCCATGGTGTAAAAAAAAAAATCCCCTTTTCTAGCTAACCGTTGATCGCCATCTTCCCAGCATGCATTAGTGGGGGGACTATCTGTCTCAGGACTGTCTGATAGCTCATTGGAAACACACATGAACCGAAGCTACATTGTGAGGAAATTCATTAAAAACATAATACATCCTTTGTTGTTATAATTTTTGATGTTTGTTATTTATTTTTGTATTATCAGTATTTTATTCTATCTTTGACTGTTTCTCCCACAGCACGATGGAAGGCCCTACTGCCACAAACCATGTTATGCTGCCCTCTTTGGGCCAAAAGGTGCAGTTCGCTTTACAATTATACTCGCAATGTGAAACACCACTTAGTAGGACAGCATTTTCTCCAGTGCTTTATAAATCCTTCTACATGCACAATGGCGTACTTAATTTAACAACATTTAAACGTCCCGTTGTTCAGGTGTGAACATCGGTGGAGCGGGCTCTTATGTGTACGACACACCTGTCAATAACAACCCATCTGCCTTGGAGTCAGGCCTCAAAACTGAGGAGAAGAGAGTCTTCGCACCCAGGGCATCAGCAAAAGGTGCGTGTGTGTACCCGGGTGCTATGATTGTCCTCTCTCCGTCATTTAAACGGTTTGTTAAGAACAGTTAAAAACAACACAGTACAGGCAGAGATAATATAATTGAACAGAGGTTCCAACGGACGGCATTTGATTTTTGGAAGGAGGGAGCGACTTTTCACCCTTTCTGCAGACCAGAACGACCCAGCGTTCCATGCAAGTACACAGGTTTCACAACAACATTGCCCATTATTTCTCTCGGGCGTTAATGGGTATTTAGAGTATATAACATGAATTCTTAAGTACCTACGATCAATATGAGGCCCCAACGATAAATTGACTTTGTTTCAGGCCATGCATGTCAGATGTAGCTGTCTGGGCACTGCTTACCACAGCCTCCACAGCAACATGCCGTTGGTGACACGCCCACCTATGAGACGGGAAGCGGTCCATTTTTGCTCCGTTGAAATGGATTACAATGCTGCGTCTTTGTATAAATAGAATATCTTTGGTAAAGGGATTGAAGCAGATGGAAGGATGTGTCGCACTGTCTTGCACTGCTGAGTAAGCAACAAAGGGCTGCATGTGCACAGAGACTTCTAAAGGGACTTTCTTAAACTTATCAATCTGGGACTTCCCACTGAAGACATGCTGTGTGTGTGTGTGCGCGCTGGCGCGTCGGAACCAGTGTGACATTGGGGGGGACCGAATTGACCCATTCTCTAAACCTGTCCCTAGAACTGCTACGTGTCTAATCACTTTAGTCTAGGCATGGGTGGGCGGCATGCATGGTGTCCAAGTTCGATAGCAGCGTTTCAGGGAGTGTCGGCGTATTTTCTGCTTATCGAAGCCAAAAACGAATGCAATATCCTGATGCTCTGAG